>JAWWLZ010000001.1:111475168-111540983 GCA_035041345.1 Poliocrania exsul | reverse complement strand
AAAAGAAAAGAAAACAAAAGAAAAGAAAAGAAAAGAAAAGAACAGACAAGAAAAGAAAAGAAAAGAAAAGAAAAGAAAAAGCCCTTTATACTGAAGGAGATTTTCTTTCATGTGTTTTCCTATGACTACATCCATCTGCACCTCCTCACAAAGATCTGTTTTTATTTAAAGGTATAGTCTTCATCTTCAGTTTTCTCCTACCATAGCCATTGCAAATACTAAACATGAAAACTAGTCTGAGAGCAGGTGAATATAAAAATACTTAGTTTTGCTTTCCCCTGTACTCATGTTTTTTAAACACAGTATTTCCAATGAATCTACAATTAAGACTGAACAAGAGACCCTTTTGTGAGGTAAATGTGTATCTGTCCAAACGTATACAGCCAAAGATGAAATTAGAAGTGGGGCATCAGCCTTAGTCTTCACTGTTATGCTCAGTCTGGCTTAGAAATACAGGAGGGAAATACAGGAGAAACCAGGAGAAAATATAGGAGAAATACAGGCAAAATCACAGGAGAAAAATCTACACAAGGCCTTCCTCCAAGTAAAAAGAATTATAATTATTTAAAAAACCTCCACAAGAAGAACAAAGAAATCCACCATTTGAAAAGTCTGTGTTGTTTTGTATGAGGTGCCTTTCCTGTTGCCCAGGCAACTTCAGAGAGAGAGAAAAGACCTGGTGTATTGATATATATATATATATAATGTATTGAGTGAAACAAAAGTAGGGATCAATTCTTTGTAATAAACTGGAACTAAAATAACAAGAACTTATAATTTTCCAATACTGCAAATTGGTTGGTAACATTATTGGTAAAGAGTGGGCACTCACTCATGCAATCATAGAATGGCTTGGGTTCGAAGGGACCCTAAAGATCATCCAGTTCCATCCCCCCTTCAGTAAAGGATTTAATCTAAGCCTGCTGTCCAATTTGAACCCATTCCCCCTTGTCCTGCCACTCCAGGCCTTTGTAAATAGTCCTGTCCCATCTTTCCTGCAGGCTCCTTTCAGGTATTGCAAAGCTACAGTCAGGTCACCCCGAAGCCTTCGTTTCCAGGCTGAACAATCCAAATCCTCTCAGTCTTTCATCACAGCAGAGGTGTTCCATCCCTCTGATCATCTCGGTGGCCTCCTCTGGACTCGCTCCAACAGGTCAATGTCCCTCCTGTGCAGAATCCCCTCCCTTAACCTGCTGCCCACGCTGTTTTTGACGCAGCCCAGGATATGGTTGACATGATGACAGGTACTATATGAGTCTTAGCCTGTGAGACTGGATAGGAAAAAAAAATCCTCTAAATGTTAATGCTGCATAAAAAAGTGCTGGGGACCTTCCCTTTCCTCTTTGCCTCGGCACAGCCGACTCCAGGTACTCGCCAGCCCGGAGGGTCCACCCCGGGGGGATCCATCCTGGGGGATCCATCCCGGGGGATTCATACGGGGGGGATCAGTCCCGGAGTGTCCATCCCGGGGGATTCATATGGGGGGATCAATCCCGGGGAGTCCATCCCGGGGTATTCATCCCAGGGGGTCCATCCCAGGGGGATCCATCCCGGGGGTCCATCCATCCCGGCAGGTCCATCCCGGCAGGTCCATCCCGAGGGATCCATCCCGGGTACCCGTCCCGCCGCCGCAGCGCCGCCCGCCCCGTCCCGCCCGCGGAGGCGGAGCCGGAGCCGCGCAGGACTCGGAGCCGCCGCCGCTGCCGGAACAGCCGCCGCCCGCACGGGGCCATGGAGGAGTTTCACCCCCACAATGACGAGGTAGGGCGGCCCCTGGGGCCGTGCCGGGACCCTCTGCCAGCCGGGCCGGACGGCGCTGCCCGGGGATGCGGCTGCCGCCGGCGCGCCCGGCTCCGGGGATGGACGTTCCCTCCGGGAACCAGCCGAGCGCTGCCGCCGGTGCTGTCGGACCGCGGCCATTTTTCCCGGGAAACCCTCCAGCAGTTTGCCTGGGAAAAATAAAAATAAAAAACCCAAACCAAACCAAAAGCAAAACCAAACATTTGCCAGAGGAAAACCCAACAAGTACCAGACCTGCGCCGCGGGCTGGTCCCGCCAGCCGGGGCGGAGGAGCCGATCCCTCCCGCGGCTTTCATTAAAAACCCTCAGGTTTTCATTAAAAAACCCAAACCCACCGTAAACGAATGCCCTTGGGGTTTCTGCCCCCGCCCGAGTGTATGAAATTCACGGCTGTAAGAGGCAGGTGGCACCAGGGCACGTGCCCGTGTTCCCTTTGGGATCCACGCTAAGTGCCCGTGAGTAGGAAATAGGAGGAATTAAAACTTGCCAGCTTTTCCGGCGCTTGAGAAAGACATTTGGGTAAGCTATGACTGTGCAAGCTGGTCTTTTTGATAGTAGGGCTACAAAACCTTTTGGAAGCAACATGTAACCTGTATGTTAGTAAGACCATGACTCCAGTAAAAATACATATTAAAAGCCAGAATAAAAGATCTGTCGTTTAATTTTTCTTGGAGAATATCCCTATGATAAACACAGACAGTGGTGTGATTCAGTCGTTGCAGAAACTGTAAATTGAACCAAGCTTCCTGAGGCCTGAGCTTTCTGCATCACTAGCAAAGCAATACTAAGTAACAAGTGCATGGGTAAAAAGTAAGATATGTAAAATTATGCTAACAGACCAATGCAAATAACCAGACACGAGGCCTAATCATTACGTGTTCTTTAGAGTAAAACTGTGTAATTTATTTACTTTTCTGTCAGAAATAATAATAATTAATTTTTATTGCAGATGATCTTCAATGCTGATGAGGCCCACAACATAGTTAAGGAGGTAGGTGTTCACTAACAGCTGTATTTCAAAGAAATTCTTTACCTTATCCTACCCTGCAGCATAGTGAAAGTTATTTTCACTGACCATCCTGCATAAATTCAATCTTATATTAAAGTATTATTTTTATCAAATAGAGTTTAATTTGGAGCTGCTTTAAGCTTCATCTAATTGATGTCTTCAGCTACCTAAAGAGGAGAAGGTAGATGAGAGGAGAGCCAGGTTTGCATTACAGTGGGAAGAGGAGGGGTGGCAGTCACAAGCTGCAAGGCCAATTCACTCCAATATTTTTTTCCCCTTTATCCAGCTAGAGAGAAGCTAATAACAATAGAGGTTGCAGGGAGAGCTTGTGTAGTATCCATCCTTAGAGATTTTTAAAACTTGACAAGGCCTTGAACAATGTGATCAGACTTGGAATTTAACCTTGGCTTGTGTGGGAGGTTGCACTACATGAGCTCGTTGTAGCAATGCGTTTGAAAAACATTTTTTACACAAAAAGAGCAGGCTGAAAAGTGAGTAGCCTCATGGTCTAAATTAAATACCTACAAAGTGATTAATGAAGAGCCTGTGGCTTATAGGTTTTGCAGAGAAGCAGTGTTTTGAGAAAGGAATTCCTGGAGCAGCTATGCAGGTCCTTTTCCCCCTGCTCCATAAAGAAGGGAAAGGACTGTGCTTTTGAAGCTGCTGCAGAACACAACAGCAAGCTCCTGATGTCAGATAAATGACAATTCAACCCTTTATGTAACTGTCCCTGCCTTGTAAAGCCAAATACGGAATGAGACAGTCTCCAGACACTGGGAGTAAAGCCAAATGTTTCTGCCTCTGATCGGAAGCTTAACCAAAGAGAAGGAGATCTAGCACTGGATACATTTCAGGAAGAACCGAAATCCCTGAGAGGTCTTGCCACTCTTCTGTATTCTGTTGTCTTTTGTGAATGTTTGTTTCCATTGAATCCTTTGGCCAGCTTTATATACTGTGATCAGAACTAATTGGGCTTTTCATAATCTGGGGCATAAGGCTCTTATACAGCCTGGTAGTGGGTGGTTAGTGCATGGGATTCATCTTACTGAATCAGAGCAGAAGATAGTTTTATTTTACTTTTTCAGATGTGGGTTTCTTACCCTAATTTCTCGATTTTAAGAAGTATCAATCAGCACATAATTCTTAATTTCTTATGAGCAGGTAGTGCAATTTAAGAGTTACAGTTAGGGAGAAGACTTTCTGTTCAGTCATTTTAAGCAAGGGTTTTCCAATTTGTAGCTATGGGAGAACATGTAATTTTCAAGCAGTTCAGATATTTCTTTTGCTGCAAGATACAATCCCTGAGTATCTCCCATATTTTCTTCACCTTTTAAGCTGGGATGTGCATTTCCCTATTATCAGTCTGGCTCTATAGATTTTGGAATTTTCCTCACAGACTCTGAAAGGTTGGCCAGCCCAAGCTGATACTATTAATTGAAGTAGTACCATCTCCATTACAGTAGCTTCTGGAAGCCAATTTGAAGTAGGTAGACATTAATAACAGTGGGATGTGTTAGTAGCTTCATTGGCAAATAGATCCATTCACTTCACTTGGTACTTAAAGCATATGGCTAAGGACTTTCCTGCAAGAAATATTCAGTCGGGGCTTCTTTTTTTATTCATGAAACACTGTGGTAAATGTATAGTAAAAATAAGTTTCCAAGAAAGGTAACTTTACTTCCCATTCAGCACCTGACACATGATGATGTCAAGTAATTTAAATTAATCTAATTGCCAGAAAAAAAACCCCAGACTGTGTGAAACATTTGAAACCTTTGCATTTGGAAATCTGTTTACTGTAACTATTCTTTTTCTCTATTTTAGTGCATAGAAAGTGTTATAGGCAAGGCAGATTATAATCACAACAAAGTCAACCAGTGGACTGCTGCTATAGTGGAACAATCACTGACACATCTGGTAAAACTTGGAAAAACGTACAAGTACATTGGTAAGTACAAGCAGTTGTATTTGCACCACATGCAGTCACAATAAATAAATGCTGAAAAGTTAATGTGGATGCAGTGCTGTATTCAGTAGAAAGTTTTAAACTGTAAACAAAGCAGAGCAGATACCTGAACTCTTCTGTTATATAGATTTTTTTAGTAATACCTGTGATAAATCTGTGGCAGTGTTACCTGGGCTGGGCATGCTAGTCACTCTTAACACAGATTACATGTTACATGGTCTTTTCTGATTGTTAAGCAACCCCAAAGCAATTATATTGATTTTTTTGTATCAGTGCAGGAAATAATTGCTATTTTAAATAAAATTTTCAGCTGCATTAAGTTTCCTCTAAATGCAAACATTTGGAAGACTTTAGTCCTGTACTCTTAAGTTGTGTCCCATTATATTTATATCTCTATATACCTATATATATATACATATATATATATCTGTGAAAGGGAATTTGAAATAAGTAGAAGTTTAACCCACTTTGGACTTTCGTGGAGTGTAGCAAGTGTTAGCACACTGTTCTCTTTTCAAAGTCTTAAATTCAGATTGTCACTGATTTTGTGACCATTGCAGGTCAGTCTGGAAATGCTACACGTTACTGGGATGTGGTTTTAGAGAGCATCAGCCAGTATTTTTGGGAAACAACTCTCAAGTGTCACTTCTGCTGTACCTGTGAGGACAGCACCTGCAATCCCATTCTGAGGTGCCCATGACACCAGCCATACCTAAGAAGTTTAAAAGATAAAATCCATAATCCTATTAGGAAGCATTTTGTTAAAGCTGTTGTGTTAATATGAGTAAAAATAATCATGAAATTAATATCAAGTTCTTAAGGAAAATACTGGCGGCGAGGAGGTTGTCAGAAATGGCTTTGACTTAGCTGAATGCCATGTGCCACCCATTTGAAAATTTAATACAGGCTTGAGTTCAGAAGTACTGAATGAGTCACCTCTTTTGCTTTAGTAATTAATGCCTTGATTTTATGGCTGCACCTTGCAGTTACCTGTGCGGTGATGCAGAGGAGTGGAGCTGGTCTTCACACAGCAAGCTCGTGCTTCTGGGATACCACAACTGATGGTAAGTTTCCCCATCCAAGCAGAAAATTTGTGGGAAAAGAAATGTTACTTCTTGCTCAGTTGTAACATCTGTGTTGAACGTTTTCAGGAGTGGCTGTAGTGGCAGTAGCTTTCAGAATTACGTGCTTGTTTAGAATCCCAGCAGAAATGTTACCAGTCAGTGCCTGTATTAAGAGTGATTGCTTTGTAAATTATGAGAAGCAGGACTGGAAATGCCTTTCATTCTGAAACAAGAGTCAAAGCATTAAATCCTTGTCAGTAACCATAGATCAGTTGAAGAGACAGTAAAACATTCACAGTAAATACGAGTGGTTAGTCCTAAACATACCTGCCTGCCTGCTGTGAGGAGAATAGAGCTTGGTGAAAAATAGAAATAGTTTGACTAACAGTGTGTGTTTCATCTGCTTAACTGTCAGCCAGGCTTTGGATGCATTATATTGTTTCAAAATTAGTTTTAACTACATTTTTTACCAGGTTCAGAATATCATGGGAAATAAATATTAAAACCATATCTTGTCTGCCACGGACTCAGAGAGGTCTTTTTAGAAGACAGTGTCAAGGTTTAACTTTAAAGCAGAGAGGGCCTCAAAAAGCCAACCAAGGTTAAAAAAAATTGTAAAATGAAGTTAAGTAAATGAGTACAGTTTAATCTTCATGTTTCCTTGGCCTGTAAAGTGTTGTACAATAGGAGAGGAAAATTACTGAAGTAAATACACTAGAATATATTTGATCCAGTCTATTTTTTCTGAATTCTTGTTTATCTTGCCAGTTTTTGTTTGAGATTTTTAAGGATTTTTGCAACTCCAGCTTTTAAGAAGAGACACTGAAAGGGTGTTTTCCTGGAAACTATTTAAGCATACAAGACTCATGTTAGGTAACAAACAATGTACAAGTTACTGAAAATGTTTTGAGGAGTGTAGTCTATTTATAGACAAGATGATGTAGTACCATTTACCTTAAATGACAACTGAAATATTCATATTAATTTGACATAATTTACACTGTGATAAAGTGAATGTAGTAAAGACACTCGAATTCTGTTTTCACGTTGTAATAATCTTTCCTAGGAACCTGCACTGTGAGATGGGAAAACCGAACAATGAACTGCATTGTCAATGTATTTGCTGTTGCTATTATCCTGTAGCTGACTGGAAGATAAAGTTAAGCAACACCGAAGCCTTTAAAAAAAATCATCCAAACATATGGCTAATATTTCAAACTATTATTTGTTTCTGTATGAGGAGCATACAGAAGTTCTCTACAGAGAGCATACAGTCTAAGCCAGTTCTCATAGATCAGTTATCTGAAAGCTAGAAAAAAATCTAATATATATATATGTATCTATCTAAAGAAAAAGTTTTCATAATTTAAATATTCAGAAGTATGTTAATAAGAAGATGCCACAAAGATCAATATAATTTATGTCAAAGCTAATATCAAAGATACTTTGTTCAAGAGTAGCAAAACACATCAAATCAAAGGAAATGTCAAAGGGCAAGCAAGACCTTTCAGGATCATGGTGCATTTGGCAAAAAATTACAAACACAATTCAGAGTGGATATATTATAAACAATACTGGTTTTTCATGTTTGATAAACAAAGCTAACTTGCACTTTGAATGCTGGTGCTTGTGAAATTGCATGAGCATCATGTTTTGGTCAAGCATGAACGTTTACATTGACATTAAATCCAGTTAAACTTCCTCCCCCCTTGGAGGCAGAGGAGGACTTTGCTGGGTGAAATATACCTAGTCCTAGCAGAATTCTAATTTGTCTTCAAATGAAGAATATAATATTTGTTAGAAATTCAGGGAAACATGCTGGAGACCTGACATCAGCCTTCAATTCATTGTTTCTATATCCAAAAACATTCTAAAGGTACTTAAATTTGATTTTGTTCCATGACTATGGAATTTGTGACAAGCACTTTATTGATTCCTCCTGCAGGAACTGGGAGCTGGGGCAGTAAGACTGCACCCACATCAGTCCAAGCAGGATTAAAGTGTTTGGTGAGAAGACACGCATATTTCTAGAGGCTCTTGTTAACATTGAAAGCATTTATCAAAGTAACATATCTGTTGTTTATAAGAATGTTTCCTATGTTCTCTAAGTCTAGAATTGGATCTTAGTCCTATGAAATAATACAGTTAAGTTTTGAGCACTAAGAGTTCCCCTCCTTTAAAGATTTATGCAAGTTCTTAACTTTGCTCATCTGATGAGTCTTAACTTGAAATATTCCACATGGAAGAAAAACATTTGCACATTTGCAAGTACTTGCAGGATTGGGGCCTACGTTTTTGTTCATTAATGCACAAATTATATGATAAAGAGATGTATTGATACCAAAAATGCCTAAATGAGTGCTGCCACTAAGTGGCAGCTACCTTAAGTTGTTTTCTCAGATGCTGCTTATTGGTGGAATTTTTTCTTTATAACTGTATGTCTTTGGAAGAGACTGGTATCTACCTAACAGCTACTGTAGGGCTGTTTTGGATTTCAAGAAATGAACATTAAAGCACTACTACGCAGTCTAGCTTGGTTTGGAATTTTTTTTCAGATAACTGACTATTAGGACATGTAACAAATGTCCTGTATAAAGAGCAAGCTAAAAAATACATTATTGCTTAAATTGTGTATACATGTAACTAGTGTGACTCCAGAGAAGGAATGGTGTATGTGTATTTCACAATACTCTTCCAAATATCTTGCTTTGCAGACAAATAGAGTTCTGCTTTTACCTAAGTGAAAGTAAAATTAGTACTGTAATACTGCATTTGCCTAACAGGCAAGTGTAGCACGAAGATGTATGTGTATGTTGTAGTGACCTTCAAATGTAGAATAATTAAACATTACTTGGGTTAGGACAGAAATTTCTGAGCTATGTGCCGGCATCCAAGAGTCAAGTTGTGGAACTGACAAAAATGCAGTAGTTTCACTGATACTTAGGATTGTGCAAAGTGAAAAAATACATAGGGTAGCAACCCATGCGAGTTTAGCAAGTGAGTGTATAAAAATAGTGGTGGGCTGTTAGGCCCAGTGAATGTGCACTCAGGTGCGATGGTCAGAAGAGATATTCCACATAGCCACTTGTAATCTCATTTGGTACTTTTGCTTTACTTGAAAACAAGATGCACTGAGTAAGACAATCAGTTTAATGAGGCTTGGTGAAGGTCCTGCTGAAGAAGAACCCTAGAAAATACTGCTTACTTATAAAACTGCTTCATTTTTCTTTTTACCAAAAAAATAAAGTTTTGCCTTAGCTGTATTTTTGCCTTGTGTTCTTGATCAGTATAAATAGGAACTAAGAAAAATATTCTTCTTCCTTTACTTCACTTGTATACAATAGTGAGAACTTGGGAAGCACCTTGAAGCTGTGTGTGCATTTTAGAGACAAACCTAGTCAAAAGCTTGTTTCCAGACTTGGCCTAATTTCTTACACCTCGTCTGCTCAGACCTTTTCCTCTTACCATGTGTCTTGATGATGCAAGCCAAAGTTTTGTTACTACAAAAAGATTATTATGAAACTCTGGAAAAAGTATTTTCGTTCTGTGTCATATCCTAGGGAACTTAACTTCTTTCCCATCTTTCCCCATCCTCTCCAAGTACAAGCAGATACTTCTGTTTAATATAACTCTCCAAACAAATGCTAAACACCATTAGCTGCTTTTCCAAGTAGTTTGTTTTCAAGGATAAAGCTATGAATTGCAGAGTATGAAAACCCACAACAACATGTCATGAGCATTTTCTACCAATACAATATTTTCCTAGTTGTTGCAATCAAGGGAATGAGTTATTGTTAACAAAGGACTCTTATTAATGGGACAGAAGAGTTTGCGTCAAGGTATAGCCCGTATATATGAAGCTGTATGTTCCCATGTGTGAGTTCATGATGAAAGACACCTGTTTTTCTTTCCCATGCAGATTTTGTTAATGTAAAGAGAAAAGTGTGAAAGGGAAAGTAAGAGACTAGATTTGTTACTTTTCATTGCCTGCCAGGTGTCTGTCAGTAACTTGTTACTATTTCTGATGACTCTCTTCCTATCACACTCAACTTCATCAATGAAACAAGTACAAATCCCAGTTTAGACTCGTACAATCTAAAGCTCTTCACAGAAGCCATTGAAATCTCACCTTGTAGCCATCCAACGAGGAGTTGGACATGAATGTCAGCACACTGGTATTTTAAATACACCACAAAAGAGACAACATTAACCTTTGGTAGCCTATATGCATCAGTACAGTAGCTGCCATTTAGAAAATGGCGTGTTTTTTCCTAATACAGAGAGTAGATCCTAAAATGAACAATTTTACCTGACTATTGGGACATGCCTTGTTGCCTCCTATACAGTCTGACCACATTATTTTGTTCCCATTTAATTTGGAGAGAGATTTTTTAGCAGAGTCACAGTGTGGCTGACACAAGTACACAGCCAGACTGCACCCCCATCAGAGTATTCTGAGCCAGGAAGTCCTGTCTATGTTCCTGCAAGACACTCCTAAGCTCAAAGCCAGCACTGGTTTGTTTCTCAAGATGTATCTGAACTCAGATGTGATATTCTGTGAATGCAGCAATAAACCCAGTTGCGAAGTGGCTCCAAAGCAGCTCCAAAGCTGTGCAGTCATGTTTACATTGTGTTGCATGTGAGCCTCTCTAACCTTTTGGGTCTGTGCCAGGTAAGGGGGCTGTGGACATTGGTTTGTAGATGGAATGGTTTCTCTCTTGCTCTTCCTCAGTGGAAGGCTGCAGCCAAACTCCGCATACCCACTGAGGGAGATTGTTCTACTCTGATGAATCTAAATCAACATTGAGTAATTGGAGGTTTCAGCTCATATGTTCCATCAAGCATCTGTTTTCAAAACACAGAACACATGTGACAGCAGCTTTATTTGTTGCATAAAAGTTTTCTAAAAAGAAACAGGGTCATGCTAAAGTGACAGCTGCAAACACCCCTTAACACCCATCCCACTGTCTGACCTAAAATGACGTGAAAAGGAGAATCAGGGTTACAGACACACCTCACTGGTCATTACTGTTGGTGTCAGGTGCTTACAGTCACTCTCATGCAAAGCAGCTTCTGGGGTCATAGAGCACAAGTGCACAAAGCAGAAGAGATGGAAGAGCAAGTTTTGTAATGATACTACCCTTTTAAATAGATATTGTAACCAAATTTTAATGACCGAATTTCTAATCTATGTGGCTTCATAATGTAGAGATCACAGGGTTCCAAATCAAACCCACTAAAATCCCCCATCTACAGGGGAAGGTGGCAAGATGGACAAACTGGCTCAGCTGCAAAACACTCAAACTTCTTTCTAGTCAGCAGGTTCTCCTCAAAGGCCTATATTGAATATAATTAAAATAATTTCTTAAAAGCACCTCTTAAATCAGAAACATCGTATCTGCAAACCCCTCCATCATATCTGTAAACACCTTAGGAAAAATTAAACATTCTCTGCTCTCTGTTTTTACTGCAATTTTTGAGACAGTTATTATCCAGCACTTGTTCATGACCACCTGAGTAGAATTAGAGGTTGGAAGAAGGGGGATGAATGAAATTAAGTCCTTATTTGACCACACAACAGTGTTCATACAAACAAATACTCTGTTTAGAGATAATACGATTTAGCATTTAGATATTAGCCAGCAGAAGTGGGAGGGCTATGTAGTAGCAAGGCTGTGACTGCCTTAATTGGTACTCACAGCACCCTGCTTGAGGCAGTCATGACTTTATGCAACCTCAGTCAATAACTTGGGGGTCTTGTTGGCTGTGTGGGCTTCCACAGGGGCTGTTGAAAGTGGTCTGACCAAATAACACAAGAATCTACTGCAGGGTTCCAGGTGATTTCATTTGTTGGTTTGAAATGTCTTCAAGTTTGAATGTGCTCAAGACTATGTGAGGACCTCACAGATCAATGGTGCAACAGCTATATATTATTCATGCCTGAGTTGAACAGGAAATTAATCCTAAACAAACTGTAGCCACAGCTGTAGCTGGGTGATCTGCTAATGTTGTGAACAAATTATAGTTGCCTATTTCATGGCATTTATTACCCCTGAACGATATCTGAAATGATTTTTTGTAGGGAGCAACTTTGCAAAAGCTGGCTTTGGAAGGGAAGGAATTGAGTAGGTTAAATTTGAGGTTTATATCTGGATCAGCTGAGGCTCAGAGATCAGTGCTGAGATCTTCCAAGCTCATCTTTTCGTAGCGTTGCTTTGACATCATTAAGCAACCTATGCAGTTGCCTCAGGTGTGTGATTCTGCAAAGTTTCATCTTTATTTGAGTAACTACTGGAAAATACATGTTTTCCAGTTTGGGCTCCGTGACTTGCTCCACATGAAGCAAACACAGACCTCTCTGAGCACACAGTTCTGCTGCTGGGTGCAGTGGGCAGCTAAAGCAGGTGCCTGTGCGAGGGAGAGCAGTCGGACACAGTCACTGGTGTGGAGTCAGCCAAGGAGGAAATGTCCCTGCTGTGGTCTTAAAAGTAGTTATAGCAGGTAACAGTCACTTTGTTACAAAACAGCCAGGGCAGTTATGGTTATGCCATTCCTGGTGAAACCCATGTTTTACGTGAAATTCTCAGGAAACAGGAGGCTGCAAACTGCCAGTCTTTGCTTGCTGGCAGATAACCCACACATGCTCTTCTTACTTCCCTTCTGGGAATTCCAGGCTCAGGGCAGTGGCTGCAGCTGTGTGGGTGTGACAGTCACCTGTCACACCATCTTCTGACTTGGCCTTTTCTGGTATTAACTGCTGGGCCCTGTAAAAATAATCTTTCTGTATCCATGCTTAACTACGTATATGACATACCTTTAATTTTAGTATTGCTACTATTAAAAATACTTTCTCTTGAGAAGAGACACAGGACTGGCTAGACCACAACAGTAGTGATACCTAGTGTTACTGACCAGATGTTGCCCAATTAAAAATACAGTTGGTGTTATTTATTGTCAACCTCCTTCAATCTCATAAAAATTTGCATAATGTTTTCTCTTTTATAAGTCAAACTTGAAACTGAGAAAAGCAACGAAGAGAGTCAGTGTGAAGGGGCATGGAAAACATCAACAGCTGAAACAGAAAATGAAGAAAGAATAAAGCTCCAGATTTATTTTTATATTTTCCACATAGGTAGATTATTTAAATTAATGGCAAACTCCAAGTCATAGAACCAATCCTGAAATGCAGATGAATTTACAGAACCTGGCCTCCGTCTCTCTCTTTTTCAGTAACCTGTTCATTTTCTCAGCTCCTGTCTCATTTCTTTTGGAAAGCAGATTAAACAAATAAACCTAGCTTGGAAACCTAGCTTAAGAAGTGCCCCAATAGTAGCTACTGGAATGTGTGATTCTCCATAAGAGTAGTAGTAGTAGCAGCAGTAATTTTGTTATACTAATAGGGTTATTACTGTACCACCAAGAAGCACTAAGTTGGGAACAATGCCCAGCTATGCTGGATGTTATTCAAACATAAAAGAAAAGCCCAGCTACAGTCTGAAAGCTGTTCAGTTTGAGTGTAGAGAGAAAACTGAAATGGTTTGACACAGGCGGTTCTAGGAACACAAAGTAGTCTTAGCCACCCCTAAAACAGCAGTCCTAGAAAGTAATTTGAGCCCAATCACTGTCTCAAGATGAGGACAGAGTTGAAGGGAAGGTCACTGCTGAGCACGTTGGTGCTGTTATATTAGCATGAAATTGTTTCTATTAGTTCTTTAAAAGATGAGCATCTTCTTGTGTTGGGTGGAGAACAAGACAAACAAGGTGAGACGTTCCCTCTGCAGCTTGTGTGGCGATCGCAGGATAGGCAAAGTCCTGGGCCACCTTTCCCACTGACACTTTCCTTGGCAGGAGTAAATACCTACCCGGCACATAAGGCAGCAGTTTGCTTGCTTGCTTGCCCCACCAGTATTTTCTCTGCTGTTACCCCTGCCTTATGCAGTTACAAAATGCAATGCTATCCCCATTAACTGGCAATGAACAGTGTTTTCCTCCACTGGTAGGGGGAGATGAGAAACAAATTAAATGGCTGTGGACATTAGCTAAATAAGGAGGGAACATCTGTTACTTCTGAAGAGGAAGTGCCCATCTTAATGGGTTTCAGCTTAGTCTTTGCAAATGACTTGAAAGTAACATAAGGACTTTCATCATTCTCTTGGCTTTGGGGCTGGTTTCTGTTGCTTACATAAATGCAACTGTGCCTGTTAAATTTTCCAAGTAGTAAGTTGCCTGTATCTATCACCTTCTCAGTATATCTGAGTAATGCAGATTTTTTTATGCAGCATTAACATTTGGAGGATTTTTTTTCCTATCCAGTCTCACAAGCTGACCCATATAGTACCTGTCATCATGTCAACCATATCCTGGGTTGTGTCAAAAGCAGTGTGGGCAGCAGGTTGAGGGAGGGGATTCTGCTCCTCTCCTCCACTCTTGTGAGACCCACCTGCAGTGCTGCCTCCAGCTCTGGGGTCCCCAGCACAGGAAGGACCTGTTGGAGCAAGTCCAGAGGAGGCCACCAAGATGATCAGAGGGATGGAGCACCTCTCCTGTGAGGAAAAGCTGAGAGAACTGGGATTGTTCAGCCTGGGAAAGAGAAGGCTTTGGGGTCACATAACTGTGGCCTTCCAGTACCTGAAGGGTGGATACAAGCAAGATGGGGAGGAACTATTTACAAGAGCATGTAGTGATAAGACAAAGAGGAATGGCTTCAAACTGAAAGAGAGTAGGTTAGATTAGTTCTTAGCAAGAACTTCTTTACTATGACAGTGGTTAGGCACTGGGACAGGTTGCCCAAAGAAGCTGTGTCTGCCCCATCCCTGGCAGTGTTCAAGGCCAGGTTAGACTGGACTCTTAGCAACCTGCTCTAGTGGGAGGTGCCCCTGCTCATGGCAGGGCAGTTGGAACTATATGATCTTTAAGGTCCCTTCCAACCCAGGCCATTCTATGATTGTATGATCATCTCCTTCCCTGATTACTACTCTTCCCTTTCTGCCAGCTTCAAGATCCCCTCCCCAGATGTTGCCATTGAAATCTGATCTCTAATCTGTCACTGATACCCATACTCACAGTTAACCTCACCACCACCTTGGAAGGATTTAGAGCATACAAGTACTTACAGAGTGCATCAGTGCACAAAGGTCTTAAACAGGACATTGTCTTCTTCCAGGCTATCAACAAGGAACAGTGGGAAACACTGTAAGTACACTGATGTACTGCAATACAATAATGCAATGCATGCTCAGGCCAGCACTCACATCACTGCAGTTAATCTGGAGGAGAGCTTGGGATGTTCAGAGTGCTTGCCTGGGGAAAAGCAGCTGGAATGCCCCAGGCAGTGATGTGAGGTCACATGGCATATGAAACTGCAGTCCCCAAGTATTTCATTCATTACGATGGCTTTTTCAGTGGTACCAGCTGAACATCCCTGAAGGTTTTTAAACTGAGATTGGATGTGGCACTGAGTGCCATGATCTGGTAAAGGGACTGGAGTTGGACCAAGGGTTGGACTTGATGATCTCAGAGGTCTTTTCCAACCCAATCCATTCTATGATTCTGTGATCTGACAGATTAGTGCAAATATAGGCATTGGGACACTCATTAAATTATCAGCAATGGTGATTAACTGAGGCAAGATTCCTGGCTATGTTTGGAACATGGGCTTTGCTGCTTGCCTTAAAGGGTGTGAAATGGCAGGGAAAGGGCTCACTTCCAGATGCAGCAACTTCTGTGACAGAGACTAATCTTTAGAAGTTTCTCTAAAGTGAATACGAAGTCATATTGGGTAGGTGAGCATCAGTTAGTCCTCTGTAAGCAGTCTTTCACTGCAACTCGTGTTGCTGTCCCCTACACACTATTTTATCATTATTTCTTTTGGCCTGTAGTGTTAGGTCTTTGCTATCAAGTGCTTAGTTTATGCAATTGAGATGGAGAACAGTGATGGACAATGATCTGCATATTCACTTAACCATTTGCAGCCCTATTACAGTGACAATATTTCAGGAATTGTTAGCAGATGAGAGGAACTTGTATAATTTTGAAGAAGAAGATAGCTGCTTTCTTTTTCTGTCTCCTCAGGGGGATTTGCTACAGGAAGTTTTTCTCACAGTTGGTTTTTCAGTCTTTGCTGATTTCCTTGCTGCTATCTGAGCAAGGGCAAGGTCTCAGAGGACTTGAGTGAATTCACCTGAAAACACGCTTGAGCTAGCACTGGTTGTCACAGATGTAAGGGAAGTATGAGAAAAAAGCAGGGAGGGTGATAAAACCACAGCAGTAACTGTCTTCATTAGCTGTTCATGGGACCTAGGCCAGCCTTGGATCATCTTGCAGGGACATTAACTTATTCCCTGGCTTCATGGTATTATAGAGTAGAAATCTCTTTGGTTAATGTTGGTGCAGAGTCTGTGATGTGAAACCGAACACTTGCTATGCCAAAATGCCCTACTATTAACACTGGTATTGACAGCTATATTTTGGCCTGTTAACTGCAAAGTCATGACAACAATTACCATCACCAAGTTCTTCTCTATGCCATAGTCTTCACTCAAAGAAACTCCACCTGAATTTTCTCAGTGCTTTCCATGATTCAAAAAGAAACCTCACAGAGCGTCAGAGCCCAAGATTTTTGCATGATCCAGTCTAAGTCACAGGAGTGTAAAAAGACAAAACCAGCATAAGAAGCATCTACACTTTACTTCAAAGGGAGTACCAAAGATAACTCTGCACGCCTTTTGCCCTGAAGTCCATAAAATGTATGTTGAATGGTATTTATATGTTTTCTTGTCTTAATACCAGTTGACCTACAAGTTCAAAACAAAATAATCCAAAAGGTTATTTGCAGGGCCCCTTGCTTTGTAAATTGTTTCCAGAATTATAAAACAACAGTTTCAAGGGATAGAGATGGTCTGACTCCTGCTTGGCTGGCCATTCCCTCCCTGTACAACAATGCTCAGCAAGGTCGATGGGTATTTGGAGGGAGTGAGTTTTTTGGCTATTTCCCTCATTTCTGAACAGTGCAAATGAAATATAAGGTCAAATGGAGGGATTTTTTTACAGGAGAAATGTATATAATTTGATCAACACGTGCTGGAAACCTAGAATAGAGCAGCTCATAAATTTCTTTCATTGTAGAATTTAAAATTAAAATCATTAAGTAGAAGGAGAAAATATTATGGGAGAGGACCAAAACAGTTTGTTTTGGCAATACAGATATGGCTATAGCCCATGTCTCTTTGTAGTCACAGGAGAGGTTGCAGCAGAATCCTGTTATGCAAGGTGTGCGCTGCAGTGGTTGGAGCTCGGAATGAAGCCCTCATGCTTCTTCCTGAACTTGCATTGGGCACAAGCACTTACAACATTGGCAAAAAATCTTGGGAGCTAGAGATTTTCAGGAAATTTGCAGAGCTTGGGAGCAGGAAGGAGTGAGTAAGTGGAGGGAGGACAGCAGCAACTGGTAGAAAAAATAGATGGAGAGAAATTGGTGGTAGCTGTCTGAGCAAGAATGCGCCAGTTTGCCAGGTAGAAAAGGACCAGTGGAAAGGAGGGGACTGAGGCCAGCAGAGCTACAGAATGGGAGTGGAAAGCATTTGTAATCTTTCATCAAGTCTTTCAACACTTTTCCACTCTACTGTGATTAATTTAACTGCTAGTCTGGGCTGGTTTGTGTGTGGTGAATGTAAATGAGATCAGAGGGTTTTTAAGGTCTGTATCAAATGCAAAAGCAAATGTCTGGTTCATGACAAATAACTGCTTTGGCTTGTCTGGAACTGACACTGTTTTACACAGTCAGTCATCAGGATCTTGATCCTGCCAATGCTTCCTTCCGTAGCATCTTCACGTATGCTCCTGACTTCCTTTGAGCTTATAGAACTATGTGTTTGAGTGTCAAGGCTTACACTTGGCTCTGAATGCTACAAAAAAGTCATTGTAAGACGAAAAAAATATAAGCAGTTAACGTTAACTTGCTAAGAACACTCCAAAATAGAGCAGGATCCTCAGAAAAAGTGCCATAATAATGAGACATTCTTTCTTTTTGTTCAAAAATACATTGTGTTTCACAGGCAGCTTTTTGTTGGGCCTTTTTTTTTTTCTGTTTCTAATTTAGTTTAACCTGCCATTTGAGAACCAAAAAGCACAAAATCCCCACTCAGCAGAGAAAGTCTTGCAAGACTGCAAAGAGGAAGACCTATTTTGCAACCAGGGTAGTTTCCCCACCATGATGGTGAACAGGCAGAGTAGTGTTTTTAGTGCAGGATAAAACTCAGGAAAGCTTGGATTTCATTTGCCCATGTGCACACCTCACAAGTAGGTACTGGAGAAGAAAGGAGGACTACATGAGACCCAGTACATATCAAGGTCTTGCTTGAGTACATTACTTGAATATGGCTCAGTGCCATGTCCTCTCCAAAACCCCCTTCCAGTTTCCAAAATCAAGATGAGGCCAATGGAAACCAGAGCTGCCCAGAACCCCAGAGGGTCATGGCCTTTAACTGTAAGGCTAATTGCAGTGGATTAGAGAGCAAGGATATTGATGAATGACTTAAGTGCTTATTTCAGATGGCTACATATGGGAAGACAGGCAATACATAAGAAGAGAAGGAAAACATGCTAGTCTGAGGCCATGAGTCCAACTTTTCAGTCCTTTTGAACTGAACTTATAATTGCCCCCATTACTTTAAAGATGTTTTTTTAATAGTCCAACAACTGACTGCTCTTGCTTTCAGCAGAGCATTTTTCATTTGAATAGGGAATTTTTTGGAACTGAAGGACAGATCAGATGTCAACCCACTTTGTAAACTCAGGTATAGCCCAAGTTCAACAGTGTGTGTCCCACAGACTGCACTCCTGTCGACACTGATGGTGTCTTGCCTCTTTCAGAGTCGTCCCTGCTGATGAGGCAGAGCTGAGACTGAAGGTTACTGTGAAGGGACAGCCTTACTGGGGGAGCTGCTTGTAGTGTTCAGATTCCACTGGAAGCGGGGGATGATACTGGAGGGCTCCCAGAGACCCTGTCAAGTGTGGGTAGTGGCAAAGCTCTGCCAAAGCAAGCGCAATAGCTCATTTACTTTGGCATCCAACAAATTAGGAGCTTCGTAAAGACAGAAGGAAGAGTTTCGTAGTCGCAATTGACCGTCATCAAACGAACCATGGAGCTCCCTCAGGTCCTGCCTCCAACCATTCAGTGCCAACCCCCTCAGACTATTTCACCTCAAAGTCCACAGAAACAACCTGGAGGCATCCCTGCCTTTCAGAAAACCTTGATGGTGCTAGTGCAGCAGGGTCATGGTGCCAGAGGGCCTTGCCAAAACTTCTGAGGACCACGTACAGTTTCTCAGACAAAGGTGAGAGACCACCTGTTGTTTCCAGGGCAGACCCTTTGGAGTCAGCAACCTGACAGCAAAAGAATCAGTTCATTGTGGAATTGATCCCTTTCCCTGCCACCAAGAGAGTTAATCCACAAACACACGGAAGGAGGAAATTTTCAGTGAGAGGCCCAACTGAAAGCAATGGTCAGTTTGCAAGCAGTGGCATTTGATCACAAAGGAGGACTGTCCTTTAAGCTCACCTATAGCCTGTCACCCTGAGGACTCAAGCCAGTTTCTTGTACTTGTATTTCAGTGCCATCTGTTTCAGTCATGGATGCTACATTTAAAAAAACCCTTCATATTCAGACCATGGCTGATAATGCATGGCTTGCTACTTTAGCATGAATATAACTAACTTTTGAAAGAAACTGAGAAGCTCTCACTTGCTTGTTCTTTTATTTGTTTTAGGGAGACTGTGATTTATTAATAAAGGCAGAATTACTTTTTCTGACTCCATGGTGACAAACAAGCCCTGGCACAAGTGTTCAGCAGGTCAGGGAATGTCATTGCAAATGACTGAGTAAGGAAGGAACCATTTTAAGGACAAACATGGACATGTTTAGAAAATTAATGGCTGAATCAAAATATACCCCTCCAAGACTCTTCATGTGATAAATATGCTGTCTTCATTAGACCCCTTGTGATTTCTCTTTGCCCACTTTCTAAGAGTATAAAAGCCTAGTCTTAGTTCCATTAAAATCAAATGTTTCAGTGCTCTCTACTTAGGACGAGACCCTTATTACACTTCAGTAGCAATATTTTTTATTCCACAGAAGAAATTTCTTTGGTTCTGCTTATGTTCTATTATTCTTAAATAGATGTGCTTAAGACAGAATTATGTGGATTTGAATATGACCCTTCTGAGGGAAAGAAGTGTAAAATTCCCCACTGAATTTTATCTTTGTGAGTATTTGTTCAAAAACTGATATTAATAAATAGGAACTGGTAGGTTGTCTTTCAGAAATAGCTCTGAGAGCTTGGATAACATTTAAAAATGCTGTAAATGGAGAATACATCCTGTCTGGCAAGTTGAAGTGTAAAATATGCCACATCCTACCAGATGGCTGCACAAAATTATCTGAAATTGCACAAGGGGACCACCACTTTGTTCTGTGGCTCTAAAAACCTGTCAGCAAGGTCTTGTGCTGTGTAGGAGATATTGCAGGGCTTGGCTGTGGAGTTTAGAAGTCACTAAGCAGGAAACTGGGATGAAGAGAAGACTGATAGGATACTAAAACATGGCTTTTCCAAGCCTTTTTGCTCTTGTTTTTTCAATTTTTTTTTATGGTCCCGGTTTTAATGCCGGTTTTTGTCCTTTGTTGATGGTATTAAAAGTTGATTTTTTCCTTTTTTTTCCTTTCTATTTTTTTTGTTTGTTTTTAAGAACCTGCTACCTGTAGTGTACAGACAGATGTACTGTGCTGGGTATAGGGGTCTTGTGCAAATCAGAACATTATTCACAGGTCATTTCATAGCTGTGAATAAAGTGATCGTTGCTTTCTCAAGCCTGTTTCACCATCAAAGAGGAACAGCTGAGCAATAGGGCCAAAAGCACTGTGTGCTTTTAAAAGTGCTTCAGAAAATAACCATTAAATCATTTAACAAGTTTTCTCAGCCTTGAAAATCAGAAATAACAGCCTTGAAAACACAAAACCTCTTCTTGTTTGGTTGGCTGAACCTGAAGATGTGAAACTGAAAGTGTTCAAAGCAGCCAAGTGATGTCTCATATGCCAGGTGTGGGACTTGGGTTGAATCAATCCTTGTCATCCCCTCACAGCTGGGGTTGTTCTCAGAAGTCCAGGTGGTTTCTTTCTAGTTCTTCTGTTCCCTAAAGAAAAGCAGCTGCTCTTCAGCTACCAGCATTTTCTCTTGGACAGGATATTTAAGGACGGGACATTATATTGGAAGCCTGAAAGATGCACAAAGGAGTTTTCCTCTTGTAAGGAAATAACTTTCCCAGCCTCCATTCCCCAGTTTTCCCTGTTTCAGGGACTGGCTGCAGCCAGGATAAGCTGTCTCCTAACAGCAAGCATTGTGCTGGAATGCTTTATTATTTAATAGCATTAAGCTTTATCACTGTGAATTGGCTCCCAAATGCATATGGCAGCCTAGACTCTACAGCACATGAATAATGGGAGGATAAAGGCAATTAATTTAGGGAAAATCCCCTCATGCATACAAAGGAAATAGGTTTCTACTAAATAGCCAACACATGGAGGGCAGTGCAAACTTCCCTAAGGTAAAATCTGACTCTTTTACTCTACCACAGCATCAAAATAATTCCCAAGAAGCAAAGGGATTTGTGTTACTGTAGCTGAAATTAGAAGCTGGGCTGTCCCTCCCAGATTCCAAACAGAAAAACAGATCCAGTTTTCAGACTTTGTATTGAATGACTCCCACATGCTTGGGAGTTAGAAATTTTCTTTGTTAAAAATGAAGTGTACTCCTCGTGGGTCAGCCTCTGAGTTGCTGATGCTTTGCTTGTTCAGTGTATCAGCTAGGCCTTCGGGTCCACAGAGAAAAACACCTATTCTGGAGCTGTTAAGAAAAATGAAAATATGGTCAGAAATTAGGTATGGAGCAGCTGGATGGTCTTCATGTAATTTTTATGTTCTATAGATGCAAGGGGTTTTTTTTCTCAATTACAAGAACTAAAGTAGAACTGGATGTCTCTTCCTTAAAATTTATAACCCCTTAAAACTTACTGCTTCTAAAATAATGGTGGGCTAAATCTCAGCTCTGCAGAAGTCAGTGAAAACAGGTTTATCAACCTCACTGGAGCAAGGAAATAGAGCTTGAAAGATCTTACAGCACAAATTCCTGAGAGGAGCTGTCTGGGTTTTTCCTACTAATTTTAGCTGTTTATTTAAAGGTCACTCATATTCAGGTTTGGTTTTTAGAGGTAGCAAGTGTTTTTGGAGGTATTTAGATATCACCTATCATTCCTATCTACTTAGCTACATTGATGGGGTATGGTTTTTTTCTAAATCTTCTGCTAGTAATTATACACTCCAAGAAGTACCTGACAAAAAAGGATGTGTTGGGGTTTTTTCAGAAAAAAAAAAAAAAGCTCCTCAGATATTATCAGCCAAAGAAACAAGATTGTGCTCTATGGCATTTAGACAGAGGAAGTCCACAGATATAAACTTGCACAGGTTTACCCAGGATGCCGCTCTGCAATAGTTTTGAACTCATTTTCCCAGTTAGGTCTTCCATACAAGGTTTTCTGTTTAAGGCCTGTAATCACATCTTTTTCTTCTTCATGATGCACCACAAAGTGAGTGGCCTGTGGGAAGTGAAACACAAAGGACAGTGTAAAGACAGAGGCAGATAGCGCAACATCATGTCCTGTTAAAAAAAATAATAATGTCTGTACTGACTGGATTATTTAGTTGCTGATCCCATGTAACTTCTGATGGATAACACCTGTCTGCACTCAAAACCTCTGAGAGACAGATGGATGCCCAGGATAAAACAGTGTTTGAACATTTATCAAAAAAGACTTACTAACATTAACCCCAGAGCATGTGGAAGTGATATTTTCCACTGTGTGGTTACCTGAGTTTCATCCCAGCCTGTAAGGTAGATGTTATAGCTGAGAAAATCTGCATTATTCCTCTCCTGCATTTGAGCCTCCAGAGATTGCAAGAGGTCAGCAAACCATTCAAAGGCATGAGTGTCCCTGCAAAGCCAGTAAAAATAAATCTGGAAGAGACAAGAGTGAGCTGTCAGGGGATATAGGCACTTATGGGTTTTGGGTTTGTGTCTGATGACAGAGCGAGGATTGTAGAGTTCTTGTAGAAATTGTCCTGACCACGTCAGTAGATGAGTAGGATGGTGTTGATGCTCTTCAGGAGTTTTGATGCTGGGAGGGTTGTAAACCTGAGTGACTGACTGCAAGAACAAGGAAATAGCTTTCTATTTCTCTTCCACGTTTTTAGTTCACAAGGTTTCCCCACTTACCTCCTTGTAGTACAGTTTGTTAGGACATAAACAAGTGATTTAAAGGTGAACTCTCTTTCTGTCTACTGGCAGGCAAGATAAATTAAAGCAGATAACAAAACCAGTTCTGTTCTCGGAATAGGACCATAACTACAAGGTGTGACTTCCTGAGCACAGGGAGTTTCCAGGGGCAGGAGGGGACAGGAGGATGGTAGCTTTGCTCTTCCATGGACGAAAAGTTGTTCTCTTTGTGCTTAGGGAAGTAATGCAATATTTGCCCAGGCTGTCTTAGTGCTTCACAATTTGTGTTCCTCAGGCAGATTGAACACCATCTCCACTGCAAGTGGAAATCCCCAGGGCCACAGTCAGGGTTAGTGTGTGTGCTTTTGCTCTTAGGCTTTTTCTCCTTTCATTATGTTTTTGCCTTTGATCCTCCTGCTTCCCTCCTGCTAACCTCATGAGATAACTGGACTCTTCCTTCTTTTAGGACTTATACATGTCTGGATCTAGATCACCTTTGCTGTGCCTGTTTCCATGTGGGCTCTTGGCCCTTGAGCACTCACATGGGTTCTGGGAATGAGGACACATACCTTCTTGAGTTTTAGGTTGGTCGCATCATGGCAATATTTGTACCACACAGACTTGAGCACAGATGCAAAGGGGGTGACCCCTATTCCAGCTCCAACAAGCATAACAGTTTCATAGCTGAAGACATCCTCACTTGCTGTTCCAAAGGGGCCATCCACAGCTATCCTGAAGTGGAAAGCATGCTTAATAAATCAATAGTGAACATTTATTAACACCATTTAAAAAAACAGTATAAAGGTATTTGTCTACTGCAATGCATATGTGGACTGAACACTACTCAGCAAAACCAGAGGTGGAGTTGAAATAAGAAACTGTAAAGAGCCATCTAAGGCCTGTGATGGAAGCAGTTAAAGTTTTTTTGGTGTCACCAAACTGGTTGAGCCAAATTTCAACTGTCATAGGTGTTCATTAACTTTACCACAGAGACTCTTTGTACATACTTGGGCAACTTCCATGCCTCCTGGAATTCTTGTTTATCGCATCCACAGGCATTGAACAAGCCCTCTGTCCAGTCTCCTACAATACGGACGTGAATGCTGAAGTAATCCTCTTCTGGAGCAGAGGTTAATGTAAATGGATGCCATTCCAATTTAGACACTGCTGGACATTTGACAAAAATGTACTGTCCAACCTCCATCTTGAAGCCTTTTTTCATCATCTGAAGCTCAATTGTCTTGAAAGGATGAATGACCACCTGCAGTGAGAAGGACATGGGAGAAAAACAGGAAAATGTCAGTCTTCACTGTTCACTGGGTGTCTCTGCATCTTCCATCACTATCATCATCCTCTGCTATGAGAGCAAGGGAAACACAGGTGAAACTTTCATGCCAGTGGAACTGAGAATGAGGAATAGCATGTGACAGCCAGGTCAAAGCCTTTAGAAAATGCTGAATTTTTTTATGAAGTAGTTTTTCACACCGTGTTTACAGTCGCTCCAAAAGGGACAGGTCAGACTGGCACATCTTGTAACACATCACCAGATCTCTGTGTGCACTTTAATTCCAGATGTACTGTACACAGTGGCACAGAACACAGTGTTAATGGACCTGACTGTAAATATAGGGGCCAAAACATAGGTCTATCATACAGATAGGGAATTAGATAGGTAATACCACGGGAAACTGAATTTTTCTTGTTATAGTTGAGTGGGACTTTGGCTATTCTTTAGCCAAGAATAAATAAAAGCAATATTCTAGAAGCAAGGACAGTAATTCTGTTACTATGTTGGTTTTTTTAAATCCTAAAGCTGTCTGCAAAGCTTATTTTCATTTTTCAAAAGAGATTTGCAAGAGGGAGAATCAAGTCTCTCTATTTGTTTAATGGAGGTATTAATAATAATGTTTGGGATTGTGAAAGAAATTTTCTGCTGACAGGGCACTAAATGGAATATGGCATAGAAATGGGTCATAGATATTGTAGCAAAATTATTTTGGTAATAATTTTATTTTGGCACACTAGTACATAGGAGCCTTCCAATATGACAGCATTGTTTCAGAGCACAGCAGAGACATACAATGTCATCCCCTATACCATATGATTTGAATAGGGTGTGTCGTCAGGATGCAGCACTGTGTAATGTGAGGAAATTACACTGGGAAAGGCCAGGGTAATTTGCATATGTTTAAGCTTAGTGCCATGCTAATTTGGCTGTCAGACTTTCAGAATGAGTGTTAACACATCATGGAGAATGGAAGCTCAGCATTAGATTTGGGTGCATAAAATGGGCACCCTCTAACTCTCACTTTCTGGAGACATTTGTTCTGTATCTTAAATTACACTTAAGTCTGTTGAGTTTCCGCATTATAGAGTTTTTCACCCAGTACAAAAGAAATTAATTTCTCTTTCCTAAGATTCAGCCCTGTGCCTTGGCTAACTCCCTCCTTTTCCTCCCTTTTAGTGGCAGGCTACATTTGGGTGTTACAGGTTTGCATCATGACAGCAGTCAGAACATGCCTTTCACTGATGACTTTGTTGTGTAGGAGCCTCTGGCTTTGCTGCACCATTTGGAAAAAAATGGGAGTGTTTCATCTAGTGTTAAGTCTAACATCAGCACATACCTTTGTGATAACAACCTTCTGCTGTGACCTCCAAAACCGCACCAAGCGCTCACACAGGTACAGAAACATAGGACCTACCACCCACTTCCATGTCTGTAAGAAGAGAGTAAGGCAGATGATGAAAATCATAGAATTATAGAAAGGTTTGGGTTGGAAGGGATCTCAAAGATCGCTTAGTTCCAAACCCCCTCTTCTGGACAGGAACACCTTCCACTAGACTAGATAACAACTTGGATTAAATCAAATTCTGGAAATGCAATAAGCAGAGATGAAGTTCAAGTAATCTAGGTTCCTTATTAACCAGAGTAAGGAACCCTTAAGATATATGATACCCTCAAAATTCTGGTCAGAGAGGGAATTTCTCTCTCTCTGTCAAAAAGTTATAGCTGGCTTTTTAGTTTCTACTAGATTTACAGCAAGGTGTTTTCCTATAAGCAATTTTGTCTCTCTCTAGAAAATAAGGTGACCAAGTGAAATGTGGAATAAAACTCTAAATGTTTTATTGATTCAGGTCTAGATTACTGCAAGAAAATATGTGGGTTTTGTTAACATATCAGTCTGAAATGTGAAAGAAAAGACACCCTGGTTAGCCAATAAAAGCTGAAGTTTCAGAGTCACATTTCCAGAGGCATCAATTTTCTGTTAATGATCATTAGTCCATTAATAATCTGAAACTATTTATTTTGTGTTTCTAGGAAACCCCAGAAGCCAATGTTTAATTCTGAATAAACAGTTCTCAGATACCACTTGCTCTTTTGCTTTGCCTGTTAATCGTGCTCATTTTACAGCAAACTGAAAGTGGGCTGTCTGTCTGTCTGTAGTCCACTTCTGCTTATAATCCACTGTGTTTAAACCTATTGCTTCATGTAAAGAAAGCTGCCACTGAAGAGAACTGAGGGCTACAGAGCTGTTTTTCTGTGCAATTGGATGTATTATTTAAGAAAAAGAGTAAACTGTAAACATTTTTAATTGGATTTACTCTCAAGCCAACTTCTCTTACCATAGGAGGATTCCCTGCAAACTTGGGGATTGGGCAAGCCTCATTCTTCCCCCACTGAGTGAAGTTCTTATAGCAAATCTCTGGATTATGTTCAGCCAGACTCTCAGCTGTCTGTCCCCGTACAATACGCCTGGAAAAAAGTAAAAATCATTATGGCAATGAATTTAAGATGAAGGTATCTGTCCCTTATTGTTATTCTATTTATGTACTATATTTATACAGAGTTGTGGACTTCTGCACTGCTACAGCTTTGATACAGCTTTACTGCTGTAATCAACCCACAAAATCGCTATTAAAGAAATAAAAAATGGGGAGGAAAGTTTATGGGAGAAAATACTGATTTCATGATTAGGTGAGGAACTGAGAGTTCTGTTCATTGCCATTTCCAGCATGTGGTCACAATAGGAAAGCTTCATTCTTTTCTGAGTTATCCGACTTTTTTCTTCAAATAAAAATAAACACCAAGCCCCCCCAACAAATAAACAAAACAAACAAGCAACAACAACCACAAAGTGGAGTGGAAAAGTAATCCATTTCCTACTGACCAGTACAGAGATTATTTCTATTATCTTAGAAATTCCTTTCCAACATACATTCTTCTTACTTTGATCCTTCCTCTCTCTAAACATGTGGAGCAGCTGTTCAGGCGGTGTGAATGAACACAGATGTTTCTGACACAAAGCAGCTATACCAGCTTGCATCAGCTGATTATCTGGTCCCTGTGTTCTTGCTTGGTTGGAGTTTGTTGTTGTTGTTGTTGTGTCTTTTATTATAGAGAATTCTGACTGGCCCAGTGCAGCTGTATTTCCAGTGGCAGAACTAGTGCTGACAGTTTCAGTTTCAAGGGGAGAAAGTGTATTCTAGTCTTGTTTACTGTTTCCTCCCTCTGTCTGGAGTTCTGCGAACCTCAGGGGTATGTGAGACTCGCAAAAATGATGGTAATTAGTAGATGATGATTATAGTAGATAAATTCAGATTAGACCTGCTGATTTTCCCTGGAAACAGTCTGGTTATGATCAGGCTGTTCAGTTTTATACCCATGCAATTCTGTTGATATCTCATTCCTATAACTTCTCTTTCTCTTTTTCTAGCTCAGTTTCTGCAACTAAGACTATATTTCTTATATTAAAAACAAAAACAAAACCCATGGTATTTAAGTCACATGCAAGCCTTGCTTTGGGTGACAGATTTATCAGAAGATTATTAGGAAGCATGTCTACAGTCCTGAAAGTTAAGATATTGCATTGTTCATTATTAATATTTAATATTACTTCATTACTTCATTAGTAATATTTAATATTACTAATGAAGTAATATTAAATATTAATAATGAACCTCTTCCTCGTTAATAGTTTGATTAATATCCTGCCTTAAAAATAAAGGGAAGCAGTGACACTGTCGCAGGAGCATCACGAGTTGCAATTTGTAGGAACATCAGCAGTTGCAATTTACTTCCCCACTAATGACAACGGGTTCAGCTGAGACGCCCTCTGGGATGAGTTACGGGAACAGGAGGAACCCATTTCCTCCACTGCTCACGCCATTGCTTAAGGCAAAGGGGGTCTGAGGATTTCACTTTGCCCTGTCCTCTGTTCAAGGCTTGACAGTGCCAGTACCCTGTACAAGAGAAAGAAAAACCTATTTTTCCTTACTAGTAAGTGTAGATCCTCTTCTGGTACTGTAATTAAACCTTCAGTAGTATAGCCTTATAATGACTTCTTTTTTTGGCTGCAAGTCTTTCTTTAGCTTCCAAAGCAGAGTAAACTGCAACTCTATACCCTCTCCTGTTCACATTTACAGTGATGGGAAATTGGGGATATTTGTCTTTGACACATAGCTTATGCACAAAAAAATTCCAGTGCTACAAAAGTGCTATAACAGCTTGTATCAGACAAGAATCTGCCCCTTTGATTCTATTAGTAATATTTGGCTCAGTTTTATATATATATATGTACATATGAGTATATATATATATATATATGTACATATGTGTGTATATATATGTAAATATGTGTGTGTATGTCTATATATATATATACACACACACACACACAAACAGTCTTGTGTCTCCTGAGATAAACTGACATCTATGCCTCTTTATGACAGCATTGTGTAGTAACTATGGCAAGTTTGGACATCATGTCAGTAACTATACAATATTCCCTCTAGAAAACATGAACTACTTGTTCTTTTCCTTCAGCAGGTTTTGCTTAAGCTTTCTTCTTGTTTTGAAAGTTGGAATGGATAAATAATCGGGGGTGACCCTATCTGCCTTCTATTTCTGTTCTTCCTGTTTAGTTTTCATTTCTGTCTTTTTTTATGGCACTACTAGACTGAAAGGAAGTGGTTTTGAATAGTCAATTTTTGCTGGGCATTTTCAAATTCTAGTGCACCTAGAATTTCCTTTAAAATTGACAATGTGGTGTAATTATGAACTATAAAATGTGGTTTGTGTACTTGAGGTTTTTTTTTTTTATTTATTCATCAGTTCTTTAGTTTTATAAAATGGAACTAAAGTTCATTTTTCTAAGGGACAATTTGTGTCATTCCAGAACTGTTGCTTTGGGCTTTTCAGCTATTTCAAAAGAAGATATGGAATGAGGCAACAGTGGAAAAAGAAGTCTGGCATTTGGATTTTAGAAAAGCTTACAGTTGTCTACATTTGAGCTGCAGCAGCTAAAAATCTGTTCTTAAATTCTGCTGATATTAGAAGTTCATCCCAACTGAAACATGAGTCTATATCTGTGATCACTACAGTTTTCATTTCAACAAAATCCTAGACTCTATATAATTTTTATACTGAGATGTCCTTACATGCAGGCATGTAATGCAATTCCTTTTAGGAGAGAAAGTTAAATTAACAATTAGAAACAGGAACCTTGGAAATTAGCTTTATAATTAAGACATCAGAGGAAGCTGAGTGTCAGTGAGCTTAAGTTTGCCAAACATAAAACATCAAGTGTGTGGACAGCTTGTACAAATCAGTGAGAGCCTCTGGGCTCTCAGAGCCTACACTGACCCACCACAACCATCAAAACTGCTGCTCAGTGACTGCAGTCCTATACTCATGTATGTAGAGGGCTTTAAATTAAAATGCAGTAGTATCATGTATTTTTTGATAAGTCCAAATACTCACCCAGCACCATGGATGACAAGGCCAATAAAGAAGATGACAAAGAGATGATGGGTGTACCAAAAAACTTCAAAATACGACCTTCGGATGGTTTTCGTGGATGATGTGATTATTAGAATGAGGGCCAGAGTGATGATAACACCAGTGAGACCAGCCAAGTATGTGAAAGCCACGTATAGGCCCCCCACAGGATTCTGTGAAATAAATGTACATGTTGGTCTAAGGAAGGGGTTGCATCGAAGCAGAGCCAGTTGAACCATCAGTCAACAAATCCAGTACCTTGTTACAAGATTTTAAGTTCATCCTCTGTGAATTTGTATGCCAACAATGCCAAAAGCCCACTCCAGTCAGAAGACTGCTTTGCAGGATATCTGTTTTCATGTATTATTTAAAACCACTTTGAAATCCTGAGGTGAAAATTTGAAGTACTACCAAAATTCAGCACAAATATTCCTGACAAACACAGAGAAATTAACTGTACAATGTTTTGCTGCAAGACAGCCCAAACCTGGATTTTGCACACCAGAAACAGGCACTCTAGTCTTATATGATCATCTAAACAAATGTTATAAGGACTTCACAGCCTGATGTCACTTACCCCAATAGTTTTTCTAAAAAAGTTGACGTCGCTTTCATCTGGTTTATCACCAAGACTAGAAAGCGCAGCTGCCAGAGTTCCTTTCTCTTCAACACGGGCTTGCACACTCCACTCTACGTTGAATAAGTGTGCAATGGTGTGAATTGCTGGGAGTGACAGGAAAGGAATAATCAGCATTAAGCACAAGTACTCAGTGGTTTTGGGGGGTAGCATTTGAAACATTGTCACATTTGTGGACTGCAGTTTAAGACCTTTGCCATATCTGATATCAATATCAGATCACTGATGCATTTTACTGTTAAAGCTTTACCACCTGAAATTCACATTTTTTGGGTGGAGGAATGAAAGAAGGGAAGTTTCCAGCACACCTTTGTTCAACAAAGGCTTTCAACAATTCAAGTAGTAGTACCCTACTACATGGGAAGCTGAAGCATGAGGTGGCTTCACTTATTTGCCAGGATGATCCTCATCCAGGATTTCTGTAGAAGAGCCAAGAAGTGAAACTGGATTTCTTTGGAGTCACATTTGTTAGTGCTGCTTTGTTCTCCTGTATTGATAAGAATCATTAACAATATTCTTGCTGGGCTGAATGTATCCAAAATCCTAAAACAGCTGAGATGTTTCACACTAATTCTACTACAGGTTACTGCAGCAGTAAAGTTGTACAACACTTTCCAAGACTTGTGCCCTCTTGTATAAGCAGATACTTATTCACCTTCAAAACAGGTACAGATCAAAAATCCCCAAATAATCCACCTCTGCTGCAACCTGATAACTGCATCACCCTGCTCCTTTTCTATGAAGTAGTAGTCAGATTTCAGCCACAGCTCAGAAAGGGAACCTGCTCAGCTTAAGTAATATGCTGATACAAGGACTGTTCAAGGATATGTGATTTGTAAGGTACTTGCATTGAGAAGTGAAAAATGTGATGAAGAAAAAAATAAAGACAGAAACCCCTCAGTTTAGGAAATGAGATATAAAATATAAAACAGTTTCATGGCCAGCCCATGTTTTCAATCATTTCTACCATTTGTTTCAGACATGCCAGCTAAGAAATAAATCTAAACAAGATTTCAAGCCAGAATATCTGATTCTCAGGATGCTGCTAAACACCTCCTATTAAACTATCATAAATGGTGCTGATAGTTCAAAATAACAATAATCTCTCATTATTATCTTTTGGTCCCTGCCAGCTGACAAATATTTGGAAACTGACTGAAGCTTTGGCACATACTGAGTCTTTTAGGTTAATGAAATCAGGTCTCTTCCCATATCTTCAAGTACTTGAATCCCACTTGGACTGTGTGTGGAAAATGCACAATAAAGCAATAAACAATGAAAGGTTTGAGTACCAACCAGTGTGAAGGGAGATCATCCATGCCACCATTTTGTGAAAGGTGAGGTTCCTGTCCAGCTGTCGTCTGATACGGGTAGAGCAGCACTTCAGGTTTGAAGAAAAAAAAGTATTTGAAGACTATTTATGTTGCTTATGCACACTTTTTAAATCCAGGGACAAAAACAGTGGCTCTGAGCTCAAGCATTGGTAGCATTGCTAAAAAAAAAATCTAGAATTCCTAAATATAGGCAAAAATATATCATCCCCCCATACTTCAGAAAATGGGAATAACAGATTATGGTTTAACATGTCCCACTGAAACAAAGTATTTGATAATGAGATAAAACTTAACATCCATTATGACAATGGTATGTATCTTAAATCTGTGTTAAGTTCCACTTTAAAAACAGAAGGAGGGACCACAATCTGCCATGGCAGACTAACTGCTTTGGTAGATTCTCAAGTTGGAACTTAGCGTCAGGATCCTGTTGCAGTTCATGCTGTAGAAATTGACTCTAAAGTTTAGATATAACTGTCTGAGGCAGCCCCCACCCCAAATGTGCTAGTCACTTATGATGGGGACTCCTTCCTCAAAATACAGGGTGTACCTGACAAGTATTCACTTACAACTTCTTGTTGGAGTTACCCAAAAAGAAACAGACAGGAAAAAATCTCTTCTGATACAAACCAAAGAAATTATATTTTCATTGAGAATGGTGATGGGTTCCTAACAGATCCCATGTGAATTGTGCTGCAGTCATTGGGAGTCTTCCTATTTAAGTTCCTGTAAAGCTGGCATGTGCTGCCTCTACACAGTAGGAGTCATGAGTATCATGTGTTGCATCTTTGTATTGTTTGCTGTCTGGCCAAGGGAAGTAAACACTATGTAAACTAACACAAACATTTCCTCACAAGAGGCAAACACTCTGGGGCAGTCGCAATGACTTCAGCAGACTATAGCAACGGCCAGGAGACATTTGGCCTTCTCTGTATCCTGAGACACAATTTAAAAGACTGTAGAATAAAACATAGCATAGTGAGGAAGTGCCAACTCGGCCTGGCTGCCTTGCAAAAGTCACTTGATCTTTCTGTTTAAGAAGTGAAGGCCAAGCAGTGGCGGGCTCATTAACAGCAGTGATGAATACAACAGTGAGGAGCATGCAAAGACAACACAGCTGTTCCTCCAATTAAAAACAAATAACTTTGTAGCATATGATTTCTGGGTGGAAGGATGGAAAGGGCAAGACTTTTCAGCACATTCCTATTGAACAGTGGGTTTGATCAATTCTTCCCTCTTCTTGACACCAATGACATTGCTGTTGGGAAGGTCCCTACCTTTCCAGTAAGATATTTAACATTTAAAAAACCTGATTTTCCTTAGAGATCCTCAGTTGTTACTTGCAGAGTACAGCTAAGTAGAGACAACAGAATAAGCATAAGCAGCTGTACCCCTGTGCTGAGGCCACCACAGTGCTGCCATTGCACTGTGTGTTTTGCTTAAAATCTAAAATTGCATCCTTCCTGAGGTGTAGCTTTATTGCAGAAAAACAACTGAAGCTAAACAAACACCGTCTAAGAGTCCTGTTTTATGTCCTTCCCTGCCCTCCTTCTTCCTCTTCAGGGTCCTTTTCTTCCTCATTCCTATCAGCAAGACTGTGCTGCCAGCAGGCAGCAGGAGCGGAGCTGTATCTCCCTGACTGGGTCTCACTTGTGCACTAGCGTAGCCTGTGTGAATCTACCGTAGTGCCCAAGGCAGGACTCACTCTATAGATTGAGTACCAAGATAAAAGTGACATCTTCATCAAGATCCTGGTTAGAAAAGTTAAGCTGTAGATACTAGGAGATAAGCAAGTCAAGAAAAGTAGCATGAAGTCCCAGCTGGAGTACAATTCTCAAATGCTGGACTCAGGTTTTAGCCTTCAAGTAACATGACCATATGTGTCTTCAGCTCTGTCACTGCTTTGACCTCAGATCTCTGCCCAACCTGCCTTCAGCTCAACCCGTGTGGAATCTCAGCAAGGCCTTGTATGATCAAGACCTCATAATTATTTTCCAGTTGCATTCACCCAATAGCAACATTAATTCTTACTAAATTTGTGTTCACAATTGACTTCTGCAGCCTGAGGAGTCAGCTCTGAATTTTGGCAGATACTAGCTGATCTATGTTAGGGCAGGGGAAGAACAGTTTTGACTCTACACTTTCACTTACTATTCTTTTTCCTTTCATATACATGGAGGTATGGCTGTCTGCTTTCTGCAGCCCAGAATCTGAAGGAGTATAGGAAAAGACTGAAAGCCTGATGTGTGTAGTTCCACCTTTATATTCCTAAGTGTTATGCCTTAGAAAGTCAAAGACACTGGCCTTACTCATAAACATAATTTATGACCTTAATGTGGCAGGCACATCTCATTTATTCAGCCACTCATTGTCAGGATATATGTGCTAGATAGTGGTACAGCCTGGCTTGTCTCTGATTATTTTCTTATTACTTCATATCCCACTCTCTTCCCTTATGAAGGACTCTTGAAACACTGATTCTATTTTATCACTTCCTCTTCTGCTCTGCTTTTTCAGCCCCCACAGTCTGTCTCATTGGCATGAAAGAATCTATACTAGATTTGGAGATGAAAAACAGCTTTTGTGAAATGCTTTTTTGATCATGTGTACTTTAAAGTGGTCAGAAAGAATGGAGGAACATCATACCTTTGAAAGGATAGTTCATGACCTTAAGGAGAATATTGCTTTTTAACTGGACCATGGCCTGCATTGTCTCCATTATTTCTTCTGTAATAGCCAGAAATGTTGATTTTGGCAGTGTGATACAGTCAGTACTATCAAAGAAAGCCTCCCCAGCTGCCACTTAGAATCACCTGCCCTTAATCATGGTTCCTCAGTGCTGAGTGTAACATCTGCATTTGGGAGCTAGAAAAGGCCAAAAAGGCCTGTGAACTATTTCATCCTGAGATGGAAATGCAATTCAGACAAGAAAGAATGTAATTTATGAATCAGCTGAAAAAAACTCCCATTCTGAAAGTTTGTGAAAGACTACAATTACCTTAAGCACTGAGCATGGAAAGACAACAGACGTGGGCTAATATCTCCCTCTCTAAGTGAGTGTTGCGTCACTGACAAACAAAGTGAGTGTGTGTAAGCACCAGCAGCTGCTGCCAGCCAAAAGAGGGACTTTGCATCCAGGGCAGCACCATGCCCAGGAGGCAGCACAAAAGAGAGGACTAATTAAAGGCTAAACCTTCAACAGAGCTCTAGATACACCATGGACAATAGACAGCCTTGCTCACAGCAAAACTCCAGGCTTACTTGCTTCTTAAAAGAGGACATTCCCAAAGTTCAGTATATTTGGGGAACTTGGACAAAGTTTCTCAGTATATTTGCAAGGCTGTTTAGGTTATTATCCTTCCTAAATTTTGAAATACTTTCTTCATCTTACCGCACTTGATCCTCTGAGGAAGGAGAGCAGGTTTCGACACACTGGCAGCAGAATCAGCATGCAATTGAAATTCAGGCAAGCTGCAGGGGCCCTTGCAAGGGCCAAGGCACGCTGTAATTGGAGAGATGCTGTTATTAAATGCACTACCTAAGACATTATCTGGGACACAGATAGGCACAGTTTTCATTTATGTATTATATCACAACTTGTGATGAGTATGAGATCCAGAGTTCATGTTAACAATGTGAATGTTCCCATTTCAGAGTAATCTCTGGTCAAGTCAGAGACACATACAGGCAGAACAGACAGACACCTTCGATTTTGAAATACTATGGTTGTATAAAAAGTTCCCTGTCATGTCTGGCAGTCAAACACAGATGCAAATCTAAGCCATCAGTAGAGTTTTGTGTCTCAAGGTTGTAAAGAAATTGTCACAGTGTGGTTTCAGTTGTCTGGAGGTTACAGTAGATGCACAGCTTATGAGGGAAATGGCTTAAGTTCTCTATTGCCAGTAAAGGGAGTTGAAGGAAATTTGTTGCCTCATCTTTTAGAAATCTATTTCCTTAATCCTTCACACCCTGAATTATTCCAGATTTTTGAACAAAGACTGTTTGAAATGAGGGAATAATGACCATATTAATCCAAACACATGAAGGGAAGGAAAAGATAATGTTTGCTGTCCTTGCATGTATTGGGACCCTTTCAAGTTTCAAACCACAGCTACTGACTTGGGGTTAAACTGAGCCCTACTTATCCAAGCATGGGTCTCTGTGACTCTGTGACTTCAAAGACAACTGTACCATGATTGCAAAGGACAGGATTTGGACCATAGATCTGAAGCCATAAGCAGAATGGGATTTCATGCTTTGTTGAGTTAAAGCATGGCTTTGCAAACCTTTGACAAAATGCTGTGCTCTGCGATTTGAAGCTTAGGCTGATTTTTAGGTCTGTGATCAGGGTTTTAAAATATGTGAACAAATTAATTTGCCCTGTCAATTTTTCATGACTCGTGGCAAGTTTGGAAGCAAGTTTTTATTAGGGCACATAATGCTGCATTAACCAGCTGGATTATATTTCAGAGACCAGGATACAGAGTCACTTCACTACTTGACTAAAATTCAGATACTTAATAAATATGTAAGTTTTTCAGAGCTAATATCTTTGCAAACTATTCATGTTCTGAAAAATACTTGCAGGGGGAAATGATTATTAAATAGTTCAAAGGCAATATTTTATTCATCTTTTGCTTAATAAAGCAACCACAAATAATATTTACTTTAATTAGGAGGAGCAAAATAGTTACCTGAAAACATGTTTAGAATGGGGTCTCTCTATTTTTTGTACTGGTTTTCACTTCAGAAGCCCTGGACATCTGTCTGCATTCAGTTACCTGTTTGCATGTGACTTTTAACTCCTACATGAACCTACTGCTCCAGTCACTTGACGCTATTTCAGTCAAGTAAAACCAGGCAAAAATGTGCTCTGTCTATGCCAAGATAAGAATGTCTTGTACTTACGCCAAGGAGTACTCTGGTGTAGAAGAATTTTGGTGGGACATCATACACAAGATAGTACCACCAGAAGAGGAAGACATTTAACCCCAGCCACACAAGCTGAAAGAGAATTAAACGGGATGGTCACAGTTTATTATTGTGAGAGATCATCTATCTGCATTTATAGAGTTCAGATAATGGACAATTAGTTCTCTGTGCTCATGTTTGCACAGAGAGTTGTAGTGCAGGGTATAAAGGTTTCAGCAGGGGTGAGAGAAATTTTTCTGGTGTAAGTGGGCACACAGGGTACAGGAGTGGCAATAAACCAAAATACAGCAATGTGTAGCTGAAACTTCTGCTCACACAAGGAGTTTAGACATGATTGTTATAAGGATCATCATATTACAGGTGTTTAACTCTAGTTGAGTCTCCAAACAGGATTAAAGGTTAGGGACTCTTCCAAATGGCAGTTCCTCAGGCACATTAACCTATGTGAGAAGAAGACTTGGGAGCTGTGACAAAGGACAAAGAAACTAAACACAGATAGCATAAATTACACATAGGGCTGAATTGAAGACAAGGTTTTGAGGGTCTGAAATCAGCCATCAGGAAATACTCAACATGGGCCCTTTGGTAGGATGTAGACTACCCAAAACTGGGCTGCTTCATAGCTGTACTGAAGAATTTTCTCCCAGTTGCACATCCCATAGTGCAGGTTTCTTTAGGGAAAGACAAATTATCAACTCTTAGGTCCATCTAGGCAAAGAGATCATTGTGAATCTGGGCTTTTGCCCTGCTGGAGCTGGTTGGGTGATTTCATATGCCTTATTGAAACAAATCTGTATCAGTGCATGCTCAATCTAATTAGGTTTACAAAGTGATGCATGAAAACAGAGACAAATTCTGAGATCTGTGAGAAAACCCAGCCTCTGGTTAGAAGTTAACTGCCAGAAACTGTGACATTATAGTCTCTCACCCCTTCTAACCCATATGTTTTGCTAGTTCTTTTGACTCAACTGACACTATAAAAAAACTTGAGATGAGTTCAGATCTAGAAACTGTAAATAAATACTGGGAAATGAAGGGATTTCCACCAGGGTAATGCAGTATATGGGAAATCCCCAAGTCCTCATTAAAATACCAAGCTCATCTCAGGATTAAATACTCAGGATACAATCTCACACACTCTGACTTTAAATAAATATCCCAAGCCAAGATGCTTGGCCTGGTTTTAATGGTATTTTACAGTTCTTCTTGGGGTTAACCCATGTGGAACATGGAGCCCTTGAAAACACTGTGACACCCTCTGGCAGCTTGGGATGAGTTGCAAAATTAGCCATCCATGGTCTTTGGCCAGGGCCAGTGGAGGCAGCACAGAATGGGCTGCCATATTCCTGTTCTGTTTAGGTATGTGAATAGAAATTGTGTTTGTCTTGTTTCGGTCAAACACTGGACAACCCTGAACCTGGTCAGTGTGCAGCAAAGCTGCAGAGTTCAAAGCAGAACCCTTTGGTAAGACTTCCAGTAATCTGTCCTTTTGGCTGTTTTTATCAGTGTCCACTGGTTTCCTTCCCTATTAGCTACCTTGTTATAGGTTTGAGGTTCTAAAACCAAATTCCTTATTTGAATAAAATAAAGCCCTCTTCCTTAATTTTTTAATAGTTCAGTTCTGGTGGGGAAAAAAAAAAGAAAAAGAAAAAGCCAAAATTCACCTCTTAGCAGTTTGAACTTCCTCAGGTCACTGAAGGTGACAGTAAACACAGTTACTGCCTTTCAAAGCACTGAAGTGCCACAGCTATGGTGCTGTGTTCCTAAACTAGAGCTACACATCTACAATGCAATATGCAAGTATTGATTGTTCATAGCAGCAGAAATACTCCTTTGAACAAAGATGTTCACCTTTTGGTCACCAAAAATATCTATGTCTTCTTTTTCATTCTCACAATATGTACATCTGCTAACCACACTTGGCAACAATACTTTAACTGCTCTTATATTTTTGTGTTGTATATGTTATTTAATATATATATATGTATACAGATATACCTGTAGCCCTTGTATCACACTGTGAAGTGAAAAAAACACTGAAATATTAACCTAGTTTTCTCCAAGGAGGACTGCCATGCTTACTCAGCACTCTTAAATGCAACTGGAATTTTCAATACTTTTAAATCTTGCTCAGAATTAATTTAACCTACTTTCACAGCCCTTCTATGCAAGCTGTAAATAACAAATTCAATTCAAATGCCAGTTGTCTTGGTGAAGGATTCATGAATCTCTGCTGTAAATTCTTGAATCTGACTCTAATACATATTTTATACCATCAAGACACTGTGCTTTCAGTTACACACACTCTCATTTACAAAAGTGCAAGACAGGGTGGGTTGCATAATTGCTTTCTCTGTTGAAGTGCACATAGTTAAGTGAGTTATAATGTTACTTGTTTTACTTAACTAAAATATTTCTAACAAAGCAAATTAAATTTAATATATGACCATTTTTCAGTTAACAATGAAGCCTATAGCAACTGAGATACCAGACAGACCTCCTTAAAAAATTATTCCCTGGAAGCATTTCCTTACACTTACTCTCCTAGTTTCAGCCTAATCAGGTGCAGCATTGACTGGTACAGTGAGAACTGCTGAGCACAACTTTCTGTAGAACTTTTTACTAGGCACAAATCGCAATAAAAATTGTACTTACAACAACGAAGATGGACAGTCCTTCATTCTCCACCCAGTTACCCATGATTGCCTGAGATCTGTGTGCACAGCAGCCCCACTCTCTCTGGGACAGCCTCTATGTCTTCTCTCATAAGGAAGTGAGAGTAAAAGCTTGCAGCAACCTGTTTCCTTTCTCATTCATTTAGGAAATAAGTTAACCATTGAATCATGCCCACAGTTCTCTTTCAATTATATTTCTACCATACTCATAATTTTTCATAACTCAGATGCATATAAACTGTTGAAATAGCCTACTTTGTGATACAGAGGATAAAGTAAATAATACAACAGGTCAGGTTTTCTACTAAAAAATATACTGCCACAGAACTTGACAGCTTCTGTGCGCAGCCACATTCCTACAGGCCTGATCCTGCACCTGCTGGAGTGAACAGCAAGCTGCTCATTGCATTTGTATGACTAAGGTTTGCTCTCCAGAGTAAATGCAGCTCTGATATGCAACTGAAAGTGAAGAACTAATGAGGGCAAGAGCTGGAGAGGTGAGATAAAACCTGTGTGATTTGCAGCTGTCAGGTAAGTGACTTGGCACAGTCTGCCTTACTCCAGACCCAGAAACTATATTACAGTCTGATTGTGGCAGTGATGGGATATTTGGTCATGATGTAAAAATGAGTGTGAGGGGACCGGGGCTAGAACACCCATGTTCTGGTGAATGTCTCTCTTCCCTCCTCTACTGCCACTTACCACTCCCTTCATTAGATTGCTCCTGGAATATGGCCTCTATCAGGTGACATAATCAGATCCATTCCAGAAAAAACTTTCACATTTCTGCATTTTCCTAAAACAGACACAAGTGGTTTCCACATTATTGTTCCATTTTAAGATGTTTAGAAGAAACACCTCCAATGTTGCCCAGGAACACTTCACTTCCTCATGTAGGCAGGACTGGCAATGTTACAATCATCTTCCTCCTGAAGCCTCTCAAGTTTCAGTAAATGAAAGCCAAAATGCAATTTCCAAAACCTGTTAAAAGGGATTGCAGCAACCTTATTTGACAGGCTCTGTGATGGGCCATGTAGTATCAGTCACTTTGATGGCCATTCCAAATGGATCACAGAACCACAGAATGACAGAATGGCTTGGGCAGGGAGGCCACCCACTAGATAGGTTGCTCAGGGCCCAATCCAGCCTGGTCTTGAACATTCCTAAGGGTGCTGAATGCCACCAGATATGGTCCCCGACATTTCTGGTTATGGAGGTAGCCTCTGGAAGCTAAACAGCTGGCGTGGTGGGGGAAGGAAAGAAGGGGCCCATTCTGATTTGTGGATGTCCATGCTGGTTATGAGGACTAGCCTGTTCTCCCTGCCCAGGAATGGCAGTGTTCTCACTGCTTTTTTCTTCCCCTTAGCTCAGACTAAATTACTTGCACCCCCTCTGGGGTGAGCAAGTGCAGGGATCCAGGATGCTCTGAGCTTTGGCAGCTCTGCCTTGCGTGGAAGCTCCTCAGGCACATAGCACCGGAAACAGAGATTTATTGGCTCAGGAGGTTTCTGGCAGGCCACAAACCCAGCAGGGGCTGATCTTGGATCAGTCACAACAGTCAAAAAGTCTGACATCCTTCAAACAGCCTGAATACAAGCCAGGAACCAGAGTATATTTCAGCTGCCCTCGGCCTAGCAATTATTAAATGCAGGTAGTTGACATCACTGCCTGAACGCAAAAGAAAGGGCAGAGATGCTGGACCCTTCTATAGCTGGTGAGTTCTGGTGCTTGCCGGTGCTGGTGAGATTTTCTGTCAATTTCGAAAGTAACATGACAACATGCAGCAAACTTTGCTCATTGCAAGGGGGAGTAGAAACAGTACCCAAACCACCCACACATCACCCTTGATTTTCTAGTGCTTCCACCTTCTGAATGAGTAAAACATCTTTGCTATTACAAAAACTTGCATGCTTTGTGCTTTGTTGTAGCTTGGAAAATGCATCCTGTACAAGAAAAGGCAACATTGGCAGCTCTGTATTAATTACGCAGGAGTGTAAAACTGGAATACAGAAAAAATTAAATCCTATCTCATTCTGTTCCTAAAATTTCTTTATAGCTATTCGATTACACACAGCATTTTTCATCCTTTATGCTGAAAAGTTCAGTGAACTTTTCAGGATCCTTTTGCAGCATGACTGTATTGCAAAAGTACTCAGGTCTCAGGGTTCTTCATTTCCTTGCAGTAATTTTACCACATTGTTTTGGAATTAATTTAGTTCCTCTCCTGCTCTGTGCAACAATGGGCTGTGTAGTGCTGCACAAATTTAATGCCAGACACAGTAGGCCTATGGGTTTCACACCTGTCTCCTAAAGGGGACAATGAAAAATTCTGCAAGTATAAGCCAAGGAGAGGCCTGGATTAACCTCTTTTATTTTGTATGCTGAAGTCTTTATTTTGAATGCTGTGCAATCCTTGTTTACTAACCATCCCTTGATTCTACACCAAAGAGAAAGAAGCAAACAAGAGACTTGCCAAGCTGTCTTCCTTGAAGGGACCCTTCATACACAGCCTGAGGCTGGCACTCTATATACACTTGCCTTCACTCAAGGGAATGACATAGTCTGAAACTTCTGCCCTTCCTGTTTTGTTTACAAAATAAATGATTCCATGCTGAGAGGAGGGCAGAAAAATGGATAGATAAGAGCCAGGAAAAAAACATGTCAGTGAGAATCCAATAAGGACTGGCAGATCCTTCTAGGTCTTTGCTTTACACTCTAACCCTCAATATAACCCTGCTCCAGTACTTCCTCACTGCTTTTTGCAATGATCATGAGAGACTCATGTGCTGTATTAAAAATTCCAAGTATGAGCCAGATGCTATTTGCCACACCAATACTGGCTTGAAGTCAAACAGCACTGTCGTAAAATGGGCCGGAACAGCTGCACACTGCTGTGTTATTGGAAGGAAGAGCCAACACCAGCAACATACCCTAAGTAGAGAGAGAAATTTCATTACATTTAGCAGGCATGGGACTGAGGGAGAGGGAGCCGAGCTCGCAGCCTTTCAGCAGGGGCCCAGGCTTCACGATCTGTTAGTCCGGCTCTGACTGCAGCACAACTATCGTCTATTTGCTCTCCCTCTGTAAAGAGATTTTCTAGAGCTTCAGATCCACTTCGTTTACACCGGTGCCGGTGATAGTCCAGGGTAATTCACTTCTGCCTGGAGAGAGGTGCTTCACCAACGATTTCCCACCCAAGAAAACTTCTCGGAAGATGGGAAGGAGAGCAGTTTCTCCTAAATCGGTGGCTCATCATCCCAGCGCGCCCGGCGGCTCCGCGGCTCGGCAGTGCCACCAGCTGGGCAGCGCCGGGCCCCCGCACTGCCCGCGGGGCACAGCCCAGCTCAAGGGGCTGGAGTTGTGCCCATTCTGCCCCGGACCTTCCCACCGTATGCACCTGCCCTCGTGTCTCCTTCCCTGTTGCATCCCTGTTCAAAATCACTTTCCTACTTTTCCCTCTCTCTTGCAGTGCTGGGCCATCAATTGCGATCAGCCAATGATCGCAGTCTGGGAAAGGATCTCTATAGATCATCAGCCCACTTCCACTCCGAATAGGATCCACTGGAGCTGTATCACTCCAGATACACGTTTGCACTTCCACACCTGGAAATGGGGGAGGTGCCTCCCAGCCTGTAATGGGTGTGCTTTGGTAGCTCATGACTCACAGTGTGCTCTGAGTCATGTAAGAACACATAAGAGGAAAGGTGTGCTCAGCTGGTGTTAATGGACTGGGCCAGGCACTGGGGAGTGGGATCTGTGTGGGTGCAGTGGTCTCTCGGCTGGTTCTGGCAGTGAAACTCCTGTGCTTTTATTTGGGCTTTATCCATTGGCTGACTGGGTGTCTTAGTGCCCATATTCTAGCAGTGGAAAAAGTGGCATCAGTATAAACACACAGCCATGGAAATATTCCAGCATTCCCCCTCACACCCAGGAACAGCCACCCAGGTGTGGAACAGCCACCATAGTGGCTACACCGGGTAACATTACAGGTCTCTGCATTGCTGCACTTTGTCTTATAAAATGCAAAGGAGTGCTGTGATAGCTTTTTTTGCTGTTTTTTTCTCTCTCTCAGTTCTCAGTGGGGGTGTAACAGGGTGACCCTGTTCAGTCAGCAGATGCCTGTCCACAACCAGACACCCAACACACACAGAATCACAGAATATGCTGAGTTGAAAGGGACCCACAAAGATCATCGAGTCCCACTCATAGCCCTGCACAGGACCATCCCCAGAGTCACTCCATGTGCCTGAGAGTGTAATCCAAACACTTCTGGAGCTCTGTCAGGCTTGGTGCTGTGATCACTGCCCTGGAGAGCCTGTCCCTGGCCTAACTACGCTCTGAGTGAAGAACCTTTTCCTAATATCCAACCTAACCCTCCCCTGACACAACTTCAGGTCATTCTCTCAGGTCCTGTACAGTGTCTGGCTTGGCCCTGTTTTTATCAAATACTGTTAGTTTTTAGAATTATCAATAGAGAAAACACTGAGGAATGATGTCACATTTAATGGACATGCCTAAGCAAGATAACATCATACAATAAACTCTGACACTGAGAAACAGGCTTTTGCTTAAAAAATATCCTTCTGCTATATTACTAAAATGGGGTTCACCCCTGTGCCAAGATTCAGCAGGAAGCCTTTGTGCTGCTAAATCATATTTAAACTGCCTCTTATTATAGACTTACACTACTCCAGTCACACAATCACTGGATTTATATGTTTCCATTCACTCATTTTTCATGATAAAGCTTTTTTTACTTCTGGATTTGCCCTGATAACTTGAACACTTGCCTGGGAGTACCTCACAAAACCCTGTCTGGCTAAGTTACACTCCAGAAAAGCTCGGAGGCATCCATCCATCTCTTAGGGAAACTTAATGAAGATACAAATGTCACACAACCTGGGCTTTGAACTGAGATGACTTTCTACCAAGCCGAAATACCACTGGATTAATAGCTACTGCAGCTTCCTGTTGCAAGACTGATTACAGAAGTTTATACATACACGTATATCCTTCCCACCTATATTTTTCAGCACTTGCAGAGAAACCACTATGAATTGAGATGATTAGATTAGGGATTACGATTTCCACAATATTATTTATTCATTATCTTTCTTGCTTTTGTGACCTTTTAATGTAAGGTTTGATGGTTTAATCATACTCTGCTATTTTCACTGTTCAGGCTTTCCTGGAAGCAGCAATAGGCTGGAAATACCTCACTTCTTTCTCAGTTGGATTGAGAGATCCTTTGCTCACATAGTTTTCTGACAGAGCTCAGGAGCTATGTCCACCTCGATCAAAATCAGAGCTATTCACTGCTATTAACAGTGACCTATAACATTTTCTTTTGCATTCAGGGACACATCCCCACCTTACTGAGACTTTTGCTGCAGGGAAGTCTGCCAGATCATACTCCAATCTTTTGTCAGTATTTTGTTCCACATAAATAGGCTCCTATACGTGCTAAAATTGCATTTAGTCTTCTATTACACTAGAACTTCTTTTGAATGAATTATATGCTTAAGACCATAGACAGTTTATGTTTTCAAATTTTAGATCTCCCACTAGTAAACCTTCCTTTCCCCTTGCCATTTTTTAATCTTTTTTTGCTTGAAGACACAACTGCTTCTTTGTTGTTGTACCCTGGCAGGAGCAGTGATGTATGGTTTATTAAGATAACAGCTCAAACACATAAGCCCTTGACAGCTATAGGACACTCTAGGACAAGTGATTGATATGTGTTTGCTAATGGATTCCTGCTTGGTGCCCTTGTGGGCTTCCATTACATTTTGTACCAATGGTAGATTATGGTGAAGACTCAGGTGTCACTGGCATTTGAGTTGTCTGATGAGTTAAAGGTACAGCCCTCTTTAGCCTTCCCCAAATTTGCCTTCTCATCAATCCTCATGGCAGAACACCAACATCGTTACTAAGGCCCATATTTCATGGCAAGGCAGAAGTAATTTTTCATGTATTACATTCCTTACCTGTTCCCACCTGATAACGTGTCTCCCCTGCAATGTTTTCCCTTTCCTCACACTCTGAAGCAGCTTGGTTCATTTCTGATCCACACAGTCAAATCACTACGAATAAGGCTAAGCATGTGCAATGTCCCAGGTTCCTCCAATCAATTATATTTTATCTTTCAGTAAAGAACAGGCAGATTTTTTCAGGGCATCACATCTTGAACGCTGATGAAGAAAACAGGATCCAAGCAGGAATCATCCAGCTACCGTGTAATTTAAAAAAACTACCTGATACATTGCATGGCCTGTTGTATTTCTTCACATGCATAAGGTGAATCAAAGAAGCAAACTACTGCACATATTATGGCAGTGCTAATGGTTCTGTTCTGATCATTAGCATGGAAATTGCCTATCTGTGCTGAGATGCAGAATCAGAACTAACGTGTGTACTGCTGCACAGCACATATAATTAAGACTGCTGGCATTAAAACAGTTAAACAACAAAGAAAGATTTTTTTCTTTTACATAAGGGTATGTCTAGATCAGAGAGACCTTCTCACTTTCTGAGGTTGGGGTGCACTGCCTGGCTCTACCTGGATTCCGTTATAGTGTTTGCACCATGCACCTTCAAGAGCATCAGTGGATAAATCTAGGCTTGCCCCCAATACAACATGTTTCTGAGTTGCTCCACACACTTCCACAGGTTTGCAGTGAAATTTTTTTTTATAAAATATTCCTTTTTCTCCTGCTTGCTCTTTTTACTTCTTGTTGCTTAAAAATAAGAAAGGGGGGAGGAAGCTCACAATAAACACAATGAAAAAAGTTTAAGAAAAACCTAAATACTACACTGTTGTAGGGCTCCCTTGCTTTACTTGGAGTACAAAGTTGGTGCTACTCCTTTCTGAAAATTTCCTTTCTAATTCTTTTTAAATGACACCTGAATGCTTTTGAGTTACTGTACTGCCCCCTAGTACTGAAATTTTCAACGTGGCAGTGAAGAACTGATGCACTCCACGAGTTCAGCCCTTTTTATGTCTTTCAACTTAATATAACACAGATTTACAAGAGCAAATCCATGCATAAAGACAACAAAAAGCAATGCTGGCACCTTGCCTGTAAGGTGCTGTGCTATTGTTTTTGATATTTACCTCTCACTCTAGAAGCCAGATATGAATTAATCTTCACCTTGATGACTTCTGGCATTGTTCTCCATCTATATCTGTTCCTGATCATTTTCTGGAAAGTATCTGTGGCTGATTAAAGCTCTGGACTGACAGGGCACATTAATCAGATGAAACAACTAGCTGATAAAAGACATTCCAGAAGTTAAAATATGTAACATCTATTCCCTGTAAATTTGTTTGCTCTGTCAAAATAGGAACTTAAAACAAATTAAGAACATGAAGGCACAAAATGTGTTTAAGACAGGCTGTTTCTAGTTCATTCAATCATGTCTCACTTTCAGGGCCAAAAAGTTACAATTGTGATGTTATCCCAGGAGGATTTCACTAAGCAACATCTAACAAATCAGCATCCATCTTCTGCTTAGAAGTGTTTACCAATTAATGCTACTCTGTGATTAGAAGCCTTTACACATGGATGGAATCACATCTGAATTTCACACCTGAAAGGCAAAATTTTCATACCTGACTGTAGACATTCTTTTTTTCTGTAAAGCTTTATTTCAGTGGCAAAAGATTTTCCTTACGACTGCAAGAAACCAGAAAGAAAGAAAAAGGATAAAACTGTCTCTTTTTTTTCCAGGATATGAAGTTGTTGCTCATTCAAGGAAGAGATTCAGTAAGCCTCCATATTTTCATTTTGAAGCACTTACCTTTCATTTTTGCTTTAGTTTTGGGGTGAACCCAAGACCTAACAGTTTTATTATACTTAATATTCTTGGTCAGTAAGAAATTACGTAATTCTTAATACTTCTTAATTTTCAAGTCTTCTGTCGCTGGTGAATCAAACTTACCCTCTGTGCCAAATTACTGTATATTCACATTTCTGTGATGATTTCTGAGTGACTAGAAGGAGCCACTGCAACTCCATTTTAAAATAAAAGATTATAAATATCTGCTGTGATGTCTGACTTGCAAGTATCTGAGTTCGAAATCTGATTTTCTTTATACATAAGCTCTTCAAATAGGTAGAAAGTAATTAGAAAATGTTTTATTGCTTTAGGCTAGATATTATCAGCTGCTATGGGAAAAAAAATGAACTACTGGGCAGTTAAGAAAACCCCATGATTTACATTTTTACTTTTTAAAATTAGATTACAGTTTACTAAGGCAAATATATTTTTAAAAGTGTCGTCATGCATTTTTCGAGACAAACAAAACCCTCTGTCTTTTATTAGAATGGTTAGAAACTTAGTTTAAACAAGCTGTTCTGCAACCAATGGACCAATGCAGAAAGTATAATGTCCCACAGAGTCCACGCTGTGTCCTTCCACCTGAAGTGACTCCCATCACCTCCTCTGACTTAATGATGTTCTCCTTTTTTCCTCCCCACACCTTCTGGTCCTTTCATGCTTAGGGCAAGAGTTAATAGGTCTGTGGATCACCCTGTGATACACAGGTTTATAACTCCTAAAGTGTGCTCACTGCTTGGCTTGCGAAGTTGACAGCAAGAAGGTCATGCTAAAAACTTTCTAATTAATAAGATCATTTTATCAATTCCTGTCTTTTCCTCCTGGAAGTTGACAGTCAGCACAAAGCTTTTACAAACCTCTTTTATTTCCTCAGATATCTGACCTCAGAAAAATGTGGTTTTAGTGTGTCCAGTGATGTTGATGTCCCCAGTTGATATGTACTGAGCAAGAACAGGAATGACAGAGAAACAGTGTGGTCACATAAAGTTTTTGTTAAGGAACAGTGTTTGAAACAGAAGTTACCAACATTGTGTCTAAATCTGAAATTTTTCATTGAGGTTTTAATCTCTGTTTGATTTTTAAAAATATATATGCTGGATATTAATTTAAAAAACATCCCTTGAGACTAAAAATAATGTCTGTAAGAAAGGACTAATGACTTTTTCTGTTACAAGGAATGCAGCAGTAGTGTCCATCACCACCAGGACTTCTAAAATCACTGCATCACACAGAATCACAGACTATTCTGATTTGGAAGGGACCAACAAGGATCCTTTCTCACTATCCTTTATTTAAGTGATGAATACACATTACCACTTGTATCTATTTACACCTGTATTTACAAAATAAATATGTATTTTATAGATATAAATCTACAAACATTTCAATGTGTTGCAATGTTTTTATGCATTCGTGTCCCTCCACTATTCACAAGATCAGAGACAAGGACAGGGTAAATCCACATGAGAGTGAAACAAGTGTGCAGAATAAAAGTTAAAATACTCTTCAGAAGGTAAAGATTTGTTCCTGGTTCCCAGTGTAAACCAGTAAATATTCTCATCCTAACAATACTGATCTTGTTCCAGGTAACACTGGTCTCTTAAACTGCCCCACTCTTACAAAATTTCCTATTAAACAGCAATGGAAGCATCACAGGTTGGAGGTAAGGAGCTCCCAAATCAATCACAGATTATTCTTCCATCCCATCTGCTCGAAAACATTCCTGCTCCTGTGTGGTGACAGATGACAATGTGTTCTATAACCTCAACTTTGGATTTCTGAAACCAGTAGAATAAGAACTGATACCAACACAACTTGAGGGATAGTTTCAACATTTTAATTTGTGTTGTTTTACAAGTATAAAAGAAACCCCATCTATCAGATCTTGCATATTCTTATACATGTGAATAGTCCTTACTGAGCAATCCTTTATGTGACTCAGGGCTACTCAAGTGAGTAGTTTCTTGTAGTAGCCCTAAACCCTTCCATTGAACACACAGGCCCCTCTAATATTCATGGAGGAGAGAAAAACCACAGTAAATATTGCAAAATGAGATCACTCATTCATACACATACAGAATTTGTAGCTCATATTATCCTCTCCGTGCAGCCACTGGGTGGACTGGTAACAACACTCTCCAGACTTGAGAAAAACTGCCTCTCCAGGCATTACAGCCCACTTCAGAGAAATCAGCTTGTTCTTTAAAACACAGTCTTCATCTCTCTGACTCCCTCTCATACCTTTCTACCAGCAATGGCAGCATAGGTGGATAAAAGATCTCAGAGCAGCCACGCTGCTGGTGAAGCTGCACTCCAGGCCGTGGTGACACGAGGCACTGCACAGGCAGTGGCCCTCACGCTGATGGAGTGCTTAAACTGTGTTTGGTCAATCTGCACAACTAAGGCAAAACCATAGGACAGTAATGTAACCCATACAAATATTTTAATTTTTTCCCCCTCTCATAACAGTGACTTAAATATTCAGTTTCCTTATGCATGCACTTCAGGAGGTTGGTATAAAAACAGGAAGTAATATGGCACACACTCTAACATATGCATATACAGTAGTCTTCAGCTTTGTTATGTGAGGTTAAATAGTACTCACTCTGTTTTCATACTGGGCTCCTGGCTGTGTAACTCTCCTATACCTGACTTCACTGTAGCACAAACATTTCACTGGCTGAGGTTTGTGAAGCTTTCACTGTTTCTAAATGGCAGAATCAGAACTGCACCATCATTACAGTGTCCAAAGCCTGCTTTAAGTATTTGAGAGCTCTCTTTGGATATTTATTACTTCTACATATGAAGCCACTTTTTTAATTTTACCTCAAAGACTAAGATTTCAGACCTGGGTACATCTGTAGATAAGTAACAACTGTAATTCCCTGATTACTGATATTGATAACTATCCAGCTATAAAGACAGATACTCAGTTTTGGCTAAGAACATCAGAAAATTTGGGCCTGTGTGCTGAGCTCTGAAGGTTTGGAAGCAAGGGTTACATTCTCCCTTGTTCCTTTAACTCACTACTGAAAAACAACAAAATAAGAAATACTCTTTTGCATCTAGAAGAATAGAGAGAAAAACTATATTGTACTTCTACATAAAAAAGTAGAGAAATCATGTAGTGTCTTCAAGGAGTCACTTCCCTATTTCATGCTCCTCAGAGAGAGAAATTAGAATTGAGGTGTTTTGTGTCTTTCCCACATACGAGGTACATTCCCATGACAAGATCAGGCCAAAATTTTCATTACCACCCACCAATAATTTAATGAGATCTACATACACATAACATACACGGATACATATTAAGTTAAATGAAAACATAACTCCATTATAAAACTGAAATATGAAGACATTCTTTTACAGTGCAGTAAAGAAAAAAAGCAGTTTAGCTCTTTGCAGAACTGCAGGTGACATATTGCATTAAAAATTACTTTAGACCTGAATTTGAGGCACTTGTAATACAATGATGCTGATGTCATCCCTACTGAAGAGCTTCATCCTCCATGATGACAGAATGGAAGCTAAGCTTAGGATACTGGGAGATGCTTTGGGTCATCAATTATTTGTTCCCACAAGGAGCCATACTGTGTATCACTCAAAAGGAATGCAAGGTGCTAAGCAAACAAAGTGCAAAAAGCTTTCACTTACATTTTGAAAATACAGATGGTTTTGTGTATTTCCACAAAATTCCTTGGTGTTCATCTGCTAAAGCTCTGTCAGCAACTTTTTAAATACAGAAACCCTTCTATTTGTGGGAATGTATTGCCAAGAAGAGAAAGACAATGACTTCCAGTTTTTCCTTCAGACTTGAAGCCTGTGATATTTCTGAAGTACAGAAATTGGAGAGGGTTGAATTAATACTAAACTAATCATAACAAATCACAGCCTCAAAAAGAAGGAATCAGTGTCTCCTCTGCCCTCCTAAAGTCACTACGTGGTGCACTACCAAACTCCTGACAACCAAGGTAGTGTTCATCTCTTAACTTCAGCCACCTAAAAGGGAAATGGACAGGCAAAATTCATTGTCAAGGCATCTGGTTAACACTGAGTAAATCTAGAGAACGATTCATATCACCTGTCCATTTTAAGATCAGGTGAATCAATCCCTGGAGATGTGCACTGGAGAGCACCTACATGACTAGTACACACTATCTGCCCATCTTCTAGATATTTAAATAAAGTGAACACCACTCTGACACCAGAACATTGCAAAGTATTAGATAAATGACAATGTCAGAAAAATGAGCTATTCCAGAACCTCACAGTTAATGTCTTAAATTTAATTCCCCTACTAACAAGCAGCAAATAGGAAGGGTGAAACAGTGCTAAGTCAACATCCCTTCTGTCCATCCTCACTAACAGTCCCATTTCAGTGTTAGTGTTGGCTAATTCGCTGTTTCATGGCAACCCAGACTACAGTGCATTGTCTAAGTCCAATTTTTATACCACAGAGAGAAGTATTATCTTATTACACTGATTAGAGTGTAAAATAGTCTGCAATTTGATCAAAGCAGACCACAGCTACAGTCCCCATATAGTCCAGGACTAAGCTGTTTCTGTGCTAGCATGGCATGCCATGGGACATCCTATCTGAAATAAAATTCATTGCCTTCCATCCTCAGACTTTCTGAGTAAGATAAGCAGCAGGCCAGTTTTTGAAGGATGTCTCCAATAATGGCTTAAAAATAAGCATGTGACAGTAAACTTATGTGCAAAAAACTTTTGAATTGAAGTCTACAAACAACAGTTGCTCTCCATACACAAACACACAGAGATAAAAATACCCAAACACTGTTTTCCACAAAGACAGGCTTGTCAGCCATCATGCAGTGCTACACCTGCAAGAAAGAAACCCCACCACAAGACACAATGTCTAAGACACGCAGCATTCCTAGCAGGTGACCTGCCACCTTTCAAAGGCACCTACTTGCTTCTAGTTGTACTAGGCATTGGAAGAAGCACTTTGATGAAGATCCCCCCTTTGAGAATCTATTGTCTTGCTACTGCTCTGTGCTTCATCAGTATTTTCAGGAGATTTCACCACTGCCTTGTCTCTCAGGACAGCGGATTTGGGAGACTTGCGGAGAAAGAAGAGGAACTTGAAACAGGACAGCAAAGCTTCAGTAATGCTGGATGAGAAAAGCTTTTTGCATGGGTGGCAGAACTGGTAGAACACCAACATGAAGAAGATAGCCATGCAGTAACCTAACAGCAGCCTCAAGAACAACAACGGGGTGCAGACATACAGGTAGATATCTGTTTTATAAAGGTACCACATCAGCAGGAGGAAAGAGTTCTCAATGAAGCGCAGAGTGTAGAACGTAGTCATTTGGTACCAGTTTTGGGATTTGCTAATTAAGTCAGGGTCATTGATCTCCACCTGCACTGCTGACCAGCAGAACATGTTAATGCCAGCATACAGGAAGGTGAGAAGGCATAAGACAATGGTAGTGCCAACCCTGCTGAATTCCTTCTCTATGTTCTCGGGAAATGGGGATTTGCTCTGCCAGAAGACAATCCATGGGAAAAAGTAATAACCAAAGAAATTCACCATCACAACGGGGAAAATCCAGATTTGAAGGACTGAACTGAAAAGGACCAGCACTGTAACTCGTGTGGCAATCTCAAAGCTTCTCCACAAGAATATGCAGAGGTAGGCGGCTGGTTTCACGCGGACATCGTAATCATTGTACTTAATCTTAATAGCCAGGATGTTGCAGCGCAAGGCGCCGTATACAATTGACAGGAGAGAAAGGAGCATAAAAATACCTACAAAGAGAAAACACAAATCAGATCCTTCAGCTTAGCAGAAGTTAAAGACATTGCATCAGAGTAGAGCAGATGCAGTCATTTTCACCACACTCCTGGAGATTCCCAGCAGGGTGTAATGCCACTTGTGTATACTTGTGTATACTTGTGTGAAAAAAATTAACTCTACCCGAGCCAAACCCAGCACTTTACTCTAACCCTGCCTCCTACTTTGGTCCCTATTTATTACTTTTCCAAGTAGCTGGAAAGAATAAAAGGCACGTAGCAGTCACAAGTGTCTCTCTCCTACCCCTGCCAAGGGCTGTTTGTACATATACTGTCCTTGGTGATTATACAGCTCAGTCATAAGAGTATCCAACTTGCTCTCAAACTCTTACAGTGCTTCACAAGGCACAGGAGTGCTACTCACTCTCCATACAGATGAAAAACTGCAAAACAGAAGCCAAAACTTTGGAGTAACTTGTATGTGCAGATAACTGTGCTTGGGAAGTTCTATGTCCAAGAAAATTGTTGAAGATCACAAAAAAGCTCTGTGATAGAGCTCAAAATTGAAAGCCAAACCAATTTAAACTCAGAACCATATGCACTGTCTCTGCCTGTGTAGACAGCTCACCTGTCTGCACTGTGTTTTCCTATATATCCATTTTCTTTACATATCTATCTGTATCAAACATTGAAAAAAACACTGCTTTAAAAATGTCTTTAAATTCAGATCAACTTTCAGTATCTCCCATCCACCCAGAAATCCCCAAAGGGAACATTTCACAGCACTCAAATTCTGCAGAAAGTGAAGGCAGAGTCCAGGTGTTAGCCAGCTTCCCTAGATGCAATAGGGGAAAACCTTCTGGTGCTGCAGGAGGGTCTCTTGTCTTGCCACATTAAGTAGGTATAAATGTACAAATGTACAAGAACACTGGACACACAGAATAAACAGAAGTGCCAACTGCCCACATTTTTTTATCATTTGCATACTCAATTATGCAAATGAATATTCACAATTTTTATCAACATGCTGAATGGGCGATTTAGAGGACAAATTTTAGGCACCCCCAACCTATACATTTAGTTTCAATCTTAGCATTTTGTCCATGCAAGGAACACTTCAAATGTAAATGAGTTAAGCACAGTAAAAATGATTCAGTTGTTTCTTTTAGAGTTTCAATGAAACTAAGCAAGCTAACTGGTTAGGGCATTATATTGCATCAGATTAAATACTCAGAGTTAGGAATTCTTAATTATGTCAATTACTTTTGCCATGCTTAGCAACCAGTGCTTTGTACAACCTTCAATTAATCTGTGTGTCAATATCCTACAAATGAATTGGATTCCCTACTTTTCTATAGCTATATAGGGCTTGGTGGTTTTTTTTTTCTAATTAAAGTCATTCATTTCTAAGCATGATTTTGAAAGAAACAAGAGTATTTTAAGATGTCTAATAACTTTTTAAGAGGATATTCTCTATCACTTCAGCTAAGTGATAAGATGTCCCATTCAATTGACAAACACCCCTGAATTATTTGGAAAAGAGTTAATGAAGTCTTTATATCTAATTTTCCAAAGCATTCAGTAGGCTGAAAAGCATTTACTATTTGATATGGTAATTTTGTACATACTAGTTTGATAGTGCATATGTTCTCTGAAAATGGTTATGTTGAAATTTTTAGTAGGTGTTTTCAAACATCTTTCTTACTGCACTGTATTGAGCTGAGTATTTTTAAATGTTATGTCTTGGAAAAACATTGGCTGAAAGCAGAAGAGCAAGTGAGTGCAGTCAAGAATATTGCTTGATATCCTGTAGCTCTCTACAAAATGTTTCATATCATTTTGAGCTGTAAATGAACACAACTGCCAGCAGCTAATGAAGCTCAGAGTTAAAGAAACAAAACCCTAAAGCCTACCCATCAGGGACTCAGTGCTGCTGTTCTGGAACTCTGCTTGCTTTCTGCTATGATAAACTGAAATTTTGATCTTATTCCCCAGTTTCACTTTAGCAAATCTGTATTATCTCAAATTTATCTTATAAACTCAAGCCTTCAAAAGAGGTGTTTCTCCATTGATAAAAACTAGGTCATTCTGGCTCCAGTTCATTACAGTAGTCCAGTCCTGCTTCTTTCCCAAAAGCTCATTACTGGCAACAAACCTTCAGTTCAAACATCACTTTTAACTCTGTGAGAAAGACGGTTTGAAGCAACTACAATGGGAAATGTGGGAAAGTGACATTGTTGCTTTTACTCATCCTGAGCAGGCAAAGCAATGAAAATTTAAAGGCAAAGTATCTTCCCCTGGAACATTTCCAAATTCCTTAACAGTCTTTATAAAGGTAGCATTTCTTTTCTTCCTTCCTCCTCCCAAAAGGCTGCACTCTTCTTATAAATGAGAGGTGCACACTCACTGAGTCATTCGGCAGGCACTCTTTTATTTTGTTATTAAGTCTTAAGTCCTTTCAAGACCTGGTCCTTCCCACTTCAGAAATTGCTAAGATAGTGAATTCTGCTCTAGATGAGCTCCATCACAAATACCTATTACTGAAATCTATTATATATACTATAGTGTGTATCTATACATGCACTATATCATATATGCTATAGTAGTATAAACACCTAGACACTTTTTGTTTGTTTGTTTTGCTGCAAGATACAATTTCAACACTTAGAAACAACTATTAATACTGTAAGTATGTTGTTGGCAAATAAAAATAAAAGTATTTTGTGGTCAGTTTCATGAGCAGAGGAGAAGCAACTGTAGAAGCATCTTAAGATATCCAGTAACACCACCTAAAAAACTTACCCAGGAACATTAAAAAAGTGGCACTGTAAACACTAGTAAGTTGTAAGAAATCCTAAACCAAAAACTTCTGTTCCTGAAGATGGCTGTCACTGCTACAAATTTTCATTTAAAAAAAAATAAAAATTTACCGTTTTCAGGATAATAATTTAATTTTTAAATGGTAGAAAATTCTTTTTTGAGATTATCATTACAAGCAATGCTTGACAAGGTAACTTGCCTGCCGTTAACAGCACAAACCCGAAACACACAACACCAAACCCACTGCTCTTAATGGAAGTAGATCTTCCATATTCAATATTGAACACTGAGAACTGGTTCTTAGTCAGAGATAGGAGGCAAATTACACATTCCCATCTCCAACTTGCTGGTTTTGTAACTAACATTAACTCAGGTCTTTCTGGGACCTCCTGACCTTTTACTTCTCCAGGTGGTACTACCCAGGTGAAGTGGTCTGGAGAGCTGTCCAGCAGTGGGTAACTGAACCTGAGCCTGTTGTCAGACCCTCTTCAAAGCAAGGTTGTATCTGACTCTAAGGCAAAGACAATACTAACAGATGCTGAAGCATTTGAGTACAGAGTGTGGCCCACATGCACAGGAGAGACCTCAGTATCTCTTCTGAGAGTGCCAACTACAAAGTCATTTCATGGGCATTTTATAGAGTAACCATTGGGGAAACTTCTTCCAAGTTATGCTGTAACCAAAGAAAGAACTGAATGTTTAGAACTTGGACTCAGATTAGGCTATTAGATGTGGGTTTCCAATGCTGCATTACACCAACATTTCCATACATTTCTTGCAGTCACCAAAGCTTTATGTTGTTCATCACTAACCTGAAGACATCACAACCTGAAGTTGCTTTTGCAACTCTCTCTAGTTCTCTTGATCTTCCATTCTTGGCAGACAGTGAAATGACAATTTTGGAGAATTCCAGACACTGGCAAGAACACAATAATCCAGAGGTAACCCAAATACATCCAAATTCCATAACATAAAACATCCAGAGGAATTAATGAATGCCATAAAATACTCAAGAAAAATGCAGCACAGCTCTGGCTGACCAAGGGTTGGGCAAGGATGCACACTCTTTTCAGAACTGTTCAATCCAATGCTGGAAGCAATGAGGAGTTTCAAACAGATTTGAAAGGGACAAGCCATGCTAAGAGCATGATGGCAAACACCTTTAGGTTCATAGGTGATACTGACCTCATTACCCCTGAACAAGCAGAATTTACACAGAATAACAGACAGGATAGTGCAGGAATCCAGAAAAAAGAAGAGACTCTTGAGGAGACAAGATAAAAAATATGGAAATCAAAATACAAGACAGTGATAATTACAACAGATGAAAATGGAAGAACCAGTGTCAAAGAATAGAGAAGCTGAAGACACTTGAAGTGTGGAATATGAGCTAGACTGGCTGTTAAATGACTTTTAATGCTGCAAAATCAAAAGGTTTAAGTCATGTACATATATGTGGGAATCCTGTGTACACATAAAAAATAACAAGATAAAACTGCTATACATCATTCTCCTTTACTCTGGAGGCTGAATAATATTGGTAGATGAAAGGCATACTGCAGAAATAATCTGGATAAAGAGATTGCAGCAAGTTTCAATATTTCAGTAGGTAAGATACACAAAACAGGAATGTGGTTAGGACTCTTGTTTTTCTGATGAATGGTCTCTAAAAGACATTGCCACTGTTCCTAACAGTTTTGTTTTTCTTTCCATTTCTGTATTTTAGAATTACACCTGGTACAGAGAAGGCTCCTGGGAGACTGCTGCATTTGCTACTGGGCTCACCAAACTGGTGAGCCATCTTATCTCTGTTTAACTTCATTTCACCCACAAAAGGTTGCTTATCAGTCTGTCATTCTCAATTTATCTCAGCAGTGACTGAAAAAGTCTGAAGTAATGGAGTGCTACAAATCATTATTAAATATGCAATTCTCTAATCATGTGGAACTCAGCACTTCTCCTTGGCAGTCATGACCAGTAAGGTCAAAACCAGTAATAAAAGAAACACAGTAAAAAGGTGACCTTTCTCAAGTAACTGCCATGTCCAGCAAAGTGACTGGAAGCTTTGCTAATTGCACTGTTCAGCAAAGGATTCAAGTGCTTTGTCCTTATCCCATGTCACAAATGCCATGGTTATTTGAAGAACCTACCTTAGCTGTGAAGAACTCAAAAACTGTCAGGAGCAATGTCTTTCAAGAAACTACTGATATGACATCCTGGTTTCAGCTGGAGTAGAGTTAATTTTCTTCTTAATAGCCAGAACAGTGCTGAGTTTTGATTCAGTATGAGAATAACGTTGATAACACACTAATGTTTTAGTTATTGCTGAGCAGTGCTTGCTTTAACTCAAGGACTTTTCAGTTTCCCATGCTCTGCCAGTGAGGAAGTGCACACGAAGCCATGAGGAAGCACAGCCAGAACAGCTGATCTAAACTAGTCAAAGGGATATTACATATCATGGAGTGTCCCAGTATATGAACTGGGAAGAGTTGGTTGGGAGAGTCTGATTGCTGCTGGGGCATGGCTAAGCATTGATCAGTGGGTGGTGAGCAATTGTATTATGCATCACTTATCTTTCTTGGGTTTTACTCCTCTCACTCTCTCCCTCTCTCTCCTCCATCCCCTCACTATCATTATTATAATAATATTTTCCTTTATTTCATTTATTAACCTGCCACCCTGGTCCCAGCCTCCTTAGTTGTGAGGCTGGTAAAGATCCCTGGCCACTCAGGGCCTTAGAGATACAACAAGAGCTATTTTGTATTTCAGTGGAAATACAGCACCAAGTTCACACAGGTGCCAAAGTCCTTTCTTACACTAAAAAGCTCCATGATCAGCTGGAGCAGGTTCTTCATTAGCAGTGAGCCAGCAAATCAAGAGCTCATCATGGTGCAAGATGCAGAGTCCCACAGTAAGAGAGATGTGTCCTAGTAAGTCCACATGGTGCAGCACTGCTTGGTGAAGGTTTAACAGCGTGGCTCCAGAGATGAGATGGCCACAGCTGCCTACCAGCTTATTGAATCCTACCTTTTGATTCAAAACCAGTCTTGCACAAGTAAAGACAGTTCATGTCCTCAGTCTGTGTTTAAAGCTACTTTCCTGAAAGTACACCTTCCTCAGTGCAGCATGGCAAGACATGCTTTGCAGTGCACCTCAAGGAATTTTCCAGAAAAGTTTGCTCAAAACCCAAAATGGGCAATTTTTTTCCCCCTCTACACAAAGACAGTTCAGTCCCTCCAGCTGCCTCTCTATAATGCCATAATGCCAATTTATCAAATTAATGTTTTTATAGCAACCCAAGTATGCTACAGAAAGTGCCAGAGTCTAAAACATGGTATCAACTTGCAAGCAACATCACCACCAAAAGCTGTGAGGAAAACACATTGCCACATGTTTGGTTCTTGTCCAGGGCAGCTCCACCTGACTGCTGACCTCCTCTCCCTCCCACCAACATACCCAAAAGCTGATAACAACAGCTCTACCTACTTCTGGCAGCCGTGATCTCCTGCCGCATGATACAGATGTAGAGCTGGAGCGTGAGCTGGGGCGCGGAGCCGAGGAACGCCTGGATCACGGAGACCCTGCTGAATGCGGACCTGTGCGTGCACAGCTTGCGCTCAGCCTGTCCCACTTCCTTCTCAATTTCTTCTGAGTACCCATCCTTGGGCACCTGCCACTTCTTCGTGATGCTGACATAGGGGTCTTCAATTCTGCCAGCATGGAAGTAAATATAAAAGGCTTCCACACACCTACAAGCAAATGAGTAAATAGAGTAATAGGGAAAAAAATGAAAGAAAAACATAGGTCTTCTCACTCCTTGGTATTTTAAGCACTCACATACGAAGTCCTAAGTCATTTGTTCATAGAGTAAAGCCTGTACGTTTTCTCCTCCTGGAAAATTTGAATATGATAGATTTCACTCTTTAAAACATGAACTACATGCAACTAGAGGGCAAGAACCTGGCAGTGCCCTTTGGGCATGGGACATGGGAGGAGGTTTAGCTGTTTCTTGTGAGTTGCCTTTACTCTCTGCTGTCCCATTGAAGTCTTTAAATTACTTGTCCACTACAATGTTCCCAGGTGGCCAGTCCAGGACCCAAGTTGAAAATGTTTCTTCAGATTCTGATATCTTTCTCTTCTTGTTATCCATACATCTGTGACACACTAATAGAACATGGCACTAAACCCACTTTTCATACCTTTGCCTTAGACAAGACACCTGACGAGAGCTGCTCAGGGTGCAAGCAGGCGCACACACCTCAAACTGTTGGACTCTAATTCTTGCTTTACCCAGCAATGGTTCAAAACACCAGTGATACATCAGAATAGTGAGAAGGAGCAGTTTTGATCCTCACAACTCTGGAAATCAGCATTTTTTTTAAAAGACACAAAAACAAAGAGCTTTAGCCCAATATGTTTGCTTACATTTATTGCACCATTAAAGAAACATTAAACATAATCTCACAGGAAGCTTTTAAATAAGAGGATGCAAGATTTTGTGTTGCTGTAGTTTTTCATACTTTTAAACACAGTGGGAGCCAAACCCTCTTGTTTATATAGGTCTGACTTACTGCAGACTAACTTCCAAGTAACAAACTGGTGCCAGCACATATATTTTTACTCATAAATAGCATATTGTTGTACTATTTGCTGCCTCTACCTATGCACAGAGAATAATCCATATATTTGGGAGGGAATAGAAAAGGTTATCTGCGGTAAATGCTGTAGCAACACAGACAATCTTGCTCTTTGAGAATTAAAGAAGATAACAGCCTCAGACAGATTTCTGCAAGGAAAGGACAGTTTTTGAAGCTTCCTTCCAATGACTCTTTTTTAAAACTGCCAAAACTTTAGGAAAACTATTCTAAGAGAACTACTTGGGTATGAAGGTGTTGAGGGCAGGCTTGGGCAACAAGCAGGACCCAAAACATGGAGGGGAATAGTTGGCCTTGTCTGGAAAGAACAAGCAAGGAATAACAGAGGTACAGGTGAAATCATAAGCTGAGGGGAAAGGGAGAGGAAAGAAAAACATTCTTCTCCCACATTGCTTAGGGTCCTAAAAACACAGAGTATGCTGTGGAGGAGTCCATGTACCGAAAAATACCCTCTGCCATGAGCCCAAACCCAGCTGCAGTGTGAGCAGCAGCACTGGTAAGGGGGACTTCCAGCCAAGGGAAGCTCTGGGGAGAGAAACCCCCAGTGCAAGGGTGACCTGTGGCACCAGCTCTGGTCACACACCCTCCCACAGTCTGGCATGCATGGCATCTTCTTGCACAGGCATCATCCTCTGATGGGGACTGAGGTGTCCTCTTTCACAGAATCATAAAATTGATTGGGTTGGAAAAGACCTCTGAGATCGTCAAGTCCAACCCTTGGTCCAACTCCACTCTTTTTACTAGATCATGGAACTCAGTGCCACGTCCAATCTCAGTTTCAGAAACCTTCAGGGATTGTGAATGCACCACCTCACTGGGCAAGCCATTCCAATGCCTGATTACTCTCTCCGGAAAGAATTTTTTCTGCTCTCCAACTTCAATTTCCCCTGGCAGACCTTGAGCCCGTGCCCCCTTGTCCTATTGCTGAGTGCCTGGGAGAAGAGACCAACCCCCACCTGGCTGGAACTTCCCTTCAGGTAGTTATAGACTATAGTTTCCTTCCTAGTGCCTGCTGGGGTTCACCTCCTCCACCTGGTTGTCTGTCACTAATACTTGCTGGAATGCAGCATCTCTCTCCAACAGGTCAGATGGTCAGTGAGTTTTTGTAAAGTACAAAGAAGACTTATCTTCTCTTTGAAAGTATCTCACAACTAAACAGCACAGAGCTATGCTTGTCTGAGTCTTTGCTGAACTCCCATTTCTTTCTTAACTTGACTTTTTAAAGCAATTGCCAACTTGGAGCCTTTTAGGGGAAAGCTGTAAAGCAGCACTTTTAAAAATTCAACTATAAGCATACTGATTTTTATTTTAATAAACTGTACTTCATTTTTTTCTCCTAACTGGACCATTAGCAAGTTTCAACTGCTCTAGATGAAGAGCAGTTTTAGAATAGTGTAGTACTATCCTTGATTCACTAAGCTTCAGCTATTATTATCACTAAAGCTCTTGGAAGTCCCTGGTCCTCTGGAGGCTCCGTTCATAAAGATGACTTTCTGTTTTCCCCTCATTAATCTTTGCACTCCCTGCCAGTCTTGCTCCATGTGAAAGAATCCACATAGCCCAAAATAAACTGAAAAATTAATAAAGCAGTGTGGCTTATGAAGCCAACAGAGATTCTGAAACCAACAAATTGATTTTATTCCAAAAGAAAGATCCCAGAACATTTTCGTCCCACTTAGTATTCACAGCCATTTATTCACCCTGAGTTGAGGGCAAGTCTGAAGCAATTATGGAAAATGGGATCTCAGCATCAGCCTCTGAACTCTTGCTGTGTGTGATTAGAAGCAGTTACAGTTTAGGGACCCATGTAAAAAATATGCAGTAATCCCATAAAAGAAATTATAAGGTTTATAAGACAAGTGACTATAGCAAACATTATAATCAACAAAATGCTAGGGTTTGGGGCAAGCATTTGATTTGTATTTATTAGCTGGGTATTAAGTAAAAGTATTTTGCTTGCAATGGGAAATTTTTTGTCTGTAGAGAAAAGCAAACACAATGTGAAATGATCTGATGAACAAACCTTAAAGCCAAAGGGGAATTTTACCAGTACAAGGGAGCAATAAAAATGGCACGTGCAGGCACTCAGATTACATGAATAATTATGCCTATTTTCTCCCAGGGCCCACCCATCCCATGCAAGAGTGTTTCTGGAGGTCAAGCTTTCTGGGACAAATAAGAAACACACTCAGGACTCTTAAGTGCTGCCACTGTCCAAACAACTGCTTCAAACAGGAGCAGACTGGCAGTTGACATACTAGAAATAAAGAGCACCAATTTAAAAGTTTAAGGAATAGAGAATTAAGAAGATCACAGGCACTTGAAGGAATATTCAGATGAGAAGGATCCAGAACTGTGATGAAGAATCAAATCAGATCATGGATCTGGGCCATATTACAACTTGATCTATGAAGTACATGCTGAAGGGTTGGGCATTTTGTCTATAAATGAATTGGCTTGTTCTTTTTTAGTATGAAACACAACTACGAGACAGTGCCAGAAGGCAGCTGCTTCCTGACACTTTCCTCCACAGTTACAAACTGCTGCAGCCTGAATTCCACAGAAGCCCTAGTTGCTCATTGCTGCTCTGCTCCAGAGGAACAGGAGTGAGAGATTCCAACTTCTGCACAATCCATCTCCTGCAATGCAGTGACATGTAGGGCCCCTTCAATAGCCCCTCACGTGGCATCAAGAGCAGGAGAGCAGCTGGTTGTTCTCACTGCATGTAAAGCAATGACAACTGCAATACGGGCTCTGAAGGAACAAAAATTGCTGTGAAGAAAAGAAGTCAGATCTACTTTCTACGGTGAAAGTTAAGAGGTAAGAAAAGGATGGTGCTGCTTTCTCCCCTGCTGCCACATCCTTTTCAAGGGTCCTGATGGTGCCCACAAAGAGTGATTCAGCAGCAAACATGTGCCTTCTACACAGTAAGTAGGAGGAATAGTCCCAGCCTTATAAACTTCCCCAGAGTGAGAACTCCTCCCCTCTTTTAATCATGGATGTGTGGGATTTAAATACAGACATAATAATGGTGGTGTGAAAAGGGAGGAGGCAAAACCAGGGAACATTCCACAGCCAAGTGTTTCAAGAATAAACAACTATTTGAGACTTATCCACACACGCTCACTGCACAGAAGCAGATTTCTCTAATGACACAATTTTTAGTAATTATTTCTCTTTAGAAACATGTGCAAAAGACTTATCAGTCCTGCAGACTTGCTTACCTGCATCAGGCAAAGATTTATTCCTCACTCACTGTTCTAGATTCCACCTGCACTGACTTTTTGTTCATCACATCATGGACACCTAACACGTCTGCTCAGGAATAAAGGGGAAAAAATAGCCTGAAGACAATCTAGGTATATACTTCCCATCTGGAAAAGGGGGAGATGCAACAACAGTTGTAAAGTTTAGAGCTAGCAGGATCTCCTATGGTAAGATCTGCCAGTGGAAATCCTACAAGGAAGGAAAGTTTTTAGACCTGTTCTATTTTGAACTATAAAGCAGGTCAGTAGGAAAGAGAGGCTACTCACAGTCCACTGTGCTTCTGCACAATGAGACTAAAGCATCATTTGCTCCAGTAGAGCTTATCACATTTCAAATTGTAGAATTGTAAACATGAATGATTCTAAAAATTTTAACCTATAGGTGTTTTGTTTTGGGCTTTTTTTTTTTTTGTGAGTTTTTTGTTTGGGTTTTTTTAACTTCCTGCAGCTTACAGAACCAAACTTTGGCTGTAACAGCAGCTCCTCTGGCAGTTCAATGCAAACTTCCTCCTCCATCTGCTGTGCTGCTGTTTACAGAGTACACAGAGACATGTAATTGTTTCTCCTTATGTCTTGAGAAACAAAGCTAGATCCTATGAAAAAAAAATCCTATTGTTTACATCCTTGTCCCATTATAATCTGAGGAAAACAGTCATTAGTGTTCTACATAGCGACCTGTTATATTTGTGATTTTTTCACAAGTAAAGTTCATCCTTCTGCAGGCACAGCCCTCCCCTGATTGCATCTCCTCATAAGGAACAGCCCGTGGGCACACATTCCACTTAACAGAGCACCAGAGACAGCAGTTTCAGACACCTGCAACCTCTTAAGCTTTCCTCTCCATAAGTTGGTTCCAGAAGGAAGCACTGCCAAGTTCACACCAGTCACTTCTAAATATGCCACTTCAGCAAATCAGATGGTAGGGAGCCACTGATTTATGGTACACCACCAAACCTCTGGAGTGTGATTGTCCAAGTCAGTTTGTTGGAAATCTGCACTTCAGCTCCTTAGCTATTTGTTGTGTGCAGAAGGGTAAGCAAGTTAACAGGGGGTTCTCTGGTGCCCTTCACAAAGGGTAAGAAGAAAAGGAGGCTTGGTGGGACCTTCCTCTCTATGGTCACCCAAAAGAAGTTGTAGCCAGGTGGGTGTTGGTATCTTCTTCCAGGTAACAAGCAACAGGATGAGAGGAAATGGCCTCAAGTTGTGCCAGGGGAGGTTCTGGTTGGAGAACAGTAAAAATCTTTTCACTGAAAAGGTGGTCAAGCATTGGAATAAGCTGCCCAAGGAAGTGGTGAAATGACAACTAGAAATGCTCAAAAGGCATGTGGATGTGGCACTTAGGGACATGGTTTAGTTGTCAACACAGTGGGTTATCACTTGGATTTGGTGATCTTGGAAATCTTTTCCAATCTAAACAATTTTGTGGTTCTATGAAGAGTTATTTGCACTTTGAACAAATCCTTAAGTCTGGTGCAATACACTAGTAAAAATACACCCAAATATTATTTATTGGAACTGTAGCAGCACCTAAAATCTCAAGATGCCCTTGGTGCTACAGGTACCATTCAAATAAACAGGGAACAAAGAGACAGGCCTTGGTTCAGGAGCAGCCAATAATGAGCCAAAAAGCTCGTCATGATCTTCCCTAAAAAAAAGAAAAATATATTAAACCTCTCATTAACACTGGCTATTCTTTTAAGTAAATTTTCTCTGCTACTTATTTTATGTGGTAAATTACTTTCCTGTTTTTTTTTAAAAAAGTATCCAAATATATCTCCTAAGCATCCAGACAAATCAGTGCACTCATAAGGAGTGACACTGACCTGAATTGCTGCAGGAATCCCCCATGATGCCCAAAAACCTGCAGTCATTTTGTTCCAGCCAAGTCTCTGCAGAGTCTCTGGCATGCCTGCATCCTGAGGATCACAGCCAGGCCACTGAGGGAGGTAGGAATTTTGC
>JAWWLZ010000001.1:111436830-111475068 GCA_035041345.1 Poliocrania exsul | reverse complement strand
GTAAGAGGGATGCTACCTAATTTTAGTAGTTCCAGTGGCGGCAGCAGGACAGCGAGTGCCTCCTGAACAGGTGGAGTGTGGGTGTTTGGGGAAGGTGGTGGTATGAAAGAAGCTTCCATGAGAGAATGTACTTTCTCCCCATCACACAGATGATTCAAAAACAGGCTGGATCACTGCGCTTGCAAAGTTTAATACCCTCCTTCCCCGCCAAGATATTTCCAAACCATTCCTGAAAATTTAAAGTTGGTGTTTTTTTAAGGAAAAAGGAACAGAGAAAAATATCTAGATTTCAAGATGATGAAGAAAACCTTACACAACATACATGGGCTGTTGGTAAGCAGTGCACTGATAACCCAGTATTTGAGTCTAAATGGAGAAATCCTGACATTTTGTATCATACCAAGCCAAACAAACAGAGATGGTTAAAAAGTTGGTGTTAGCTTTTTTAAAGCCAGCCAAAGCAGCCAGCCCTCTGTTGAAGGCACACAGCCTAAAGCTGCTTTAACATTTCACTCTGATGCCATAAGCAGACAGAGCCCGGGGAGGCTCTTCTGTCTGTGTCCTATTGGACCTCTTCTGACCCAGCCCTCCCTACACAGCCCTGGGCTGTGTCAGTAAGATACAAGAGACTGAACAGCAAGGATGGAGTGAGCCTTCACACCAGGCAAGGGAAGATAACTAAGAGCAGCAAGATTCTCTGGTGCAAAGGAGCAGAGAAGGATGTCTACAAGGAATAAACAAAATGCCTTCAGGGACAGTGGTCCTTTTCAGCTTATAAAAGTTAAAGCCACAGTGCAGTGCAGATACAGCCAAAAAATATTTTGCCTTCTAGTTACCACTTGTGTGCATGCCAGTCCACACAGGATAGAAAGCCTCCTGTGCAAAGCAGGGAATGGTAAGGTTATTTCATGTGCTGAAAACCCTTCAAGATATACAGTGCAGAGCTACATCTGACGGGAAGCAATCAGTTTCCATTTCTGAAAGATACAGCAATGGTTAGTGTCAAGAAGGGGAAAAAAAACCCCAACAAACCAAACCCAAAACTCCTTTACTGTCTGTCTCAGATCAATCATTTTGTCTTCCCATGCTTCTGTGCTGTATCCTACAAATAGACACATTTCCCTAAAACTAAAGCAAGGTTGTTCTCTATGAAGTTTTTGTTTTGTAGAGTCCTCACAGCCTTTAGTTTCTTCATTAGCCTGAATGTACAACCCCCTTTTTATTAGTAATTATGATTCCAGTTATCCTGGGTTTAGAGAGAAGTCAACACACATCACTTTTGTAATGCCTAAAGGATGCCATGGGGATTGTGGCATAGGCTTGCTGCAAGATCTCCAGAACATCTTCCAACCTTCTGGAAACTCTAGGTTTGTAAATCTTTGAGAAAGACAGAAGTGCGGAGTTGGCAACACACCTGAAGAGAGGAGAGGGCTTCCATATGCTCAATAGTTCTACAGCTGTGACTGTGGCTGGGAGCTCGCCAAGAGAGCAGAAAGTGTGCTCTGCACAACATGAGACATGTGTTATAAACAGATAAACTTGATATTGGGAAAGAACGAGAAAGCCAAGTCATGCCTGGTGGGTGGTTAAGGTCAAAGCAGAAGTCTGTTTCTTTCAGATAACAGAAAAGAAAATCCTCCATTTCCTTGTTGTTCCTTTGTTTGTTTATTCACATCTTCCAGCTTCATGTGACAACAGTCTTTCCTTGTCTGACCTCAAGAAAGAATGACAAAAGTCACAAACACAACCTTTGATAGTTTCTTTCTGTTTGGTTCCCCTCTTATTTTCCAAAGAATGTGCAAGTATTTTGTTCTCAGCTTTTAGAAAATCAGAGCTCTTGAACTGTTTAGCCATAATTTAATATCTTTAAAATATTAACAAAACAAATAAAAATCCAGTCATGGCTGTAGAAAAAGCCAATGTTTTTGAAGTGTAAGATATTTTGTAACATCCAGACTGTACACTCTTTTTAGTGTAAACAAATTTTCCTTTCCCATACATATTTTGCAACATCCAAACTGTTCACTCTTTTTAGTGTAAACAAATTTTCCTTTCCCGGACTGTCCAGGAATTGCAAAAAGTTGCTGATGCTTCTCCCAGCCTCTACTACAGGCACACTGCATTTAATTCCCTTTCTTTTTAAATGACAGATTTGAATGTAAATTTAAAATGAACCCCCAGCAAACATTTTGTCTTGGAGTTGTACCACTGTTGTAACTTTCCATCTATGTGGGATTTTTTTTTCATGTGTATCTTCAGTAAGAAGTTAAACTGAAGCTGAATAAAATCTCCAACACAATCTGAGCCAAGAAGCTCATGGTTGGAAAGAGACTCACTGGGGCATCACTGGTACTTCCAATGAGCTCGGATGGGGTGGGTACTATCGTTATCCTAAACTACCAACCGAGGGAATCCTCCCTTTGCCTCCTGGAAGTCACCTGGGAGCAAAGCGCTGTGGCTGAGCCGGCAGCGAGCAGATAGAACCATCTGCAAGGAGCGCCGGGGAGAGGGAAAAGGAGCGCCGGGGATGGGAAAGGAGCGCCGGGGATGGAAAAGGAGCGCCGGAGATGGAAAAGGAGCGCCGGAGATGGAAAAGGAGCGCCGGGGAGGGAAAACCAGCGCAGGGGCGGCGCAGGGAGGGGGCTCTCCCGGCTCCCCGCGGGCCCGGCAGGGCTGAGCCCCTTCTGCCCGAGGGTCGGCCCGCAGGGCTGTGCCTGAGGGTATCTCCAAAGGACGCCGTTCAGAGAAGCACCGGCAAGACGGGGCCGGGGCCGCGCCCGCCCGCTCGGCACAAAGGCCGGGGGGCTCCCCGGGCTCGGCCCCGGTCCCGCCGAGGGGCGGGACGGACTCACCGACCTGACGAGCGGCCCGAGCTGCAGCAGGTGCAGCAGCAGCACCAGCGGGCGGTCGCGGGTCACGTCGCGGTGGATGAAGACCAGGCTGAGCTGCACCAGCACGCAGGGCAGGAGGGCGAAGAACAGCGTCAGCCGGTGCCACATGGGGTCTCCCGCAGCGTGGTACGCCGCGCTCAGGCACAGCGCGGCTGTCGTCTCGGACAAGAAGAGGGAGAGGGAGATGAGGACGGAGCCCGGGAATTTCATCGCCGCCGCCGCCGCCGCCCCAGCCCGGCCCGCCCCGCCGCCGCTGAGGTGCGGTGAGGTGCGGTGCGAGCCGTGCGGTGCCGTGCGGGGCCCGCCAGGGGGAGCCCCCGCGCCCGCGGCCTCCGGACACGGCCCTGGGCTCGGCCCGGGCTGCGGCTCCGGCTCCGGCTCGGAGGGGCTGCAGGAGGAGGGGGGTCCCCGCCGGTGCGTGGGGAGCAGCCCCTCTCCGCGGCTCCTTTGGCCCGAAGATGCAGAACTGACCCGAGGGGGATTGGGCCGGGCCCGGCGGGGAGGGGGCAGCGGGTGTTTCTCAGGGCGCTTTGTCAGCCGGGGGAGAGCGCACAGATTTACAGGGTCAGTCAGGTTGGAAGGGACCTCTGGGGTCCATCCCGTGACCGAACAGCACCGAGTCAGCCAGACCGCGGCACGGAGGGATACACAGTCTGTCCTCAGACACCGCCAGTGTCGGTGACACCTCCCCGGGCAGCCCATTGCGGGGTCTGACCATCCGTGCCGTGAAGAAAGTCTTCCTGATATCCAGCCTAAGCCTCCCATGGCCCAGCTTAAGGCCACGTCCTCTGTCGCTGGTTGCCTGGGAGAAGAGGCGGATCCTCACCTGGCTACACCCTCATTTCAGGTAGTTGTGATAAAATGCATTGCCTGAAAGGAGAAGACAAGGGCGAGGTCCTGTACCTGGAAGAAAATAAGCCTGTGCAACAATAAAGGCTGAGAGACAGCTGATAAAAAAAAAAAAAAAACAAACATAAAAAATAAAATAAATGGAACACAAAAACCCCAACCCAAAGCAACCAACCAACCAAAAACCCCAAAGAAACAAAAGGCAGAAAAGGAGCCAAAAGTGCTGTGGAGCCTCTCCTGACACACCCAGCTCAGAGACCCTCACCAGGGCAGTGAGGCAGTGGCAGAGCTGCCTTTTCACCACTTTGCCAGATGGATCTCCCCTTGCTTGCCTGCCCTTTTTCTGCAAAGGTTCCCAAGGTCACAGAAGCCTAAGCCCTGCTGTGACATCAGCTGTTGGCCCGTAGCACTTGCCCACTGTCCCTGGGCCTTTCCCCTCCACCAGCAGGATCCTTTCTCCCTCGCCCACCAGAGCTCTGGAATCCTTCTGGAGATGTGTAAGGTCACCTTGGCAGTATCACTGATGCCTGCACGGAAGAGCAGCAACAAGGCAACAGCCTGAGGGAAAGACAAGCCTTTGCTGTCTCTCCATTTCACAGATCCTGAATCTGAGCACTTGGCAAGAAATAAAACTCCTGAGGTACCAAGTTATGTTGGTAGATGGTGCCTTTAGCCTGCACAGGAGGGGTCTCCAATCACTGCTACTTCTTTCTTTCCCTTGGTGCAGGTACTTGGTTCACACTCAGCTGACTCAGATGCCTGCCCTGATAGATCTGGTTTCTCCTTGCCTGTTCCTAGGTAATTGTAGACTTGCACATGGAGGTTAACAAGAGATCTTGGACCTACCAGGAGCATGACAGGAAGGCAAGATCCTGAGTTAAAGATGCTATTCACCCATTAATGGGATAATACTAATGGCTACTTCTGCATTTCTGCTACTATTCTTTAATTTCCTGAACTGCTGCACTGGGAAATCTGGGGTCCCATTGCCCAGCTCTAGCTGAGCTCAAGCTCATGATGACAAAGATGGAAACCTTGTTATGGGCAGGTCCAGGTGAATTTAATGCTCTCGTGTCCTTCACTGGGAATAGAGGGGTCTGTCTGGAAAGAGAAAACTGAGATTTAAACAGGCTGAAAATAAACACCTAAGTGGGAAACTTTAATCTACAGGCTAAAAGCAACCTGTTTTGTCTCATGGGAAACAATCATGAGGTAGTTTTACCTAAGCACTATGTGAGGCCTGGATGATTTATCTAAGATGATTTATTTTACACAGTACCACTAAAAAGCTTTTGGAGCCCTGAGTCATGACTGTTCTGGAAGGAAAAGTTGCCAGCACTATGAAAGATAAGTACAGAAATAATCAATTCAACACAAAATCATACTGTTCAAGGTTGGACTTTTATTTAAGGCAAAATATAATCACAGCTTGAATATTCATAATATGGACATACACAGAGTTTGTTCTGCCACTATGAAGCTTAATATTATCACTGCTTTTAAAAAGCTATAAAATCTAGTTTCTATCATAATCTACAATACAAAACTAATACAATAAACACATTCTGAAAGATCACAGTGTTTAAAATTTTAGAAAAGCAGGGCAGGGCCCCTGCTTTTAAACAATAAGGTGCATATCTAAAGAATCAAATCAATCTTGATTCTATGGGCCTGTACCACATCATGGCTGTGAATGGCTGTAACACTGAGAAACCAATCTACGGTGTGGCATGTACTCAAGGAATGAATATCACACATGGAATATATTGAATAATTAAGAGTCACCAACACAAACTAGATATGAAATAATGCCATTTTAGTTCCCTGTACTTTTCATTGGTATTGGCATTCATGTATATTGCAGATATTGAGAGAAAACCTATATAAAACTGCAATCAAATAGGGCCCTGCATATGCAAACATCCGTGCTTTCCTTATACTTTACAAAGAAGCCTTACTAATTCCATGGGACTCATGTGGAAAGGAAAGTCTGTAGGCTTGCGGTCTGGAGTGATAGTTTTGCCCCTGTTTCACATGTGTGGAAGGACCTACTTTGCATGCCTGGAATCAAGTGGAGGTTCACTGCTGACATCAGCAGGTGGCATATCAGGCCCTTAAAATGAGTGCAGGAGGCTCAATCAGTGGTCAAATTAGACCATTGTTAGAGGAAATCTTTCTCTCATGTGTAGTCATGGTAATGAAGACAGAAGTAGAGTTAAATTTCTGGTCAGACAACCTTTCTCTTCTATATGAAGTAGAAATATAGGTTTGATTAGGATCAGTTTTCTATTCCCTAAGGGAGTTAACTGACTTCAGGACTTCAACATAACTTTTTCTGTGGAGTAGGCATGTATAGTCATGCAGTGCCGTTGTTGAGTATCACTGCACTGTAAAGTGTCTTTTATTCAAATATCTTTATAACACTTGGCAAAATGAGTTTTTAATTAATTTGCTGCCATTCAAGTTGGTATTGTTGTACTTGACTGAAATGCCTCCACCTTTTCTTTGTGCCATGCAATGAACAAAGGACTCCCTTCTAAGTATTAAAAATACCAATGGTGACAGAACAAATTAGTCAGGAGGTTTAGTAATTCAAAGGCAGGTTGAAAAGTTGGTGTTTGTTGGCTTCTTGAATGTTGTTTTTTTTTTATACTGCCTCAGCATTAACAGTGTACATCACTTCTGTTCCAGGAGGCAGAAGTTCAGCTACAGACAACTCCTTCACAGGCAAACTTTTTTCAGCATATGATGACTTCGCTGTAATGGCAATGAAGTGCTGTTCAAGGCAGCTGAAACCTGCACAGTGGAGGCTGTACCACTATCTGTGCAATGAAGCACACTGTGCTATTCTCTTGGAAAATGCCTATTCACATCCCTAAACTGCTGTATTGTTTTGTGGGCCCTGAGTGTTTCTGGCTTATGGCTTTGAAGTATGTTGTTCCCCCAGTAGTGTGATTTTTGGTCATTTTCTCATTTCTTTTCAATTTAGCTTTCTGCTGCTTTACTGTATTGTCCAGGACATAATTATATAAACTGAAATGTCCAGGCTGTGCTGCTTGCCAGCAATTGCTCATCAGTGTAGTTCTCCACAGCAAGATTACTCTTTCAAAATCTTAGGGCAATTCTTATTCCTGATATACTAATCTTCCTACAGATTAGAATATGCACTCGTGCCAGTGAATATTCAAGGTATGCAGGAGAAGATTACTGCACCTGAGATTTACTTGGCAGACCTCAGAGATCCAAAGAACAAGGGTATATTCTCAAAATGCATGCATACGCTAAAATAGGTCACTGTTGGCATAAAACATGCAATAGGTTGGCAGATGCTGTAACTGTATATGCAGACAACTAAGTAAGTACAAATAATTGATTGCTTATCAAAGTTTCCATTTGCACATACTGCCCCTGTATACTTCTGAATACATCAGATATCTATATTTTGATTTTTTCCCACAGTATTTTTAAAAAAAATCAGTATTCTGATATGGTTTACATGTCCATATATAACTAGTATTACAACATCAAAATGGCATTACTCTGACAGAGTAGCAGGGTGACCACTTTACTTGCATTTATTTATGTATATTTCCCAGAACTAATTAAAGGTGTATTTTGGAATGTTTAGCCATCTCACTTGGTTTTGATTGTCTTAACAGAATTGAGATACTAGTGAAGTGACCATGCTCCCAAGAAAGTCTCTGTTTTATTTAATGATGTAAACCATCAGTGACAGTTGTTACCCAGTATAATCATTTTTCCTTAGCAGGTGGGAATGGCAGAGCCAGTGAGAGGAGAAAAGCATAAAATAATGTAATGCAAGTTAGTGGAACACTCTGCTTAAGCAAAATTAAGCAATCATATTTTCAAGAACAAAAGACCTGGGCTGCTTCTTCAGCCTTCTCAAGTTATTTGTAAGTTGGGAAAGAAAGGAAGGGAAATTTAAGGCAACAATGATGCAAAGAAAGCAGATATTGAAAGCAGTGGCACAAAATGAACACATTGTTGTGATGAGAAGTTGTGAGTAGCAGGTAAAAATTAAGATATATTTTTTAGAACTATACTGTTGATAAAACTTACTGCATCTGGTTCTATGAATCCTGAAATATGGATGTTACAGATCTAGTTTCCCTCAAAATTATTCCCTGAAAGTAATCTATAGATGACAGACCAAAAGTCATGAACAGTATATAGCTCCTTAAACTGATGGGTAATCTACAGCTTTACTCACAAACAGCACCACACAAACACAGGTACATCACTAATAAGCACCAATACCCACACAAAGCATCCTCTTTGCTTTAACAGCATAATCAGAAATATTATTACATCACTTAAATTCCTATTGCCTATACTTTAGAAACTAAACACAGTCAAGAAACTAATGTGCAAACATGACGTAGAGTTACTTGTGTTTTACACTATGAAAGAGGCCTCCCGAGTTTCTGGTAACACGGTCTTTTGTCACAGCACCATGGCAGAATCTGTTCAGGAATACACTTTACAGTCTATTGGGGCCCAGTTTGAGAGCAGGAGAAGACAACATCCCACAGAGAATGTCTAGCAAAGGTTGCATGATTGATTTCTCAAAGCAGGAAGAAGGGAACACAGAGAACCTTATTTTTTATTATGCTGGAAGGTGCTGACTGTTCTGCTCAGGTCCTGTCATTGTCTTAAAAGCAACAAATAATGGTTGCAACAGCACATATGTAACAGCATATATAGTAAAAAAAAAAAAAAGAAGAGGAGGGAAATAGATGAAAATAAAAAACCCTGCTCATTTAATGACTGGCATTCTCTGAAGAGCCCTGGCGTGTATTCTGTGTTTGGAAGCCGTGACTGCAGCACATCTAGTAGCCACCTTAACCCAGCCAAATCAGGTAAGAAAAGCCACAAAACTCTAAGAATGAGCTCAAACTGCCATGTTTGATGAAGGAGATGAATAATTATGTTCCAAAAGTTTTACAATATGTAGATCATGAGACTGGATGTTTGGATGCTGCCCTTGCCGAGGTCAGTGACCAACCTGCATAACCTCCAGAGAGATGTTTGGGACTTAGGTTTGAAAAATTATGTGGTTGCATGGTGGGTTTTGTTCAGGTTTTTCTTTGTTGAATGGACTAACTCAAGTAACTATTTTCTTTCTCACCAGATTAGTATCAAATGAAGCCAAACACATGGCCTCATATATGGAGAACAGCTGTGCAGACAGATCTGTTTTGTGGGTGCTGTTGAACACAACACAGAGCAGATCAGTCTCCTCTGAAAGTAAATCGGAAGGAATTAATTCTACAAAGAGACAGAGGAAAACCACTAGAAAACTGACACTGAGTTCTTAATGTTTATTTCCTGTCACTTACGAAAAATCTCATTTAAAGATAAATGCAAACTTGACCATTGGAAGTTAAGTATAATAAAATAGAGTGATTTTATCTACTGCTATTATGGCAATTTTTAATACAAATGTGGTATATGTTACAGTATCAGCACAGTATCAGCACTCTGACATAACTTGATCAGAGTCTGATTTATCATGCTCTAGATTTACTGAGGTTTTGGCAATGGTTTTCATTCTCAAGCATCTGCTGAGAAATAACTAACTGGAAACAATTAAATGTCATGGCCTACTGATAATTAAAAATTAGGCACTGGGGACAAAATCAAAAGGGCATCATTACTATTCTGCTTTGTGTAGATTCTGTTAAGGCTTAAGTTTGGAGTTGTTTAGGGTTTTTTAGGGTGTATTTATTAAAACACTAGATGTTTTTGTTTACATTTCTAAATAAAAGGATAAGCCATAAATGAAGGATTGCAAAAGTCTGAGTCTAAATCACAGCAGAACCTATTTGAGATCTCTCAGAGTAAGACAGAACACAGTTATAGCAGCTATTTAAATGCTGTGGCACAAATGTTGTTACTCTCTTGTATGAGCTGAGTGACATTACCTTACAATAAAAATTGAGACTGAAAAGTTATTGACCACATTGAAAAAGTGGATAGGCCAAGTTTTACCTTTCTTAAACATACATTTGTTTAAAAAGGTTCCAGTTATGCAATGTATGAGCCACAGGCATTAGAGGAAGCAACTAGATAAAAATCCTAATGGAAAGGGGATCTTGAAAAGTGACTTTGCTCTGCTCTAACAGGAGAATTTCAACATATCAGGGCAGAGCTCACACACATCTCCACTGATTCAGCCTCACGTGTACACCTCTCTATGGAATTCATCCTTCTGTATGCACACATTTCACTGCTCAGAATAACCAAGTAAGTGACAATTATGTCTTTCCTAAAAGACCTTTTAACCCACAAATAATAAACACATAGCAAATGTATATTGAATTTTAACATTTCCATTCACTAAAAGATACCTAAATCCTTGACAAACTGATACAGAAGTGCATTGCTTTATTCATTACTGAAGTATGGTTATTTCTATGATTAATTAATTAGAGCTGCACAGTGCAAGACAAAATAACAGAAATCCTTATCTGCAGCTCATCGTAATGCAAGTATCTCATTAAAATAACAGTAGCAAGAGCAGGAATGGGATTATTATATTAAAATGTGGAAGGATTGCAAGACCTGGCTCTAACTTACAGCCTGATCAAAGCCCACTGAAATGAAATGGGAACTTTAATCCATTAGGCATTAAAAATAAAGAAATTGTAATCTCCTCAAGCTGAGAATGCAGGAAGAGAGACTGCATTGTTTGGCAGTGCATGTACATCAGCTTTTTCTCTCTAAGTTCAGTTTCTAACATACTGGTTTTCCCAATTTGTCTTTATAGGTAATTGCATTACACTATTTCCATATAAATAAAAATAAATAAATAAATAGTAAATATATTTTAACTGTAGATTTTTTTTTCTATTTTTAGTACAAATCTATGTAAGTGGTTTCTTTAGCTTTCAAATACCATGTCATATCTATTATACATATAAAACAGCATATAATTGCAACCTTAAGTGCTAGTGCAACTAGTATTGAGTAACCCATTTCTTTCTATAGCTAAAAATAATTTGGGCCTATACATTATTTTTTGTTTACTAGAAAAAGAAGCAATTTTGATTTTTGTTACCAGGTTTTTCTTAAGATCAATATGTCCTCCAAGGTTTGCATTCAGTTTGCAGGGTTTATAGTGAAGAATTCAAGATTTTCCATTGTTTGAAGTATGTATGTTATTGTTCAGAAATGCTGCTCTATGTAATTTTTAAAGGAAGCTTTTGTATCACTGAGCAATACTTATCTAGCAATGCTGTATCATGAAGAAAACATCTGCCTGCTGTATCTGCTACAGAACTTCTCAAACCAAGTCTTCTCCACAGCTCCACCCACCTTCCCAGTGACAGGGAAAATAGCGACAAGAAGTGACACAGTTACAGCAAGTCAGTAAGGAGACCAGCTCCTTGCCACTGACTGAGCTCTGAAAGGAAGGGTTAAATTCAGTGCTTGTTTAGACACTCAAGATCTCACTTGCTGAAATGAACTGTGAAACTGCAGTGTGAACACACAGCTACCTACAGAATGCATTATATGCATTATATGCATATGAAGGTGAAAGAGCTCCAACATACAGGTATTCCTGATACATGTTACTAAAACTAGCAGATGTGGTTTAGGTAAAAAAATCCCAGATTTTGCCTTTGTGCAGTGTAGTAACATCTACAACACGGTCCCCGGTCAGTGCGTTGCTTCATGAATTGTTTTAGCAGGACTCTTTCTAAAACTAATGGATGCATCACTGTTTCTTCTTTGCATGCCCCTGCAATTCTAGTTTGCCTTTTTTTCTCCTGTGTAACTGCCAAATTAAAAGTATGATAATGCCCCTTTTTCTGTCACTTGAATAATTAGATCATGCTTCTTATTACAGCTAAACATCTACCATATCAGATTCAATCACTTCCCCTACTTTTCTTTTTTTTCACTGACCCATTTTTTGTGACCATACACTTCCCTCCCAAAGCCCCAGTGTATTTTCTTTTTCACCTGACTCCCAGCTACATTAAGGCTAACGTTAGTGGTACCACTGGCTCATTTGTAAATAACCTGTCTTGACAAAAATGTGAAACCGCAGGTGCCCTCTCCCATCGCCACCAGGATGTGGCCCTGGAGGATGTCAGTTTTTAGACAAAGACACTGAAGAGAGGAAACTCAGCTTGGTTGGGTTGCAGCAAGTCAGTCAGGAAACACACAGTTCCTGAAAAGCCTTCATACAGACTATAAACACTTTCTAATGCCCGGGAACCAGCCTTAAATTCTTCTGTAAATAAGAACTCTGCAAACCTAGGAGGCGAAAAAGAAAGAGTTTGTTATTATTTGATGTCCCTCTCCGTCTACTTACTTGTTGTTTGATAGCATCATTTTAAAAACATTCAGCAATTAAAAAAAAAAGATCATTATTTAACCTCATCTGCAAATTTTACACTATCCAATTTCCACAAGGAACTGAGGATCATCACAGCTAGAAGAGACAAACCTTTGCAATCTGTACATGCATTATGCTTGTTTAAGAGCTGTGAACTTTTTCTGATTTCTATAAGACATATTATTAAACAAAAACTTTTAAAATAACTTTTAGGATGCAAACAATGTTTCATATTCATGGAACAAATTCAGTAACTACACAAATAAAAGGTTCTCACTTCAAAGCAAATGGCTGAAAATAAATAACTCTAATTACTATACCCCTTTCCCTTGTTATTCTATGCTGTAAGGAAAACAATAACAAACATTGAATACTATGTTTTTAAACATGTACATATAATAGATATATAATTAAAGATAATTGCAGCACTGTGACAGAATTTTCACCAGTCCATACTGCTTGCATCTGGACAAAAAGGAATTAACGCCACTAGCTAAACTGAACAGCACAATGCCAAACTGGCTAAAGGTGGGAAGGATAAACTAAAAAACTGTAATAACAGCAAATCATGTCCTGTATTTACTTTATGTGTATGGCCAGACTTTGCAAATGATTTGGGAGGGGCTCTCGCCACGTGGGTGTGCCCCCCCAGCCTGCGCAGTGGATTTTTTAGCTGAGGCACAGTGTGCGCAGAACTGGCCCCACCGTTTAAGTCCTAAGGGTCCATTTGCCACGGTTGAGAGAGCTTGGACAATGACAGAGAAGTCCTCAGGACTGTCTACAGCACCCAGTACTAACCGGGGCTGACCCTGCTGAGCATCCGAGATCTGACGGGATTGGATGGCAGGGAGGCTTTAACTGCCGGGGACAGTCCCCACTGAGACTCAAACTCAGGTCCAGAGTCCAGAGTGCTCTCCTTTACACCACGGGACCACCCTTAGTAGAACAAATAACATTAAAATAAATGCTCTGAAAAAAACATAAAAAATCATGTTTTACTCTGCTCTTGGACTCAGGTACACAACTTGGCTGATTTCTGAACTCACATCGGGATGAGATGTGGTTGCACGTGATCCCTCCACATCCACCCCAATTCCCTCTGAAAAAGCGCAGGGTCTTGGGCAGGGAGGGAGGGAGGCAGCCTGGGAGAACCCGATGCCTCTACCACCACAGGCAGCTTGGAAACAGGACTGCAGAGCTCCTGCAGAATGCACCTGCCCCACAACTCATTGCAACTCACTGACCACAGACTGAGCTGCTTTATAAATGTTCCCAAAACTCTCCAGTATTACCCCAAATCCAGAAGATAGGAATGCTAACCTTTGTGCCCTGTATATGTATTTTGAGTTTCCAGTGAGCCTATACAGGAGCAGGAACACATAAGCACTACCAGCCACTCCATGGCATATTCCAGGGCCCTTCTTCAACAGGCCTTTCTGCCAGGTTAGCTCTCCACAGCGGATACAAGTGTCCAGATATTGAGGCTTCTTGGATACCAGGTAAGCTTTGGCAAACAGATATGCAATACCTAGGAAAAGAGCAGTGAGATTACCTTTTGTAATAAGTACACCAAGGATTTCATAGAACACATAAGAAAATGAAGATTAATACACTAAGAATTGCAGTCTCATGCTCTACACATCTCTATATTACCTCTATATGCATGCTAAAGGTGGAGGGGGCAGTATCTGGTATGTTAAAAAGCATATGGGAAGATGTACTTATCTATTCCTTGTCACAGTATTTACAATATATCAGTGAGTTTCAGGGTTTACTCTAAGATTCCCAGACTTCTATCAATTTAAAACAGCAGTCACACTTTTGCCATTAAAACAGTCAGCTCTTAGCACGGTCTTCTACTGGTTTCAAATCCCCATTTACCTCACATAGTTACAGAAACACAAGGATGGGCAAGATAATTGCTTACACTGGCAACAGATAGTTTTTTACTAAATGAGAAAAAAAATCCTCACTTTTTTTTCAGTGGGGCCCATACTGCTTTATTCTAGTTATATACAGCTATGCATACTAACTTCTGTTTTTTTAAAAAAGGCTATTTGACTTATTTTTAGAGGAGATTTAAATAAATTAATCGTAATCTTCAACAGAGCACTGCACAGCTCAATTCATGGTAAGCTTCTAAGAATGCATACAACACATAACCAACTCCGGGGCCTACGGAAATGTTTAGCTCACTTCTGGTCTGAATACAACATACACTGAAGTAGCTGAGAAGTGTCCTTGTAAGCTACATGTGCATTATTATCCAAGAACAGAGATGAGATACAGGTTTTCCTGCGGAAGAACAAGAGCCATTAATGAATTTGTACATCTCTAAGTGTAACTTCTTCTAACTTTGGTTGAGTCTCAGTGTGTGTATCTCCATTAACAGTTAAACCCAAGCCAAAGGCCATCCTAAAGAGACTGAAGCAAAGAGGGAATCTTCCCTGCAGGTTTCATCACAAGGCCAGCCATGCTGTAGAAGTATTTTTTTCCTCTTCAAAATAACAAATCTTGGTAAGCAAAAGCTTACCAAGTGTTCTTACTCCACTTCATTAGCGTGCCAATGCTACCAAGCCAATCTAGTTAGCAATAAAATTCTGTCTGGAGATTAAGCAGCACTTTCAACATACAGCATTACTTGCCAAAACTGCTGACAGACATCAGCCTTACCTCATGAACCCAAACTAAGGATTGATCCCTTTTTCCTGAAAAGCAGTTTTATATGCATTACTTTCAGGAAAAAAAAAATGCCTCTTGCTAGTACAAACTGTACTTCACATGAAGATACTCTGGTCAAGTTTATGCATTTGTCATGTAACAACTGCAGCTTAAACTTTGATTCTCATGGTGGGAAAAAAGGTATTCTCAAGTCCTTCCCCAAACTCACAGATGTGTCTGTAGCTGTGTTCTTTCACATACTCTTTTTCTGACCAGCCATATGCTGTCTTTTGACTCAGCTGTACCAATCTTTGAGGTCTTGTCATGAATGGGAGCAAAAGCAGAAAACATACAGTTCATGATGACTAGAACTCTTTCAGCTGTGGTCACCTATGCTTTTAAGGCAGAAAATACATCTATTGTTCCAGCTGCTTCTGCAATAAATAGAACACTCTTATCTGGAAGAAAAAGTCTAAATAGTTTGCCTGCATCTCACAGAAGGTCAAACCTGGTCAAATTTAACCTGAGATTATCATCCACATGGAATCACCTAATGTGGAAAAGCAATGTGATCAGCATCTGGCTATTCATAGCATCAATGTGAAAAGAACCTGGAGCTCCATGACACCAGTGGACAAGCTCATTCTCCCGCTCGATCGTCTCTCCCAGCTCAGGAGGCCAATTGCTGTTCTGTTCTTGGTCCATAAGAAAATCCACACTCTGCCACACAAGCTCCTGATCTGCTGGCTGCAGGTACTCATAGTAGGAGAGCAGCATCTGAAGGATTGATGAAAGCCCATGTGCTGCACCTGTAAAGAACAGAAACAGTCAAATTAGAGGAAAGGTTTAGGTCCTATCTCCACCTCATGGCAACCTTCCCTTGGAATTGATTTCCTTGAAAGGGCATGGTGCCTTCATCTTCTTTATGCAAATTACAATAGTGCTTAGAATAAAAGACTTCTAGGTGTGTAACATATTTTACTACTTCTGTCACTTCCAGTTCCTCCAGCTTTGCAAAAATATATATGAATTTTTTCTGCTGTCACTATGATATTACTAAAACTCAGTGCATGAAGTTAAATGGAACCTGAACTGAATACTGTTTCAAAATGTTATTCTTCCTGACTCGCTGCTGAATCTGAACCATTATTTTGGAGTCTTTGTTGAATGCAAATCAAAACTGAGCCATAAATGGGTATTCTGAGTACTGACAGTATCAGCTAAAACCTAAATTTCAGTGCAAGAACTGTCTGTACCCGCCAGGGTCTGTGGCACACACCACTCAGTGACTTCTCCCTCTGCTCCCCTGCCAGAGAACTCGTTAATACATGCAAATCAGTCTCTCACTTTCTGCAGTGTGATACTGTACCTTGAGGACCCTGCCAGTGGCCTTTCACCACTGCTTCAGAGGAGCTGCAGCTAAAGCTGCTCTTGATGGATAGGACCTGACCATGTGCCTGAGTTGCACTGCTATGGCCAAAATCACTCTGCAAGTCCCTGCATGGCAACAGCGGCTTACAAATAACATCCCTGACAGTTCCCTCGGGTAACCTGCTCCACACAAGCACAGGCACCATACCTCTCTCTGCCTCCACCTGGCAAGGCAGATTTACCAGGGCAGAAAGGACAGGGAATGATGCTGCTGCCTGCTGCTCCCTGGGTGCACCTTTTGTGTTCCCCAGTGCTCTGCAGCATCAGTCCCTCCCTCCAGCTCTTTGTCCTCCTTAGCAGTTTTAGGAGGTTGGATAGTCCCAACTGGGTCAGGAGAAATCCCACAATGTAGGTTTCATGTATTTTATTTCTGAAGTGCCTACTAGCTCAGCATCTACACACAGCATCACTCTCAAAGTTGTCAGTGTGTTTTACTCACCAAGATACTCTGTTCCGTAGTAGGAATACATGAGTGGGAACGGTTTCCTCTTCTTCACTGCATACTGTTTTCCTGATTCTAGTATGGCCAGGCAAATAGATTTTATCTGTGCTGGGGTCAGCACCTAAGCAGAAACATCAAGCAAACATCAAGTCTATTATAATAATTTCATTTTTTAGGACATTTTTCAGGACTCTTGCCTTCTTGCTGGTGTGCAAGACAAAGTACTGCCTTTAATCTTATGAGCATGCTGTAATGTACATAATTATTAAAAGATCCTTACATAACACAGTCAATTTACATAATGTTTCTTAAAAACAGAGTTTCATGCCATCTCAGGAAGGGAATGTCAAATCTTTAGCTGCACAGCTGAGGTGAAAAGAGGTCCACTAAGAGCCTTTCTTTCTCAGAGATCTTGCAGTCTGCTAGAACCTGACAACAAGCAGCAGGCAAGCTGCAGAACCGAAGCCTCCAGAATGGAGGGAGAGACATCAGGATAAGACAAAGGAAAAGACTAGAGAAGTAAATGTAACAGGCTTTGTTGGCACACACCGAGCTAGACAGTTTTCTACAGACATGATTAAAAAAAGAGGAAGCAGAGTGTACTAGATTTTACTGAAAGTCACTACTACCTATGTGAGTTCCGAAACATCTTAGTGAAAGAATCAGGCTTCAAGAAAATGCTATGAAAAGTGAAGTGCAGGACAGGTTTCTATGAAGACAGGCTAGCTATGCTTATAGGACTTTATCATCATGAACAGGTCAACGCTGCCTTTATTGCAGTCCTAAGAAATTACTAATGCCTTACTCTTAGTAGTGTCAAAAGCAAATCATGTATTTCACCAAACATACTGACCAACTTACTGACCTAAAGCATTCAGGGAGGAATCAGTTTTACAGGTTTTAACTACAACTGTAATTATATACAATTCACTGCAATCATCAGCAATTTCCTCTGTGTCAGCCACATCTGTACATTACTGACCAATACTTAGGCCAATTAAATAATTTAACTGAAGCACTATTTTGTCTTTAGAGGAAAGCCTGTATGGCAGCAGTACTTTGAAGAAATAGATTCCAACTTATGAAGAGAATTGAGAATGGGAAAAGGCAAAATGAGACAGGAAAAAAAAAAGGCTGTACAAATAGTCTTGACAAGATAAATGGTAATCCTAAAACTAAATGGAATTATCAAGATAATGTCTTTGAAATGTTTCTGAACTCATTTGGGTTTGCTAGAATTTGTATTATCATATGATTTACAATTATTTAAAAAATACTGATAGCATTAAGTATGGAGGCAACATCTGTTATTAACTATATTCTCTCATTACCCATTACAGGCATGTAAAAGATGCTAGAGATAATTAATGTCACTTAAAACTTGACTGAAAACTAATGCCTGAAAAATCTTATTTGTCTGTCTCATCTTGCTCCCTGATAACAAGGGATTTTATTACACGTGTTCCAAATGACTATGACATTCGTACCCTGGAAAACAACCTACTTCTGATCTTGATTAGTGTTCTTTAGTGTTGCTGCAGTAAAAGTAAATAAGCCATTAACATCTGGAGACTCCACTCATTTCCAGTCATTTTTTAATGAATCATTTTAGCTTCCCAGAATTTAAAGAAATGCTTTAAATCCTAAGCAAATGAAGAGAGCAGAGACACAGTGAGACACAGTGAATTCTCCCCAGAGGTTTCATTTTAATATCTGGCAGTTTGGGACCTACTCCTCCCATACCTTGTAAAAGCATTAGTTAGGTTACCCCTTAGCAATAAATGTGAAGGATAAGGTCTACTAATTGTAATTCTGGAAGGCAAAGGCACACTGGTAAGAAAAAGCTTAATCAGTTCATTTTCTGTATGTTGTGATTCCTTTACTTAATATTATTAACTAGCTTTCAATACAAACCATGTTTTACTAAGCTTATTTTTATGTTCAGCACATTTAATTTTTAAATTGAATTAATGACTATTTTAAAATGCTGGTTGTGTATTTGAAATGGATATAAACTTCTACCCAAATCCAGCCTTCCACAATCTTGCATAAATAAGTAACAGCTAGATAGAAAAGCATAGCTCACCATTTCTTAATATAAAGCAAATGTGAAAAGTCAAGGACTTAAGCACTATGAATACTGAAGTGTAGACACAGTATACCCTTTTCACTGGCATAATTAAATATGCTAATGAATATCACCTCTTTTTTCAGAATGCAAAAACAGCCCACATGCAAACTCAGATGAAAAATGGTATTTAAAATCGTGATTAGAATGGATGATAGGAATCAGCCCACCTGATCCACTTCTACATTACCAAACAAAATAAGAAAATGACCTGTGTATCTTGAAAACAACTTTATTTTTGTGCTGACTACAAAATTATCTCTTACCAAGTGCCTCAATCCATAATCACTGTAAAGCTGCTGCCTGTTTCACAAAACACTTACATATGAAGGATTTATATTTGCTCCTTCTTCTAGGGAATGGTTGCTGGAACAGAAACCCTCACTTAACCGTAATTATTAGTGGTCTGGCAAAGTTTGAATAATCAGAAATCACATTTAAGATCTCATTTGTCTCGCTATATTTTATTTCAACAAATTCTGTGTTAAAACCTCCTCAGATTTCTTTCACCTTGCCAAGAAATAAAATTTGTGACTTGTCTCTGTATGCTCCCTCACAGTATCTTTAATAAAACTGCTAAATCTTATAACCAAAACAACAAACATAGAATACATTAATCATAACCACTGATGATGTAGCTGTGGTTTTACAAAGTTCATTTTCATTTCAGTGTAGTCACAATGCATCCTTGCCCCTGGGAATTACCGAAGCAATACATTTAATTAGGAATAGAAAAGAAATAGACTGATCATCCTCAAGGCTTTGAAGGGATAAATTGCATACTGATATCACATCCTCAGGAGCTGTCAGATGCCTTGATGAAGAATAAAGCCAATATGAGAATATGCTACCTAGAAAAAATGCCATGCTTGAGATAGACACATTCTTTGAGAAACTTCTTGAAAGTAATTTAACATAAGCATAGGTAAAATTATCATATCAGTACTTAACCAACAGACTACTGACACCAAGAGATATATTGCTGGTGCTTTAAAAATGCAGCTAATTCTTTTTGTACTTTTGAAGACATCACAACCTGTCCTATCACAGAATTACAGAAAGGTTTGGGGTGGAAGGCACCTCAAAGACCATCTAGTTTGAACTCCCTGCTGTGGGCAGGGACAACTTCCACGAAACCAGAATGGTCAAAACCTCATCCAGCCTGACCTTGAACACTTGCAGGGACAGGACATTCACAACTTCTCCACCACGACCTTTTCCAGTGTCTCACCACTCTCACAATAAAGAATTTCTCCCTAATATCCAGTCTAAAGTGGCCTCCTTTTAGTTCAAGGTCATTCCCCCTTCTCCTGTCACTACATGCCCTCTTAAGCTTTCAGGTATTTAAAAAGCACATATAAATCATACATATTCTTTTTCTAGGACAAGTATAGGTAGTCTGTCCACTTAAGTCCAAATTGGTGATTTTGTCTCAATTTATGTTAGAAATGTTCATTTTCATCTCCTTAGTAGTTTGAAGTTTGGAATACATGTATTTCACATTTCCCCCTGCGATTTCTGTATCAATAGGTTGGTGGAGTTCTTTATTTTCTGTTTTATATCATTGTCCAGTGATTCTGTGTGCTGTTAAATAACTGTTTTGCTCACACTGGTCACAGCTACATTCCCATTTACCTTTCACTTAAAGCACTTAGGAAGCACTGTATTTGGAAGCTTAGTATTTGCACTACTGTCTGTGCTTAGGAGCCCGACCTACAGTAAAAAAGCCACTGTAATTGTTTTTAAAGTCTCTCCATTTTTCTCCTGTGCCACTGCAGGCAATATGCCTTTTGCCATTAAGGCACTCCACAATTTTGAGAATTATTTAAGGCAGATACTTCATTCAATAAATCCCTGTTAAAAGTCAGCAAGGAAGTGCTATGTCTACAGCAATCACAGACCATCATCCTTTTTTGGTGTTAGAAGTCTTTCTCAACCTGAGATTGTTTAGTTGGAAGTGAGTAATTCCACAACTCCTTTTAATCTACTATGAGAGATTTTGCAATATATCAGTTATGACAATGCTAGGCCCTAAATATGTGTTTTGAAGACTGTTGGCAGCAATCTTGACCTTGAGGATTAGAAAGAAAAAAGCAGGAACAGCTCTTCTTTGCTTCTGATTACAGTAACATTTCCAGCACTTCATCACTCCTTGTACAAGCCCCTTGGCTCATGCTCTGCCTTTTGAAAACCAATGCTACATAAAATTGCACACTGTATGGACTATATTCGATGACTGTAAGCTTTTAATTCTTCTAAAAGAGCTGTATTTATTTTCTTAGAGCTCTTTCCTTTATCTAACTGAAGGCATTACTGAAGCCAAGTATCATTCTGATAGATGCACACGTACTTTTAGGAGGTAACAGCTACATTTACATTATTGTGGAAAACCCCATCTTTTATGCATGTAAAAAATATTTAAAATGCATCTACCACATAAAACCTCTCCCTATCACACTTCTAAAAAGCCATTTACATGAATTTGATCATGCACTTTTTCTGATGCTGTACAAAGTGTCAAAATAAGCTGAAGAAAATGGGTCAGTCTGCAAATAATGTAACAGCATTAGTCTCCTATGCTGGTAGCCCAGCAGAGGGAGCTTGTGAATTAGTTATAATAATCACAAATGCTGGGAAAAAAGATAAACATGTTTGTGTTCAGCAGGACAACCGACTCAAACAGAAGGATGCTGGAGCCAACACGGCAATTTAATGAAACCTTACTGCACTGCATAGTGTCTAAGTTCACTCCGTAAGCTGGATCTTTTTCAAACAAAGACAAGGGCTGAGATTGTTCAGGGATCCTTCCATGCAATGTCACAGCCAGTTTTTTTTCTTTCAGATAATGGTGACACCTGAGGCCACAGAAGAGTAGCAGGTACCACCACAGAGGGGTCTGCCTCCCCCCAGCATTATTCCAGTTTGATTGATGTATATCTCCTGTAGCACAGTGGGAAACCAGCTCCAAGTGCACAGCTGTCTGCTTCCCTTACCGGCATTGTCAATGACACCTTTTCAAAATAAAAAAGAGATAAATAGTTTTAAATCTCCTGCAAAACTTTGCACAAGGAGTCAGAGTAGTTCCAGAAGTACTGCTGCTAATGCAGTATGTTTGATGCTGTAAGAGCACCATGATTAGTACTTTTTCAAGACTGTACTTTCCCAAATTTCTCCTATTAACAAAACTACATGATAGTGTGCATAGACTCAGGACAACTACTAGTGTGATTCTCTCAGTTTACTGAAGAATGGTACTTGACTGCAATACTGAGTACGTTAGACTTCCCTAGAGATCCCATTGGTGTTACTTGTATTTAACATGTAAATTTGGCACATTTTGAGGCTTTTTCTTTGCCTCAGCAGCATGGAAACAGCAATGTCAGTCCTGTCCTGTTTTGTGAGTCCAATCAGAAACCGAAGGCTGCATTTATTCCTGATTAATCAGACTACTGGTAAAGAAGACAATACAGAATTTTTGTTACTGCTAACAGAGTACAAGATTTTCACAGGTCTCCCTTGCCAGGACTACATAGCATTAAACCCGTAAAATTCTGCTGTTGACCTGACCTTCAGCAGGGGAACATGAAGTGTTGTGGAAAAGGATGGAGCACAACTGTTACTGTAGAAAGGAGGCTGTCTGAGACCAGCTGGTGCTGCTACACAGTTGGTCCAATGCAATGAGATCCCCGTGTGTCAACTTCAACACTGGAGAGTTTCTAAGCAAAAACAGCAACTGCCTTTTGTGACAACAATAGTCAGATCTTCCATGCATCCTACACACACACACACATATACTCTCTCCCTAGTGATTGTCTCTGAGGGGCATTTTGATTTGTCCCACGATAAGAACTGCAGAACTACCCAGCTGATCCAATCTCCAGCAGCATTTCACATCTTTTTGCAGGATCAAAGTCCCAGTCATCACAGCTCCCCCATCTCTGGTATTCATTCATTATTCGAGCATCCAGACAGCTCCTCCTGATTCGCACCTGGTATCCTTATCTTAGGACAATTCTCACTTGGTGTTCTTATTTTAGGAAAAATCACAATGCCCAGCAGAGACAAGGGCAAGGGAGAGAGAGGCTGTGTGGAGGGGAACCAGGCACAAGAAGGTCTGACCTTTCTTTAAGCTCCCCCTATGCTGGGTCAATGAAGAGAGGAGGAAAATCATGAGTTTCTCCTAGTTATGTTCAGACCCCAACACTTTTCACTCCACTGCTCCAGCGTCTGGCTGGATACAGCTATCTAGTTCTAATAAAGTGGCTCTCCTAGGCTTTGGGAAGGAAACAAGAGGTCCTGATGACTATCATTACTTGAGGAAAGTAGGGAAGCACAACCCCCCTGCTCTCTGCTGCTGGAGAATTGAAGCAGGAAAGATTTCAAGGAATGGATCTAAGATCAGAGCAGTTCAGATAACCACCATGACTGAGGAGGTATCAGTCTGCATATTGAGAGCTGAAGTCCTGTTCAGTCAAAGCTGGCTGGTCAACAGCAAAGACAGCAGGGAATCTCTGAGAAGGACAAGTCCTATCACAGAAGAAGTGAAGTACTCCGGGATGCACTCCTGTGTTAAGGCTTTGGAATGACAGCTGTCTGCACCCCAGCTGCATGTTCTCTGCTGCCTAGTAGAGGGTTACAGTTGCCACAGAGAGCCAACAATTTAATTTCAAGCATCTCTCCCTAGAATTGCATCCAAATTCAAGAGCATGAATTGAAAAGCATGTTTAAAAACAGTAAAAAGATTTGCAAATATACTGAGAAACAACCCCAGCACTGCTTGGAGAAGCTTTTTCATACATTACAGAATTTTTTCCTAACATTTTTCAACAGGCACATAAAATTCATCATCATCATCATCATCATCATCATCATCACTACTACTACTACTGTTACTATTATTATTAACCAGCCCCATAAAGCATGACTGAGCAACTATGCACACAAAGACCCAGGGAACTGGCTAAAATGGATGTATCAGTGATCACCATTCTGTGATCCAAATCTTTGTTTGAACCTCCTGTGTGTCCACCACTCCTCTACCAGACATTGGAGCAGTTTATGAGAGCTGCAAGTAAGTGGGAAATTAGTGCTGCACAGGTACTGCCTTTCTTCCACCAATTCTCCCCTCACAGGTAGGAGGAAGATTATTCATGCAGAAACCATCAGTGAGAAGACCTTTGACTCTGTTTAGTCTCAGTCAGAGTGTACATCAGGATGCAAGTCCTGTAATTAGCTCCTGCCAAAGCTACAGCAAGGAGCTGTCAGTTCCTGATGGGAGATCCATTCTTCTGCACTCTAGAAACCTGTCCCTGACAATTCTGCATTATGATGATAAACATCTTCCAAGCTGGACAGCTTGCACTCTTGTTTGGGTAATGGGCAGCCCAGTGTGTTGTAGCTGTGCTGCCCCAGGATCCCATCCCATTTTTATACTACTAGGCAAGGAACATCTGCTTTGCCTGTGTGTGTTGGATCAACTTACTGCCCTGCAACAGCGGGTTTGTTGGTTCATTGGAAGTGAATCCAAGCCTTCCAGTGTTCCACAGACATTTCTTGTGGCAAGGCTGTCCCAGTGCTTGAACTGCTTGATGTTTGCCACCTATGCAGAGGCATAAGAAGCATTATCTATTCTCCCAGCTCCAGAGCAATAGGAAATAGGATTTATTATACAGCCTCTGCAAAAGACAGAAACTTTGTAACCACGAATGAGAGACTTTCCCCAATCATTGCAGCAACTGTGACAGTGTTTCTGGTCTACATTAAAAAATGATGTGCAAGTCAAGTTTAATTGGGCACCACCCTTTGCTACTAGTAACATACACAGACTGCTTCTTGGGAAAATGAGTTTATCAGTATTTGTACACATCTGCAGGTCAGTATGAGATGGACAGAACTTGATTTCAAGTCAGTCAGTAAAGGCTAACATTGTTCAAAGGGAAGCTAACCTGAGCTTAGAGATCTACAAATAAAAATGACAACTCTTATCTAGAAACCAAGATGAGTTGGTAAGCCATATTTTAAGATGTTGTGAAGTTCTCCAAAAGAGCTGGACACTTCCATTTCTTCATTCTTTTGCTTCATCTGTAAAGGAGAGTACTCAGCATTGGATAGGGCACTGATCAAATAGAATGTAATGCATTTACTTCTTAGGAGGACAAATGTGCACAAAGAAATGTTCATGCCAGGGCTACTTAAGATTATGAATCATACAGCTGCCAAGTTCATGAAGACATAGTTAACTTTGAAGGTGCCACTAAATTCAGAAGTGAAATCAGGTACTTGAAAGCACCGTTGGAAGGGGTAAGAGGAAACAAGGACATCTATGATGTATCTCAAAAATTTAAGCTCTGAGAGCCTTTGTCTCATTTTCTATGGGAAACTGATAATACCTGTGAAGTTCCCTTAAACTGGTGTTTGGTTAACAAAGACAAAGGGACAAGGGCACTGTGTATCACTTCACAATTAACAAAACTTTACTGCTGTAGTGTTCTTTCCTGGCAATAGTTATGTCCTTGGTGGCTGGCTGGTATTCCATGTCTGGGCAGGGAAGGGCCAGCTGGCTGCTACATGGCAAAAGGTGTCACAAAACAAAGACAGAGTGGCCTAACTGGCCTTGGGAGAGAGGGAAAGCAGGTAAAAAGAGAGGGAGAGAGAGAGGTGAAAGAGGTCTTGGGCCCTATAGGCTATGTTAGCAGGCTATGTCTGCAGAGAATGGTCTGCATCCAAATTCAGTGTGGTACTGGGCTGGAGAAAACAGGCAGTGGTTTGTATAAAGCATATTTGAATGATTAAAAGTTTTTCTACTGCAGCCTTGACTGAGGGATCTCCCTGACCAAAATACTGCTCATAACCTGTATGATCACATCACCTCTCCTCTATTTTCAGCTTATTCTAAGTGTCATTCTGATGCTGCAACCGTATGTAACATTAAAGCTTCACTTGTTTCAACAACAGTGATTATGTTGTTCAAAAAAGAAAAATAAAACTAAGAGGTTGCACTGAAAGCAACTGTGTAATACAATAAATAAGAAGCACAGGATAGGGACAGAGAAAGATTGATTGCTGGTTCCTTGAGAATATCTCTAAGGATGCTCATGGTTCAATTCATCTTAAGTAACACCATCATCTTAATCACTCAGAGTGATGGAAAAGAGCCATTTTATTCCCATGCAGCTTTTTTTCCCCCCCAATTTGTCAAAGTCATTTCACCTATTAGATCATTCCTATGGCTTTCAATATCAAAAGTCCTCATTGACCTTAATGGGTCCTGACTGGCAGGGGAGAGGGTTGTTACTCCTGGCAAGTCTTATATAAGAAATGCCAGAAGTTTCATCACTTGGTTAGGGTTTCTATGCCATGTAATTATTCTTGTAAATTCTTGTTATTGCCAGTAACACCATGGGACTGGCTTACAGTCTGTTGTGACTGACAATAACTCAGGCTACTGATATTGCCTTTAAAGGCTGAGACTACAGGAACGTCGCTTACTTGACACAAGCAGAGCCGAGAAACCTAACAGATACAGCTGAGCAAGTATCTAACTCCTCAAGGATTGCCCCTACTCCCATTTTAGTCAGTTTGGAGTGACCTCATTAACACATGCATTGTCATTCATTGCTCTAAAACAATGTGGAGAGCATGACTTACACACAATAAAAGTATTTGGGGGTTTTAATCACTTTTTTCCAAGGATGTGCACACTCTATGCCTCTACTGATTAAAGCTGCATATATAAGCAGTAGTTCTCCCTGCCACTCTGCAAGAATTGTGCTTCATGTCAACAAATATTGTCAAGAAGACTGTCTCCTGTGACGACCTGGGCAATACATTGTCTTGTATAGTTAAAGAGACTAAAAATTTCAGTTGAGGTATAAGGCATCACTCCCCTGAAAACAGAATTGCAAATATTGGTCCATAGTTTGTGTTGAGGCAGAGCTTTACACTCTTGCTGTAAATTCTCTTTGCCGCTGCAAATACATTGTTTGAAGAATTAAAATAAAATTAAGACATTTGAAGAACTAAAATAGCATTAAAAATGAAAGACTGCAGTTTATACATCCACCAGCAAATTGTACCAGATCAAATTGTATCTGATTTTGCTCGATATTCAGTTTAACAGGAATTCATTTGCCTTTCAAGCTGTTATGCCAGGTCATGGTTAACAGATGCAGCTGTGCACTGTTTTCCAGGGGGAATTTTTTCTGTCGGGACTACAGGATTTGGCCTGGAGTACACCTGTCAAAAACATTTTACCACTTTTCAACTAATCAAGTATTACAATGGAAGCAATTGTACATACATTTAATTTTACATATGAAGTGGGTTGCTGGTTATGATAACTTTATTTTTTCCTCCCTTTTTTGGCATCCTGAGTGTTTTATTTAGCCATTGCTGACAGGCAGCAACTCACAAAATTGAAATCCAGAAGACAGAGACTTCATTCTATACATTATTGAGCAGCCTCATATTTTTTTCCTCTTTATGTTAAAGATACTACATTCCTTATCTGTCATCATCATCCAGTCCTTTTATCTTCCTCATGCAACAATTTCAACTTCCAGTGCCTTTAGGCTTGCTTTTTGATTGTTCAGACCTCCTCTCCCTGTACAAGTGAATGTGCGTCATTCACAGGCTTACCAAAATAAATAAGAAAACAGATATGACTCCTCAAACCTCACTGCAAAAGTGTCAGAACCAAAAAAACTGATAGGGGGAAAGGCTACAAAAAGTAGCATCTGGAAAACTATCCATAAAAGACTTTATAGCTTGTTACTGTCAAAATTTGCAGAAAGGAACTACAGAAAAGTAAAACAGTATTCTATTCTTTTCTTAATTTCTTTCTAATTAAGATTCCAAAAGAGAACATGGTTGCTGCCAGCGTTAGAGGGTCCCAATCACAAGGCTTTCAGTTGTGGGTTCATCTCCTATTTAAAACCAATAAAAACTTGGGCTTTCATCTTAACATGCTACCTAGGGATGCATGGGATGCCCTAATTGTAGCTGGGTAATACATGTACAATTGTAACAGCTCAGTACCTTAGAGGAGTTCTTGACCTTCTCAAATTCTTACACTCATGGAAGAGAAGAACCTAAACTGTGTGTGACAATTTGCATAGTGCTATGAACAGCTCAGTGAAAATCTCTGCTCAGTGTGTTGCAGTGCTGTAGAAAGCAAATAGAAAGTCTTAGGATGCATGAGAGTAATGCTGAAATCATTATTGAAAAGCTACTCTAGCAGTCACTGTTTTGTTCCTTCTTCTGATAATTCTCCAGGTATGTTTTCCCATTATTAAAATAAAACAAAACAAAACAACAAACAAAAAAAAAATCAAGCAGAAATAGGTATTTTAAAGAAAATTTGGAGATTCTCCTAAGTGAAGCTAAAAAGATGGCAGCAATTATTTTCTGGACAAGAGATAATTAATGTATTAAAGCACACAAAGTTATTTTATCTTGTAATGTCAAGAACAAAATGATAGCTTATGAAAAGCTGCAAGTTTAAGGACAAAATATCTTTTTGTTCACCCAACATTGAAGTACAGAAATTATTTATGCAAAATTTAGCTGAGTCCATTCTCGCTATGGAATTTTAACACAGCAACTGAACCTTAAGATCAGAAATTTTAGAAAAGATTTTGGCTTAACTGTCAAAATGCTCCACCAACCAACAGAATTAGAGTTCTTTGGAGCCTGTGCTGTTTAAATAAATAATTTATCACCCTTCAACTCATTAAATATTTCAATGTAAGAACATTTATTCCTGACAGATGTTGCAAGGCTAAGTCTTATACTCAAGTCCCAGAACTCAGCACACCAATTCCAGATGCAAAATAAACCCTTGTACTTCAGAGCAGAAAGCCAGTCCTTAAAAAAAGTCAGGTTAGGCATATTACATACAACATATTTCAAAATCAACTTCCACAGACATTTGTGCATCTATTCTAAGTCATTTAGTACCGGTAAAAGATATTAAAACAGATGGAGCATTGGAAACAAATCTTGAAGAAGAAAGATTTGTTTGTATATTATTGTGCTCCTCACTGCAAACAAGGGGAAACATCCAGCTGTTTGGACAATGTCCATGCTGTGCTGTATGTAACAGTTTGAACACTTACATAAACCTGCAAGTTAGTGTGTGTCTGCCATGCAGGAACAGCATCTTTCCATGCTGACACTGAGGATGACAAATAAGATTGACTTGGGAGCCCAGAGTTTGGGGCACTTCCCTTCAGGTCCTGCTCTGAAGAATATTTGAGTATTTTCTATCAGTAATTTCAATCAGAGGGAGTATTTTATATAGGTAATTTCAATCAGAGGTGCAATAAGAGAGACTTGCTCTAGCCATCAGCACACTCAGCTTAGAGGCATCAACCTAAATCCTTGCACTGTGTCAGAAAAAGAAGGGATGTGAATTTGAATTGCCAGGTTAGTGATGAAATCTCAAGGTTATTGCACACAAAAAGGAAAAGACTATGACCCCCACTTGTACTATAATTTGCTCAGAGCCCATTTGATCTTAAAAACTGTAAGGGTGACGAGAGCTGAACACATTCTGACCTTGCTACTGGGAAGAGACACGATGATTATTTCACTTTTACTTCACAGCAGGTCAGCCCCTGCTTGGGGCTCTGTGAGAAAAGCATCTCCAGCAAACTGGGGGAGATGATCTAGGTGGGATGTGCTCCCCAGCTGCAGCTTTACAGCCTCCTTTGGAGGAGGTAGAGGTGAGATGGAGAGCAAACTGCCACTACTGTGGAAAAACTGGAAGGAGTTGCATAAACACCATGAATACAAGAGAGCACCATAAATCTGTGCCAGAGCTCCATGGACTGTAAGTGGTGTAGCTGTTGGCTTATGAATTTTGGCATGACTTACATGACTCACCATACAGCGCTCTCTGGATTTACACACCTATCAAAAGATGCCCTGAAGGCTTCCAGGGCATAAACCAGGTGCCACTTTTAGGCATATGCAGGCTTCATCACCAGCATGGGGAAGTTTTGACTACAAAACTTTGTTATCTTGGCATCCAGAGTGAGTTTCTGGCAACAGAAAGACCTGAAGAATCACAGAGTGATTCCACAGTATCTCTGTTGGATGGGACAGCTGTGTAGGCAGTCCAAAATTTCACTGACCTTCTGGATGCCATGTTGTGTTAACCTCTATGAGTACTGGTTATGCCTTTTCATTTCTATTAGCTGTTCATTCCCATGGGGAATAAATGCAAAGGAATGTAATGATAATTTACATTAAAGCAAGCACAGAACTCTGCTGTGCTGTGTTACACCAGGATGTACAAGCACACGTGCAGACTAATCTAACACTCATGTGAACTGAGTACATAAGAAAGTCGGGCACTGTCATGTCCAGCTTACCTGAATCTCAGTTTCTTCCTAGTATTACAGATATTTCTCCCCAGACACACGTGCTTGCACTGCTAAAAATAAACCTTGTTTTAGCTCATTTTTTAATCTCTTGAGCTGTTTTCATACTTTCCCTCTGACTGTGCATGGTATCTGGCACTTGTCTCACTTTAAAGACCAAAGAAATTCTTATCCAGAGAGCTGCCTCTTCTGGATCATTAATGAAGATAATAAATAAGGCTGGTTGCTTCATCAGTCTCTTATTAGTACTTATGATTAGCTTTGCTTTTGATCTTTCAGCCAATTCCAAATCCACAATGTTCCCACACAATCCAGAATGAATTAAGTTTTCAAAGAAGATTATCTCTGACACTGCATCAAAAGCCCTATTCAAATGTAAACAAGGTATTGGCTACTGCTCTTTTATCAGCCACTAATTTTATAATTCTGTTATTTACAAGTGATCTTGCTTGTCTCAAAAGACTTCTTTATTCTAAGTCATGCTGCTTTATATGTCTAGTTCTACCATGCAGATATTTACGAAGCATGTGACATGTAGAGGTGTGTCTAAATATTTGTTGCTGGGGAATAATGTGGCTACCTGTGAAATTAGTTAAATTAGGTAAATGATGCAACAGCATCATTCACAGCCTTTCAAGGGCATAAATTAGTCACTTTAAAGTAGCACCAGCAGCGCCTTCAAGCAAAGGGAATTCTAGAGAACTCCATGCTGGCATCATGCCACTTGTACTTTGTGTGATGATCTGCAATTTGTGCCACGCCAATAAGCCACTGAATAGAAATATCAACTTAAGCTACAGGAAGAATGCTGACAACATAATGCAGGAAAACCAGATGAAGGTGATCAAGTCCTCTGAGTCATCTGAATTTTACCCTATCCTTAGACTGTGGTAACAGCCTGATGTAGTAAAAATCCTAATGTTCTGCATAGGGCTCCCAGATACTCCCAGGCACATCTGATGCAAAAGACAGTAACAAAAGAGTTTCCAGTGGCACACAGTGCCATTAACATTGCTTGGAAATATGCCCACAACTCCAAATACAATTCAAGTCATATTTCAAATACAGTCTCTTATAATTCAATACTGCCACATTTCAAGGGCAGAGTAAGAGTTGTGGGATTAATTTGAGGAAGTGTGGAATACTGTGCTCTTTAAAACTTAGCTTACTTGGTAAGTAATGAGATCACTGTCTGTACTTTTCTTCTAATTAAAAGATTGCCATTTGGTACTATAATAAAATTAGGAAAATTGTATCAATCTTCCCTTTGTGCTACTTATTCTCAGTTGTGACTGTGTATAAACCAAGCACACTTTGGGAAAAAGAGACTGCTGTGTCAGAAGGCACAATTTAGATTACTCTAAGAGTTCAGACCTCACACAGCAAGGAAGAAGAGTAGTGAGAGTCATGAGATACATCATACCACTGCCACCAATAATAAAGATTCACAGCATTTGGCTATTACCTTGCATATAATTAACAAGCCGGAATTACTTTTACTGCACATTACAGATGACACTGTTTTTGGTGCCCTGGGAGCACTCAATGCCATGCTTCTCTTTTGTTGGATTTGTCATTTTACACCACTGTTCTCTGCAGCCCTGTGGGAGGAACTTTGCAAACTGAGACAGAAGAGCCCTAGACACCTATTTCTGGACTTACAGATCACAAAATGTGTTTCCCAAGTCAAGCTTAAACTACTTTTATTTAAGTCTTTGCCAGATGCCTTTCCTACCTATTCTATGTGCTTAATATTCCAATGCTCTTGGAGTAAAGCAGCTTCAAGTGCCCAGAAGGACATGGAAATCCCCTGATGAGTCCTGCAAAATCTGAAAGAAATCCCATAAAAAGAACAATTAAAAAGACCCTCCCTCATATCCCTGGCAGTTGAGGGGTGTCCTGGCTATGAGACACCAGGAAAAATGTTTTATCATCCCTGGTCTGTAACTCAGCTTTCAGAAAAAGGTTTTGCCACCCCTGAGGCATCCCTGGCTCCTCACACAGCATGTGGGACAAGGAACTCTCCTTCTCTACTGGCAAACAGCAACTTGAGGTGTTGGATTAATATGGACAGTTAGGACATAATATTCCCACAGAGCAGAGGGACAGGCACTTTTAGGGTATTTCCTGACCTCCTTTAATGGTGGGACATGGTCCACCTCTTACAGACATTTTCACTAACAGATGTTCAGTGCTGCAGGTCTGCAAGGCATTGAGAAGCCCTTGAGCTGCAGCAGGCATTAAAACAGCTTTGTTTTTGTTGAAAAAAAATTAAAAACATCTTCAAATTAAAGGTCTTCAGACCCCAAACCTTCCCAATTACCTGCCAGAGACAGGAACAATTTTGGTCAACCTTAGTATTTAGCTACTAAGAGAAGATTCTGCCCTTCCCTTCATACAGCAAATACTGACAAGAAGGATGCAGCAGGAGTTTGAGGCTCCTGAACGAGTCCTTTTGACTTTAGGCTCTTCCCTGCTTCCAACTGCAAGCAAAGAAAACTGCAATCCTTTGCCCATCCAAGGTACTAGGGGGAGTCAGAGAAGGTGGGGTGGCATTATGAGCCTGCTTTTGAGGAAAAGAGGCAAGTGGAGCAGGGATGACTGTGTGTTTTCCATGTATTAACTCAGGGATTGCTCAGCCTGGAGAACAGAAAGCTCTTGGGAGATTTCATCAATGTGTATGAAACACCTGGAAGGAGTGAGCAGAGAAGACTGAGCCAGGCTCTTCCTGGCAGCGCCCAGTGACACAAAATTCTACTTAAATTTAAAAAGGAAGCTTCTTTCTGCTGTGAAGGTGGCCAAACACGGGAACAGGTCGCCTAGGGAAGGTGAAGAGTGGAGATACTCAAAATCAAATGGATACAAACCTGGGTAACCTGCTCCTCTGGACCCTGTTATGAGCAGAGGCTGGACCAGAACATCTCAAGAGGTGCCTTCCAGTCTTGGCACCTCTTTGATTCCACAACAGAGCCAAATCCAAATCTAAGTGAGTATGCTGATACACTGTTCACACAGATTGTGTAGATTCAACACCAAACTGGACTCAGCTTACCTGTGTGGTTTTTTTTTTTTAATTTCCCTCACAATATTTGTTTTACCAAAAAACTAGCAGTCCCACAGTGCTTAGAGAATAAAATCAGAATAGGACAAGTGCATTCATACTACAGCTCTGTCTACATTTTGTCTTCTGGATGTGTAGTTATCTAAGCATTATTTCCAGGTATTTTTGCTGGTATAATAAAAAGCATATATGGATGAAAATGGCAGCACAGCATAAGAAAGCTCATGATTGATTCAGCTCTGCAAGACAAGAACAAACAAATCAATATTTATTTAAAGTGCTTGAATAAGTTTATTTTGCTGTTCTACTGCTAAGAATTTTCCCTGAGTTCATATTTGACCAACTTAGGTCTGACCAAATTTAAACAGCTACAAGTGGAATGTGTATCTTGCGGTCCATTGCTATTATAACTGTAATTCTGACTACTTAATCACTGGCTTAGCCTTAGACAACTTAAACAAGTATAGCATTAGCTATTTAACAGTTGTCAAGAAGAAGAGACAACACTGAGCTTTATGATAGCAACAACAGTAAATCGCAAGAACAGAGTAAGTTTAACCTCCAGACACTTCTTCAGATTTCAGTTACTCCTTGATTTATAATGTGGACAACATAATTGACTTAATATAGCCCTCTCAAGTGTATTGTTCCAACTACACTCCCGTGAAAGAACTCTCTTCACAGATGTCCCTGGGATATATAACACATCCTGTGTTACAATGTAGAATAACATATTCCCAGTTTTATTCAGGGAACAAAGGAAAGGAGGTTCTCTAGTTGGCAATAATGACACAAAGCTCCTTTAGCTTTGAAGAAGCCTCTCATCTTGCATATCACAGCCCAGCTTCTATAGTTCTGTGATTCCATCTCCACATGACCCCTGCCTACCTCTCTTGTTCAGAGACTCTTCCTAATGAATACCTGTCCATGCAGCAGCAGCCCATTAAAAGACTGCTGGATAATAGCAGGTCATGAGCTGGATATGAGTCAGTGTCATGCTGGTGTGAGATGCAAACACCTTACTGAGCTGTATATATGGAAACAAGACCTGGAAGAAATACAGTTATCTCTTTGCTAAATTACAAAGGCCTTTGCCAGGACCATGTGTGTCCAACTTCTGGTACTCTTCAGGAAAGGCTGGAGGGAGAATGGCAAAGTGCAATGGGAATGACCAGAGATGCAGAAAACATGACACACATGGGAAGATTAGGAAGGATTAGGATTGTTTTGAGAAAAAAAGATTAAGGATAAAAATTATAACAGTCTTGAAATGCATAAACAGCTTCTGTAAAGAAGATCCTTGCTATTGCTCTATGGCTTAAATTACAGCAAGATTCAGATTAGTCACAGGCAAGACTTTTTAACAGGGAAGCTAAAAAAACCTGTATCAGACAGTCAAGGCAGACGGCAGATCCCTCATCACTGACTGGGGGTATGAAAAGCAGGTTAGAGAGGAGCCAGCACAGGTACACCCCTCCTGTGGGTTCGCTGGCAGCCTGAATTACCTCTCCAGGGCCCTGCCAGCAATTTGATGCTGGCTGGGATATTATTTGGTTGTCAGGTCTGGGTAGACAAACTGTAGAACACCACCAGTATGGAATATGCAATACCACCATTGTCCAGTTCTGCACTGACCCACCAGCACAGCCCACATACTTTTAAGAGTAGCTTCCATTTCCTTGTCACTAAAATCTAAATATGACCAGCACATCCCCAATTTATAATCCTCAATTATGTTAACATTGTAACAATGAGGGAATGGAAGCATCCTGTAAAGGAAAAGATTAGCTACACAAAATAACTGAATGGACAGATAGAAGGTGTATTTATCTGCCACATTTTTTTTTCCTCCCAGATCATTCAGTGCTATCAGACATCCATTCCACCTCACTCATGATTCACTGTTCTTCAACAAGAGCTACTAAGCCATTAAAATGAAGAATTCAGGAATGCTGATCTACTGCAAAAATAGATTTATGGTTCTGCTCTCAGACATCAAAATATACTGAGTTGAGAAACACCAAATGACTCAGCCACAGCTTGGACTGCTATTAAGATGCTTTTTGATCATGTTTGCCTAAAATGAAATAGTATTTCAATTTTTTTGCCTTGGTACTCCACCTCACTAATGATCACTTGAAAATAATCCTACAACATAGATAAGAAATACTTGGTTTTGACAGGGTATTGTCATTCAGCTCTCTTGTAATGGAGTGGACAGAAGGTTATGCAACATCACTCAGTGCTTGATCTCATGCTTGTCAATGGTGAAAGAACTCACTGTATGACAGACACAGAGGCATTTTGACAGATTGCCTAACCAAAAAATGGTGACCCTATTGCATACATTGAATTCTGATTTTTTTTTTAAGGGTTGGAATAGAGAAGTTGGATGACAGCAAGACCATGGGACTTACCCATTTTGCTTTCCTCCCACATGCTCTCCACGGAGCTTCACTACTGCTCGGAGGTGAGGCTGAAGACAGTGGTTTACTGGCTGAGTAATCTGCTCTGCAGTCTTTACACAGCCTGTCAGTGGGGTGGCAGGTTGATTTGAGGACTGTCCAGCTGAATTCACAGAGAGGGTCTATTGATTTAACGGAGGTGAGATAAGAGGATTCTATGCTTGGGCCCTGCAAATTTTGGTGTGTTGCTGTGCTACGTTATTTATGTACAAATCTAATGCTCTAACAATGTGTATTAAATGACTACAGAGGAACTTAAGGCTTGCTTTCATCTCTCCCATTTCAGTGCTGTACAGTGCTGAGGATGTTAGGCTTTTACTGGTAATTGTTGCTAGCGTTGTGCTCTTGTCTAACTCCCAGGAGCAGCTCAATCTTTCATATTCCTGCTTCTTTAGCCTGGTACCAAAATAAAGTTTACTAACAGCATAACTGTTTAGGTTACATACTGATTTATAGTATTATATGCATGTAGCAGGAAAACATCAGCATCAGAAGTAAAGTAATGTTCATGAAAATGCCCATGTTTGCTTCCAGATGTCAGGGGTTATCTCTCTTATTTAGTAGAGAAAGAAAAGAAGGAATATAAGACATAAAGTTGTGCTCTGAATTTTTAAACACTGAATGTGATGACAGCTATCTTTGTAAGTGTAGGAACCCATGCAAAGAGAATATGGTGACAAAAAAAAACCAAAAAACAAGCAGACAAAAATAGTAATTTTCTCCAACTCAATTTAGTTTACTCCTCTGCCTGTTCTCTTCTCCCTGCCTTCATTCTTCTTTTTGAACCTTATTCTAAATTGAGTACATTAGCCATCAGATCTACATCTGTCTGTCAAAGAGTCTGATTTTGGTTTTAAATCTCCTCTACTCCAGGACCTCTGTAATTTCTTGCCTTTCTCCTCTCACCTTTGAATCCTGCTACCCTTCTGCAACTTTCCAATTTTTTATGTTTTCCCCAGTAACTAATTCATTTGCTTTGGGTAGAATATTTTTAATTTTTTTTTTATTTTCCCTGTCTGTTCTGTCTCTGTCAAGAGTCTTTTTTCCCCATGCCTGCTTGTCTCTCTATCTCCACACACTCCACCACATATGCAAGTTATACACACACACTCTTTCTTTCTGCTGTGTCACCCAGTGCTAACTGTGAGCTAACTGTGGATTTTGGTCCTTTGTAAAAACCATGCCACAAAATCATGAGGGAAAACATCATTGTCAAATATTGTGTAGAAACACAGTATTGTAATAAAGTTCTTTGGCTTATGCATGAAATACAACATAAAAAAAATCTGAAACCCCAAGGCAACAGATTTAAGGAACCTCCTGCACTGTGCCACCAAAGTGACCCCAAGTAAGTAATGCTGTGAAGAACAGTAGCTTCCACTCCAGTCCAGCACCTCACTGCTGGAGAGACCTCCTGCTTCTCTGCTTCAAACATTCTGATGGTTTCAGTTGCTTCCAGAGATTCAGTCACCAGATACACTCCACAGGTCCAAGTAACTGCTCAGCAACTTTTCCACAAACACACCCTCATTCGGATTCCTGTGTTTTGTGTTGTGTTCTGCAGATCTCACCTTCAAGCCGCTCTGCTCTGCAAAGGACAAAGACACTGCCTTCAACAACTCTGCTTCTAGCAAGGTAAGGAGTGGCACCGACAAACTCCAAAGGGATAACCTCAAAGTTCTCCATGGGGACAATGATAAAGAAGACTGAACTGACAAAGTTTAAGAGTTAAATTATGGCATGTGAAATTTAAAGGAGTTAGAAGAAGCATGAGAAAGTAGAGATCTATTCTGGATACAAAAGATGCCTCTGCATAAATATATTCATCTTTTTTGTTAAGAGCTCTTATTATAAGATCAGTGTTACTGCTTGGGCTGTTTTTTCAGCAAAAAGATGCTGCTGCATAGACAAGTGTTCTTCCAACAGCACAAAGCTGTAGAGATACGACACTGCTTTTGTATAAAACTGTCTTTTTAATACCTCAGCTATAAGCGGTTGAAATCCGTATTTCTGCAACAGAATATATAATGGATGTAGCTAAACTTGTGTCAATCAAACCTCCAGTTCTAGAAGGATCCAGCCTGTATTACAGTGGTTTTTACTGGCTGGTAAACATTGCATATTTTCAACCTCAGATTTTCTACTTTGACTCTACAATTGGATATTCAGTGCCTACTGTGTTGAACTGAATCCAGGCAGCCCTTATCAATATGTTGCCACCTCTGAATTTAAAGGCTGTTAAAATTAAAACATTTCCCACTGCCTTGTTGAAGAGATACATAGAAATTCTGAAATGTAGATCCAAATTATTTCAGAATGCTTTCTTAAAAAAAAACAAAACAAAAACAAACACAAACAGCCCAAATGCAAATAATTCACTGTTTCACTGTTTACTTTAGAAAGTGCCAATTTTAAGATAATGGTTTAAATTCATCAATTTAAGCAAATTAATGCAAAATCCAGCCCCTGTGTGTGATTTTCGAAACCATGGCTATGAGACTGTACATTTAAGAGGCAGGCTAGGATCAAAAGCTTTTTATCTTTACTGTTAACTCATT
>JAWWLZ010000001.1:111426142-111436730 GCA_035041345.1 Poliocrania exsul | reverse complement strand
GAAACCATGGCTATGAGACTGTACATTTAAGAGGCAGGCTAGGATCAAAAGCTTTTTATCTTTACTGTTAACTCATTTTAATCCTCTGGCAAAAAAAGACATCCTGGTTGTGTAGTGGCCTGTGCAAAATGAAATAATGAAATCAGCACAGCTCCAGCTAGCACCACGATGTTTGACATTTCAAACACCACAACCTTTCAGATAAGCTGGCAAATTCTTCCACAGAGAGAAAGGACTTTAATGGCCACAGAGGAGGAATGAAATCTCACCTCAAAGGAAAACCCTTCCCTTTTAGGCACCAGTGGAGATTAAAAGCCTGACATGGGGATTCTGCACCACAAGACTTGGAGAGCCATCAGTTTTTTGAGTATTTCGCAGATCTCCCTTGCTAAAATAAATCCATTGAGTGTTTTTCATAAACACTACGTCCAGCATTAATACATTCACACTGCACTTTAAAGAGCTGCAAATGAACCTCTTCTAGGCAGGATTCAGGAAGCTTCTTCCTCTCATACTTTCTGGTTTTTTTCCTAAGGGATTGAAAACCAAAATAAAAGTGGAGCAAAGTAACCTACAGTAGTCTTTAAAAACTAGCTGACTATCTGGAGGGAAGACTCTAAGAACAAGTAACATCATCTAGAATTGTCTGTGGAGCTGAAGGAAAATAATGTTCGTCCATCTGTACCTTCTCTCCCAGAACACCACAAAATATACACTGGCTAGACCTGTCAGGTCCCACACACTGCACATCTCTCCATTCCACTGCCTTTTGAAGCCAGTCCTGCCTGACACTTCCCCTGCTCTGGCACCCAGACCCCAGACATCACATAGCAGTGCTATTTCTGTTTTCCATATACCAAGTGAAGTTGGCTCAGCTTGGTTTGCAATCTTGTGAGGTCCAAGAGGAAAGAGGCTCTGGCTATAGTCAGCAGCAAGGGTAAGTATAGTTTTTAGCAGGGCCATACACTCAATGAGGTCCTGTTAGAAAGACCATTGCCCTCTCTGGGCATGCCATGACAGAATAACATCAAAATTGTGTCCACCCTGTCTCTTACAGTGTCCCAATGTCTTCCAGAACCACAGTCTCTAACAAAAACACAGCACCAGGCAGTCATGCAGAATTGCTCCCTGCCTCCTTTGGGTCTATCCATTGATGTCTTTGCTGCTGCAGCCCTGAGCTAGTGGAAGTCAGTGAAGCCCATCCGTACAGTTATTAAAGGGCAACCCAAGCTGTGGTACAAGGCGGTAACATCTTAGCAGATGGTAATGCAAGAAGCCATTTGAACTTCTGTACCTTCCCCTCCGTCATCTGACAGCTACATTGCCAGAAGGAAATGCAACTACCGAGGCACACCATGCTCCATCAGCCACAAAATGGGACAGAAATATCACTGAGAAACTGAGGAGAGGATAAAATACTATCCAAACAGAGATGGGACCATCATTTTGGTGGTGCCTTACTACTGTTTACACAATCAAATAGAGGCTGAGTGAAGAGAATTAAGAGCAGGACTGAAAGATTTCCTCAAGAACACACAATGAACCAACACTACAAGTATCAGAAAAATACATAACTATGAAAGAGAGAACAGAAACAAAATTTTCCCTGAATAGTGGAAACACAGAAGGTAAGGACAGTTTAAGTACATGCATGTTATACAAATGACACATTGTTTCTGCCAAAACAATATTTTACCCATTTCTGCCTGGGAAGCACTGCCTGCAATATAATGGAAATTAAAGAAGGGATGAAAACAAACATATTTCCTAATGCACAGCACATCATGAAAGTCAAATCCTGTTAAGCCTTGACTATTGAAGTAATCCTTACTCATGCAAAAAAATCCCAATTAATTCATCAGGGGAAAATGCTGTATTAGCCTAAAAATCTGAAAACCAGCTGAATGCAAATGCCTTTTTCACATGAAGTCAATGTTATCCAACCGACTGGATCCTTCAGGACAGTCCAGTAACACTGTGAAGTACATGTGAAGCTTAAAGACACCAAGACACTTTTAGCAAGAAACCAAAGCATCAAGGCACAGCAGCTGAGCTAAATTGGTGTTTACTGAAATAAAGCTGTCTCCTTCCTTTCCTGCTTGGAATAAACAAAAAACAAACCCACAACATAAACTGTAAAATTTGCTCAAAAGGCTTTCTTCAAGGGCAAGTGATTTCTTATATATAGGTCACCATTTGACTTCTTCAGAGGGGGAAAAAACAACCACAAGGGCAGCAGCAGCTACATATTTCAATGTAAGGAATGGATTTCACTTTGTGCCTGAAATGTTTGCACAGTGTCCTCAAAAAAAAAAAAAAAAAAAAAGAACGTGGGAAACAACAAAACATGCTGCAATGAGCCATGCGAGACTGTGCACAATCAAATTACAGGAGGTAGCATTTTCCAGCGGTTCGAATCACAAGACATTGCTTCTATTTTGAGATGTACCTGGCTTACCGTTTGACCTTGGGTAATAAATGACAGGCACTCTCTCTGGGCATCCCTTGCTTCATTTGTAAAAGGATGCAGGGTCTTGTCTGGGAATGTACTAATTAAAATAATTTTGTATTAGGATGGGAATATTTATTCAAAGGACACAAATTTTGTTCAAGTGTGAGTACATATAAACCAGAAATCACTGTTGTTTTCCTCATTAAGGAGCAAAATATTCCAATTGAAAGTTTTAATTTTTGTTAAAATTAAAAAATTAAGTTGTTTTTATTAATACTTAGCAGTTTATTTTATTTCTTGTACTATACATTTCAAATTACGATGTACTGACAGAACAAATGATACTCTAGAAGGACATTAGCTTACGATGCAAGGAGACACAGAATATGTTGTTTTATTGGCAAATGATCCCTCCCATGTTTGCAGTCAGCCCACCTGCTCAATACATTCCATAATAAGTGCATACCCTTTGATTATCTGTGGGGATGTTTAACTCTTTACAGCTACATTAAATATAATTTTTCACCAAGCAAACAGAGAGGAGAGTTTTCCGCTTCCTCACACTGCCTGTAAGAGGTGATTGCACCTACTCTCACACTGTTCAGCAACTGTTCTCAAGGATGTAAAAGGCATGGATAAAGGAATTAAATGAAGCAGTAGAGTGCAGGATGCTGCTCCATTCGGCTGGTATGTCACGATACCATCATAAGCACTGACATCAGTATTACACACACTCCCCCAGGGAAAATGGAACTAACAAGGATGGCTTATTTCTCCATGAGAAACCATCCCTTCAGGCTGGTGCTGCTGCACCTTGCACATAGGAGTGTGATGTATCTACAAAACTTCCCTCCCATAGAAACTGCTGTCAGAATTAAAAGTTAGATTATGTTATGTTTACAAATAGCATAACCACGCTTATGGTGATGTTTGTCAGACAACACCATACAAAGAAAGAGCATGCCTGGTATGGTACTTTAAATGCCTAGTGGTGTCAGAATTCTTGTTCAAGGCAATCATGGTATTAAACTGACTTAACATTCTTCTCTGGATACCCTCGAGCCTCTTGAGACCTCCAGTAAGTGAATTTTCTCAGACTCCAATTGCAGTGACTGGTATTGGATGGGGCAGGGGCACTTGTTTTTACATCATTTATTTACTTGTAAATAAATGCAGCTTCCTCTCCTGGGAGGAAAGAAAGCCAGAAGCATATGAACTTGCAAATCAGTGATTAACAGAGGAAACACAGATTGGACCTGACAAGAGGACAGGAACAAAAATCTACCAACTGCCTCCTCAGATACCGCACTGACCACTTGGTAACAAACACCACAGCAAACAGAATCAGTTGCAATAGATATTGTACCGTTGACAACTGGAAGCCCTGAACTGTCAGCACTGACAATGACAATATCCTGGGGTAAAGTACCAACTACTGAAACCAATAGCATGTTGAACCATAACCACATCTCGCGCTTCCAGCAAAAAAAAAACAAACAACAGCTCTCATTCATAAAAAGCACCCGAAAGTCTGTATGCTGGGGCTGGCAAGACCAAGTGCCTCTGAAAATCTGATTCCTTACATGCAAATTACAGCGTAGCATCGCTTAGTTCTGAATATCCAACACTACTCCTTTTCTTACTCACTTCAACTTATGCAAATACTCTTGAAAAACCCAGGGTGGCTTCTGCCAAGTAATTCACCACCCGGCAACCAACAGCTGATGCTCTCGGCGTGCCCTGGGATGCAGCGCTCCGCTCCAGAGCCCGGCAGTGGGATCCCATCTCACTTGCCCCGTGCCCCGGCTCCCTCCGGACAAAAACACATCTTTTAATTTCGAGGAGGAGCAGCTACTAGAGGAAACCCTCTCACCCCGGGGAACCGGCCTCCCATAAGTGCAAGCTGCAAAAAGGCGCTTTCCTCCTTCCTTTTTATTTTGCGGAGAGCCGCGGCCCCGCTGCATCCCACTCTGCCGCCGGCCAGACCCGAGGGCACTGTCCTGCCCCGGCAGCCCCGCGGGAAGCCGGTCCGAGGGATCTCCGCCAGCTCCTCGACGGTCCCCCCGGGATGCCCTGCCGCACCCCGGCCCGCTCTCACCTCCATGCCCAGCCGCTGCTTCAGCACCAGGGCGGCGCACAGGTACCCGGCGCGGCCCACGAAGAGCTCGTCGGAGCCGCACTCGAGGAAGGAGAGCGGGGCGCAGACCTCGCTGAGCTCCCTGAACTTGCCCAGCGGCCGGGCGAAGTCGGGCAGCCCCAGGGCTCGGTAGACCAGCGCGGCCACCGCGTACACCCCGGCACCGCCCAGCAGGAACGCGGCGCGGGTGTCGGCGTCGGCCTCGCCGCATCCCTCCTGGTACCGCACACAGGCGTCCACGACGCGGCGGGCGGCCCGCAGGTACGAGTCCCGCGACGGCGCGAACAGCGGGCACTGCGCGACGTGGTACAGCATGTAGGCCACGCCGGCCACGCCGCCGTACAGCCCGCCCGGGCACCCGCGGGGGCCGCCCAGGGGCGGCAGCTCCCGCAGGATGCGCTCGATGGTGGCCGTCACCAGCGGCACCGCCGCATCCCTGTCCGGCGCGGCCGCCGCGCTGCCCGGGTAGTCATCGAAGCGGTTGGCGAAGCAGCGCTGGCTCTCCATCGCTCGCCGGCGCCGCGCTCTGCGCAGCGGGGAGCGCCGGGCGGGGGCTGCCGGTGGAGGGGGCGGAGGGAGCGCGGGGGAGGCGGGAAAGGCGCGAGGATGCCAGGCGGGATGCGCGGCGCCGGGAGAGGCGGCACTGCCGAGGCGAGGCGGGAGTGATGCCGGCCGGGAGCGCCGGCAGTGCCGGGGACGGGTCTGGCACAGGACAGGTCTGGCACAGGACGGGTCTGGCACAGAGCGGGTCTGGCACAGGGAGGGTCTGGCACAGGGAGGGGCTGGCAAAGGGCGTGGCTGGCACAGGGAGGGGCTGGCACAGAGTGGCCGCCGCCTCCCCCAGCCCGATGTCCCCGCCGCGCACCTCGCCTGCTGCAGCCCTACCTGCGCTCGCCGAACGCTGCTCCGGAATGTCACCTGGGTTGGCTGTGACTGACCCGGATCTCCGGACCGCCGAGCTGAGCCGGCTGTGGTGTCCCGCTCGACCTGCCGTTCGGCTTTTCCTTCACAAAAAGAAGCCCCTGCTACGCCTTTGACCGACCCGTCTCAGCATCTCCGAGAAAAAGGAGTTATTTGGGTTTTTTAGTCTCCCCCGCCTCGCTGCTGCCAGGGATGCTGCCATCTGGCTCAAGGATGAGTTCTGGGTCTGCAGGAGAGATCCAGGGGGAGGAAGAGTGGACGGAGAGCTGCTGAGTTATTCCTGGCTGTGGAACGGCCACTCCGGGCTGCTGCAGCCAAAGCTAAAGGATGTAGCCAAATCCAAACAGGGGCAGCCCGAGGCCAACCTACATGGGAAGCTGAGCCCGTCCCCAGCAGACCATCAGTGGCACAAGGCCATCTTTGGCCTCTTTCCTTCATGCACGAGCCAAGCAGAGCTTATGAGGAATAGAAAATTTAGGTCACTGAATTGATTCCAGTTAAAAGAAAGGGAAAAAAATAAATAAGGAAAATCTTGAAGCAGATACTAAGAACAACTCTTTCATGATAGAAATACTCAGTTGTCACATCCTCCCCTGATGATGTGAAATTGTGCAGCATAAGTGAATTTGTCATCAAAGAACCATGACTTACAGGCACTGGAGATGCAGCCACAGTAATTGAGGGCCTTCCCCGAGGAAGGTGGAAGGAGCACCTTCCTGGAGCCTCCAGCCAGAAGCCAGCAGCTGTCACAGCAGTAGCAAGAGCTGAAGCACTGTCCTTTGGCTGTTGAAAAACTCTTGTAGAGTGTGTCTGGCTTCTGTCAGCCTCATGCTGGCTGTTTTAGCCCTCTTCCTGCCTCCCCCACAAAGTACCTTCAACTCTGTGCAACACCTCACTTGCACTTTCACACCTACTTTTTGATTCAACTCACATGTCCTTTCTCTTTCCTTCCTCTTTATCGGGTTTATGACCTGCTTAAAGACATTTGCTTTCACCCTCTGATTTTGGTTTCTACACTTCCTTTCAGAGTCTTTTTGCCATGTTTACATTCCAGATATCCATCCATGTTTGTACAGTGTTCCTTATAGCCCCATTTTCAGTCATTCACAGCTGTACCGTATGTTGTTTCTGCCACACAGATCTTGGTAATCTAGAGCATTGAAATGTCAAAATGCCCCACCAATAGACAGGACATCTCATTCATACATTATTTACTGTCATAAACTGATTCCTGTTGGCCCACTGATAGGGTTCAGTGTGTAGCTAAGGATTTGCCAGCATGATTTCTGTTGGTGTAGAGAAATGTGTTCCCTAAATGCTGTTTTAAGTGAAAATTTGGAGATTTTATTTTTCATTCTAACACCATTTATTCCACATTTTGTGGATGCTTGTTCATCTTTTTAGTATTCTTTTAAAATTAAAAGGGCTGGTATTTTTCTTCAGTATTCTGGAGTGGGAGATGTCTCAGACATAGTCTTCCAGTTGATGTGAAGGAATCCTCTCACTGGAGGTGCTTGCATTGTGTCTCCCTGCATTGAATGTAACTGAGAGAGCTACCTTGGCCCAGGTACCTCTTTTTGAGAACCTCAGCAAGCAGAAATGGACCTCTGCCAGTTTCAGCAGCAAGGGGTTTAAGAAAAATACAGAGTTTATAAGAAAATCAGTTGGGTTAGCAACATTTTTCTATGTGAGTGTCAAATAAGAGTACTATGATATTTTTCAAAAGAGATTCAGTAATGACATGCCAAAAAGGAACATGTTCTGTGCTCTCGAGAGTCTTTTGTTGAAATAAAGAGACTCCTCCTTGGCTCTGTAAATCTGATACCACAAGTCCAGGAGTGGGAAAAAATTATGGATTGCATAAGGAAGGGATATGATACTGGTGTATGATGGAGGAGGGAGTTGAAGCATCAAAGCTGTTTGTTCTGGTTTAGTAAATCCACTGTTATATAACACATATTCTGGAGATTTTCTTGTTTCATATTGGTAAAATGTGTAATCATAAAATAATTCAGGTTGGGAGGAACTTTAAGATCTAGTCCCCACTGTGCTTAAAGTAGGGCTTATTGGTGTACTTGTTCATGTATGCTTGTCCACTTCTACTTGTTTATTTATGGATTACTGCAGGGAATCCGTGCCATCTGATATTTCTAGCAGAGCACAATAGCCTGTCTTCAGTTGTCATGTGGGCACTGGAGGCATCTCCTAAAAAATGTCTTATGGGTCAGTCTGTCATCTGTCTTGTATACTTTTCACTGATGTTACAATTTTGTATGCCTTTGGGATTTTTGGACGCCTACATGGTTGCCAGTTTCATTCTTACCCAGTGTTCCTCATCTCTCCAGAGCTGAAGGTGAAAACACTGAGCTGCAGACACAGGCTGAGCTTCTGGAACAGAAATGTATTAAGTTATGTGAACATATTAGCAGGGTTGTGCTAGAGCTTCAGGCTGGCTTGAGCTCACTCACTATTAAATTCAAAATCGGGTCCCGCCCTATCTATTAAAATCAGCCATCATTACCCTTTACTGCCCAGTGCTGCTTTTCTCTCCACACAGAGTTTTGCCACTGCAGGTCAGCTTTGCAGTTTGCTGCTCTCACTGCCTGGTTGGGCTTTGTCCTGGGAATCTGCACTCCTGTCTGAGGGGCTCAGGGGTTTGCAGGGTCCCTTCTATGCCAGCCCTGTAGTCAATTCACCTTTGATGGCCAGCTGGCCCTTGGGCATTTGGCAGAAAGGAATGAATTAGACAGAGCTGTTTCATGTCCACATTAGAACAGAAGTACTTGTATTTGCAGTGTTCTCTGCTGAGGGCTCTTGAAGGGGAAATGATCCCTGCACTGCAGACACCATGGGAGTAGCCAAAATACAGAGGAGTCTGAGCGGGAGTCATGCAGTGGAAGCAGCCCCAAGGGTTTCAGAGCATTGTCATTCAGTTGCCACAGTGCCCCAGCAGTTTCTAGTTGTTCAGTATGCTCTGGTTTCTTACCATATGCATTTTTTAAATTTCTTAGGTTGAGGTACCCTATTCTGTGTGGACTCCACTTACAAAGCTACACAAAAGGGTTTGTGTTTTTCATTCCACAACTATCAATTGACAGTGATCTGAAGACCTGTTCTGAAAATGAAGTGCTTCTTAGCGTTGCATAGTGGAATCTCTTCCTATGTCAACCTTATTTTCTGCTACTTATGTACAATTGATAGTACAAACACAGTTTCTGCATGAAGTGAGTTTTAGTGCATGTATTTCCATTTAATCACAATAAAAATTAAACCTCAGAAGATGTGGCTGCCCTGAATTACTTTTTCCTCCAAGGGCACACTGAATTTCTGATTACTGCTCAGTTTCATACAATTTAGGAATTGAATGATTCAATTTCTTTAAGACTCTTTCTTTATTACCAAATCCAGTAGAAACTGGCCAACAGATGAGAAATTTTGGGATAGTGGGAAATGCTGAACAGGTACTTGGATAGTCCTGCATGATCATATAAGCCTTGCTTCCTTATGAGACAAGACTGCAATGTTTTGGGGTGGGGTTTTTTGTTGTTTTATTTTTTTCTTTTTACTAGAATGTACAGAGAACACCTTATAGTTTCTTGTAACAAGATACTGAAAGCGTGGGCAGAGGTACTCACTGCTTACAGAATTGATTTTCATTACATAATATCACATTTTCCATTTGAAGATGTAGGCTAATTTTGGTAAAGGCTTCAGCTTAGATATAAACAACTCTTACAGAGTCTCTGAAAAGAGTATTACAGTTTTTAGTACTTCTACGTAGACCAACTTGTGATGAGTGAATCACTCTTCAGCTGTTGAGAAATGCCAGAAAAGGAGATTTGAAATTTGGAGTTTTGGCTAAACTGGTAAAAATCTAAGTTCAAAATAGCATTGCCTTGACCTCATCCTGAGCTTTTTCCATAGGCATTGTTATTCCTGGCGTTCCTTCTGTTGGCTCAAACCTACTCAGACTAACAGAATGGTGGAACTCCTTCCTGTTTGTCACAATCCATGGTTTCTTTATCCAGCAGATTATGTCCATTTTTAACTTTCAAGGTGATTTCTAATGAACCATGAGTACTCCTGTATGCTTGGAGAGCAGTACTTCATTTGCAGTTCTCTGTGTGGTTCTGACATTGTCTAATGGAATAAGGAAGCAAAAAGTCCCACTGGGCACTCTACTATTGATATTAAAACAAAATAGTTGTTTTTCATCTCATTAATTAGTCTGTCAAGACAGCATATACTGTAAACTCTAAATTTCCTTAAGTGCATTTTTCTACAATAGATGTCAGTGTGATATCCAAGATTTTAATTGTACCATTTTGTGTCACAGCCAGATTTTGGAAGCATTTCAAAGTACAGGAACAAAAATCAATATCAAATCAAGTAGTCCATTTTGCTATTGCTTTTGTGCTAGCTCATCTCAGTAATTGCTGTGACGGAAATAATAGACTTCTATTAACAAAAGACGCTTCTACTTGCCAGGACAGGGACCTCATCACTGGGCCCACAGCAGGCAAGGAAGAGAGCTGGGGACAGTGACTGGGCCCATAACAACCCTGAGACCTGGGCACAGCCACAGGCTCTGAGTAGTAATACACATTGTTGGGATTTCAGGCCATAACACTAAGTCTGATAAGAAAATGTCCTGGGGTCTTAAATACAACTAATGATGATAATGATAATAATAGTTTTATGTCCTTGGGGAAAGATAGCACCTCCAGAAACAAGTCACCCTTTAATGATATGCTAAGGAAGTTAAATACATGATAATGGAGATGGAAGATTTCCAAGTTCTGAATCATCAAAACTAGTGCAGTGTTTGATCTTTTTTAAAATTTCCATCTTGGCCGTGCTTATTGCTCAGGTCTAGATCTCTTAGCCTGACATACGTGAGACATTCATAGTGCCAGGTGATATGCTGTGTGTTACAAGACATGTGTACACGCACAGAAATACATTATCTGGAAACAAAACCTCTCCCAGGTGTTTTGGTGTTCAGTTGGTTGTTTTTTGTTTATGTTTTTTTTGAGGGGTTTGTCAAACTAAGAAAAGCATAGGACAAATCTGGGTTT
>JAWWLZ010000001.1:111415757-111426042 GCA_035041345.1 Poliocrania exsul | reverse complement strand
AGATGCTTTTATGAATCTGCAGAATACTGTCTTCTCTCCATGGAATGTTGATGCATTATCCCTTACACCTGCAGACCTAGGAAAACATAAAGTAACTTGACTTTGGATGTATAGTTATTGTACACTGAAAGAATGAAACAGCTGGCCTAATTTAAGACATGGAAAATTAATGATGTTGATACTCAAGAAAACTGCAGTCTCCTCAGGGGTCTTTTGTTTTGGGGTTTTTTTTGATTGACACATTTTAAATCACAATTCTCTGCACAGGATGACAGAGTAGCTGAGCTTGGAAGAGATTCGTGGAGGTCATCTGATCCAACTTCCTCTGCTCAAATAGGGTCACCTAGAGCCAGTTCCACCATGTCCAGATGGCATTTGAATATGTGAGCATGGAGACTCCACAACATCTCTGGACAAGCTGTGCCAGTGCTTGGACAGTTAAAAAGTGTTTCCTGATTTTCAGACAGAGCATTGTGTGTTTTGGTTTGTGTGCTCTGCCTCTTGTTCTGTTACTGGGCACCACTGAGAAGATCCTGGTTCCATGTTCTTTCCACCTTCCCTTCAGGTGTTTCTATACACTGATGAGGTCCCTCCCTGAGTCTTCTGTTCTCCAGGCCAGGCAGTCACAGCTCTCTCAGCCTTTCCTCATGGGGGAGTTGTTTCAGTCTCTTTATAATCTTAGTGACCCTTTGCTGGACTTTCTCCATATCTGTCTTGTACTGGGGAGCCCAGGACCAGACACAGTGCCCAAGTATGATTCTTGGTCTACTAATTTTAAGAATCTATAAAATTGTTTGATTTTTTTTTTATGTAGATGTTGCAACTAAACTGAAAGTAGGTCTCAGAAGAGAAAATAATTAAGGAGGCCAGAGTAATCCTGAAACAATGTATGGGACACTTGCTTTTAAATACAGTGATAATACTGTCTTGGGACACTGCCAAGAGCATTTCAAAATCAATTTCTGCTCACATTCATTTACAGCTCTTGCACTTATTACACCGTCTGTCTTCATTTCATGGCTATATACTAGTCTGATGGGATGCATAGAAGTTGTGCTAAGCTCTGCTAAACTGTGCTAGATGAAGAACCATCTGTAGCAGTTTCAGCTATTTTGCTTGTTAAGCATCCAAGGGGGAGGTAACAGAAATATTAAATGTATTATACTCTGTTTTGTGTTTCTTTTAGTAGGAGCTTTATGGGTGGCTTGATGTTATAAATTAAAATAATATAAAGTATTATTATTGGACTTTAATCAAAAATATTTTGCTTTATTTTTACACCCTCAACTGTGTAAACCATGATCAAGGAAATATTTAGATCTGGGATTTATCTTCCATATGTGGATAGCCCTCCATTGCTCTCAGTAAATATTGTTCACATGATCATGATCTAAGATTGTTTCAGAACACTGCTGAGCATTTTTGTGTCTCTAGTCTTTGGTTTTCAAATGTTTTTTTTTTAAAAGCTGGAAGTAGAGGATATATAAAAATAATTCACATCGTCTTGAATTATGCAGGGAAACATTCTAGTTCATAAGGCAAAGTGTTCAGGTACTAAGGTATAAATTTGGATAGAATATTACAAAATTAGGCTGTGATTCAATAAAACATATGGGTCAGAAGTATTGCTCACATATTTGATATAAAGAGCTCATACTTGAGTGGATCAGACCAATACTGCTCTGGCACAGGATTTTCCCCTTCCAGCTTTCTGTAAATTGAGATTTCCCTGAAGTAAGCAGAATTAAGACTGTTAAAGGGCGTTTTAAGCCATTTAAGTCTTTGCAAAGTGACACTAGTGAATGACAGAATAAACCCGCTGCCTTTCCATACAAACATGGTTATTAGAAGTTCTCTGTGTAAGCCAGATGATTCAAATTCATTAGTGAAAAAGGCAATGCAGATAAAGGAAATTAGATATATGTACAAACTTACATTAGATATATGTATGTATAAGCTCATGTTTCAAATTTTCAAATAAAACTTGCTGTGGTGAGTCTGCAAATACTTTTATAATGGAATCCTTCCTCTCTCTCATTATTACCTGTATTATTTTCACCTCATCAAAAACAAAAAAAATCCAGTTATACCTATGCATTTACTGCTTGATTTATTTGCTGGATTCCACTCTGCTGTTTGTAAAGCCAGCCTTTTTTGTGTCACATCATTGTTTTCAGCATTTGTGCAAAGAAGAAGCTCAACATCACTTTTTAGAATCACCAGTACTTGAGAAGAATTTGCCTGCATTTGCCACTTTCTCTTGCTGCCTCTCCTTCCTTCTCTGTTCCCCTCTGTCAGAGTCAAATTATGAAACAAAGCTCTCAGCTCTCCAGAGTCAGGTGTTAATATACAGTTTGATGAGAAGCCTCTCCTTTGAGGAGGATGCTGAGCTCCATCAATGAAATGCAATGAAAACTTTGTTCTTGGAAGTCCAGCTGCTGATGCTGGTGGGGCTGGACTTGCTGACTTTCTGGATGCCCCACATTTGGATACTTGTTATTCAATGCACAGTGACTTTCACAGATGTCAGTGCTGAAACCTCTGCATGTTAGCCAAAGTACAAACTGTTCCCTTCTTTTAAAGTCAGTTTGCCTTCCAGCCTACACTGGCTTTGAGGCTCTAAGGCCCACACTGGGGTACTTAGTCACATGTTCCCATATTCACCTTTAGATTTAGGTACTGTTGTGTTCAGGAGATGGAGTTAAGTTTCAAATATTTCTTATCAGAGCAGCCCTGTCTAAGTAGGAGATCAGCCTGATGTTTTCAGTGGGCTTGACTACCATTTGCATTAAGGTCCCGGACTCCTGTTTACATCAAGGTTGTATTCTTGCATAATGTTTCCTGGAGCTGTCTCTGGATCAGCATTGGCTGTCACTCCAGTTGCTTTTCACTACTTGGGTAGTTAAAAAAGATGGAAAACTAATATATCTGACCTCATTATGCACAGGAATTTTCCAGTGGCATTTTTCCCACCATTGCCACAGAGGAAGTTTCTGGGTGAGAGGGAACATGTTCCAAGCATTTTATAGCCCAGTGATGACCTCTTCCTAAAATAGTACCTAAAGGCCAGTAATGTCTGGAATAAGATAATGAACCTCCTACTCTTCCCCCCACTTATCCCTGGCACACAAATCCTGGGCAGCATGGACACTCTCAGCTCACAGGCACACTGCAAGTGGGCTGGCAAAGAAGCACTGGTACTCAAGCAACATTTTACTTCAGTCCCAGAAAGCTCATTTTTAATTGTCACAAAGAGTTCCAAGCAGAGGATGGGCAGGCACTCTGATCACTGCACAGAAAGGGTAGTACAGGAGCCAGGAAAATGTGCTGTGAAGTGCCACTGCCTCAGTTTGTTTTCTCCTCCCGTGTCCTTTAGACTGGAAGAATAAGGAATGGCAGCTGGAGCAGCTGTTTCTGGAGGTAGGTTGTGTCTAGTATAAAGGAAAACACGGTAAAGCGTGGTAAACAGGGGAGATGTAGCCATAGGCAGAGGCCTTGTGACAGGAGCCAAGTGCATTTGTGTCACACTCAATGTGTAAGCCTTGACAGGTCTTTTATGTCAGAACCACAAGGATCATGTGTGGTTTCAGAGCCTGTCCTTTATGGCAGCATCAGCAGGGTTAAAGATTTGAAATTAAGCCCATTTAATTTAAAGAAATTCAAAAGATGCTTCCTTCTTCTAGCACTTTCTCCTCTGCATAGGTTGGGTTTTTATGATATTGGGAATTAGTAAGAGTACTATGGCTTCCAGCTTGTGATATAACTGAGATAAGAATTCATAAATGCATTTGGAACAAACAACTCCCTGTTACTGAAAATAAGATCAGTTATGTGATTAAAATGTACGCAATCAAATTTGAAGCTTCAGGCACTGCGGCTAAACAAACATATCTCTAATCAGCAAATGATGTCCTTTCAAGGAACATTGTAATTTAAAATGGGGAAAATACTTTAAAACAGTCTTCTCTGGTGAAAAAATGATTATGCAGCAATACTTACCTAGTCATACATAGCGACTTTTAAAGGGAATTCACGGATATTTTCCAGTTCCACCTCCACAGAGAAGGTCTGTGCTCAGAATCTGGTGCAAGGGGGACCCCTGGCGGGATATCCCGGCAATGCGGTGGGATTCCTCACGTGCATAGGGAAAATCGCTCGTATCCCGGCAAAATCCAGACTTTCTGTTACAAATTGGCGGTTGGAGTATTTATGACATTGGTCTCGGGGACTTAGAGAACTGGGGAAGGGAAGTGGAAGAGAGAAAGGAAAAGAAGGCAACAAATAGGGAAGGGTGCCTGTTATATTTTATGCTTCTTTTTGACATTTGCAAACACAAGCAATTTCATATGTTTACAAGTTCACAGAATCACAGAATCATTATGGTTGGAAGGGACCTCTGGAGATCATCTGATCCAACCTGCCTGCCAAGGCAGGTTCACCTGGAGCAGGTGACATAGGAATGCATCCAGGTGGGTTTTGAATGTTCTCAGAGGTGGAGACTCCATGACCACTCTCAGTGTAAAAAAGTTATTCCTCATGCTGAGGAGAAACTTCTTGTATTTTAGTTTATGGCCTTTATTCATTGTCCTGTCTCTGGGCAACACTGAAAAAGGGTCTGGCACCTCCTCTTGGCACCCACATTTGAGATAATTAAGTATATTGATGAGATCCCCTCTCACAGTCTTCTCCAGAGTAAAGAGGCTCAGGTCCCTCAGTCTCTCCTCATAAGAAAAATGCTCCAGACCCCTTCATCATCTTTGTGGCCTCTGTTGGACCCTCCAGTAGCTCCTTGTCTTTCTTGTACTGAGGAGCACAGAACTGGACACTAGCACTCCAGATGTGGCCTCATTAGGGCTGAGTAGAGGGGGAGGATCACCTTCCTTGACCTACTGGCTACAGTTTTCCTGATGCACCCCAGGATACCACTGGCCTTCCTGGCCCTCATGGCACACTGCTAGCTCATAGTCAAATTGCCATCCACCATGACCCCCAGGTCTTTCTCAGCAGAGCTGCTCTCTAGTAGGTCAGCCCCCAGTAGGTCAGTACCTGTACTGGTACTTGGGGTTATTCCTCCCCAGGTGCAGGCCCCTATAACTTGCCCTTGCAGAACTTCATTGGGTTTCTCCCTGCCCAACTCTGCAGCCTATCAAGGTCCCACTGAATGCCAGCATGGCCTTCACATGTATCAGCCACTGGCCTCAGCTTCGTATCACTGGCAAACTTGCTTAGGGAGCAATCTATCCCTTCATCCAGGCTTCTCTGTTATCCTTTCTTTTGAGGTATTTTAATTAAAATGATGACGATGTTCTAGGGTAGTGACACTCTCCCAGAATTAAATCTTGTAAATTGTTTACAGGCTGATATGTCAAAGTGCTCTCGATTGTATGTACAAACTCTGGTTGTCTTGAAATTTGCTGTGTTTAGTGGGAACAGGAATGACAATGTTTTTATTCATTCTGTACTCATGATTTTTTTACTGTTATGGTAAAGAGAGTAAATGCTGATGGAATAAGATGAGACAGACATCCACATGACTGGGCCAGGCTAATCCTCTGACTGAGACTAGAGCCAAGAACACGGACTGCTTCTCATGCCTGTCTTTTGTGCATGCTGCTCTTGGAAAGGGTGGTCATGCTGGTGAAATAACTGAGTAAGACTCCAAAGAGTCTTGGTCTCATTCCAAGCCCTTCTTTTCATTTGCAGAATGAACAGAGAGGTGAATTGATCCTCTGTGGGATGCAGCTTACTGGTTTGATAGTGCATAGGGAACTGGTATGCCTGTTTTCAGGACTGACATCCATAAAGATGACCATGAGACTGTACTCGAGTGTCTTGATATGCAAGACTATAAAAGTGCAAAACTTTATTAAATATATGTAAAGCAAATTTTAAAAAAAGCTAATTAAAAATAATAAATTTACATGGCAGTTTAGTCCTAAAAGCATTTATTTGAAAGTGACATTTTTGCTACTGTTTATTCCTTCTCCCCTTCCTCCTCCTCTTCCCTCTCCTCCTTGCTGTTCCTCACACTTCTCTCCTCACTTCTCTCTCTGCAGAGCAGCATTTTGCCTTTTCTCACACAGGTCTCCCCTGCAGCTCCAGGGCTGCCAAGCCTGGACACCTGGGCCAAAGACACGGATTTGTCTGTACCAGGAGTGACCTTCTCAGCTGCCTGGGAGACACAGGCATTGCTCCCACTTTGGAAGTGGAGTGCCCAAAGAAAAGCAGGATATCTGTCTTCACAAGGCCATCAATCTGTGTCCAGAGGTGGATGAGCCTCCAGGTGTGTGTCAGGATCTGATGCTAAAAGGAACAGCCCAAGGAGAAGCAGCAAGATCCCATAGTGGAACTGCTGATTTCAGCAGCATCTTTTGAAGCCAGTTCAGAGATGTACGGGGACATGGGGAAGGGCACAGGGAGGAGGACATGTCAAGAACATCAGGAGGACAGAAGGCAAGGAGGTGCTGAGCACCTAAGCACAAGTGAACTACAACAAATGTAAATTGGAGAACAAACTTCTTGTCTATGTTAAAGAGGGAAGATGGAGCCCAGGGGAACGCCTCGCAACACAGTCTTGCCCAGACACCTACAGACGCAGGTATTCTTAAACAATTTTATTAACATATTTTCAAGGAGTGAATCCCTGCCGCATCTTCTGGTAGGGGGAGCATCAGGACAGGGAGCAGGTGCAGAGGCTGAGCAGGGATGTGGCTCTTGTTGGCCTCACCAGGCAGCAGAGGAGGAAACACAGCACATTCTCCAGTGGGTGCTCCACATGGCTGCAGGAGTGTCTCACTGGCAGACCCACCAGGGTTCGTGGCTCTGGTGGAAAAAGTGCAGAGTGGTTGGTCTCAGGGGCATGAGCAGCAAGTGGTCAATAATGTTGTTCTTGAGGACATTCAAGACATTTTAGGCGCTGTCTGTTCTCATGTCTGGATGCAGCCATCCGAAAGCTGTTCTTGGGATGGGCTTGGCAAAAGCACTGGAGGTCCCTACCTTATCCAGGGGCTTGTCTTGAATGTCATAAGAGTCTGGTTTATCTTCCCAATCCTCCTTCTTCCTCTGCTCCTGGACACTTTTGGAGGTTCCACACTGGCTGTCACTGTCAGATCCAGAGCTCTTGTGCCTGGGCAGCCAGTAGAACCCAAAGAGCATGAGGAGGATTTCAGCAAAGGCCCAGAACCACCACTGCTGGCAGGCAGAGAGGAGGACACTTCCCTGGCTGAGTCTGGTCTGCTCCTGGATCCTCTCCTCCATCTCCAGTAACCAAGTCATCTCCTGCCTCTGTTGTTCCTCGTGCTGCCTCAGGAGCTCTTCTGTGACCTTCACTGACTGGTCATCCGTCCTCAGCATAAATTGCAGGATGCCCAGCACAATCAGGATTTTGGTGACACTCAGAGCCATGGCCTGGAGGAGGAGGGATGAGAGAAGGTGCTCTGCAGGTCTGAGTGTCAGGTAGATGGAGGCTGCACTGCCAGACAGGGCATCTTGGGACTTGTCCCCTCTGATGTCACAGGTGCCAGCGCCCCATGGCCACACCCTGTGCTGTCAGCCTGGGTTTTGGATGGACCTCAAATGGAACCAGAGAGTTTATGGCCTTTGTAAGGAGGGGTAGCTACTCAGGAGGCCTACACAGTTGTTATGGGGCTATGCAGGGAGAAAATCAGAAGAGCCAAAGACTGACTGGAAATTAATTTGTCCAGTATTGTAAAAGACTAAAAAATGTTTCCATAAGTATGTTATCAACAAAACAAAGGCTCAGGAGAATCTCCAGCCTTTACTGGATTGGGGGAGATACAGTGACAAAGAAGGAGGAGGAGGAAGATACTGAGGTACTCAGCATAAGCCTTGCCTGAGTAACCTGATCTCCTCCCATTACAAGATGACATGCTTAGTAGATGAGGGAGAGGCTGTGGGTCTTGTTTCCCTGGAGTTTGGTAAAGTCTTTGACAGTGTTTCCCACAGCATTCTCCTGGAGAACCTGGCTGCTTATGGCTTCGACAGGTGCACTCTTTGCTGGGTAAAAAATTGGTTGGACATTTGGGTTCAAAGAGGAGGTTTTGATTGAATTTTAGGAAAAGTTTCTTCAGTGAAAGCATTGTCAAGCATTGGAACAAGATACCCAGGGGAGTCTCTGAGTCACCGTCCCTGGAGGTATGTAAAATACATGGTGTTTCATTTAGGAACGAGGCTTAGTGCTGGACCTGGCAGTGCTGGGTTAACAGTTGGATTTTAGGGGTCTTTTCTAACCTAAATGATTCTTTGATTCAGTGATTCTGTTGCACTAATCTAATGTAATAACTGGGCTCAGTGCAAATCCCCACTGGAGGTTCATTTGACAAGTCCAGTCATTTTCCATATATCTTGCTATAAATATGTCAAGTAAAAGGTAAAGAGAAGCACTTAAATGACCATTGTGGTGTCTACAAGGCTGTGGTTGCCAGAGTCTCACCCAGCGACACAGTGCTGTCAGGCTCTTGCTGGGGCCAGCCCTGGTTCTGTTGCCCTTTTGCCCACAGGATTTCAGTTCTCCCAGGCACCTGAGATGCTGCCCAAGCTTCACTTTCCTTTCCTTGGATCTGCACCGCTGACACTGCAGCTTCACTTGGTTCTTCGTCTCTTCAGAGCCATGAGCATTTATAACATGCAGGGACATGCACTATGAAAGGTTTCTGCAATGTTTATCATGCCATACATTAATAACTTAGTTTCCACAATGAAAGTGGCTGGTCCTGACAGATAAGACTGGCCATGATGTTAATACTGTTATCTGTCACAGATGCTGCAAAAGCTCAGAAAAAAATACCAGACATGCATGATCTCCTTTCATTCTAAGAGTCTGCTCTGCTGAACAGAGCCCACAGAGGGCTGCTGGGTTATATTTCTTGAGGGTCATAAGTGATGTTTGAGATAATTTTCTTTCAACGTGATGTCAGTGAAAAGCTTTAGCTTCAAAGTAAAAGTGAATGATGCTGACCTTTCCAGTCCTTACTGATTTTGTTGAGAAAATTGCAGTATCAGCACTTGTGGCTCTGATACATATTGAGTAACTACTGTGGTTCTGCTGGTTACTTCAGAAATCATTATTTCATCAACAGTTGTCCAAACAGGCTTTAAGGCTGTCAAATTCATCCTAAGGCTGTAGTATTGTCAGGATATGTGGCAAACCAAGGAAAAATGCCCTCAGAAAATAATATGCCATTGTGCACTGCTTTTTCATGTCCCGTTTTCCTCTGATACACTGTATTTTTGATTTGTGTTCTTGTAGTGACTAAACGATGGATTTCAGCCCCCTGCTTTGAGCTTCCTAGATGGTACTGCAATGTACATAATAAATACTGCATATTTGCTACTGGAATAAAAGTTACCTTATCAGGTGGCTAGGGTATAGATTCAAAAATCCAGAGAAACTCACCCTAGTTCTTGCCTTAGCTCATGGTCTACTGTGTGCCTTCAGTGTCTGTGGTAGTTTCTCAGTTATGGAGTAGGGAAAGTAGGACATGGTTTTAATCCTAAAGAGAAGAGCTTCTGTGAGAGACTGAAAACATGAAAGAGTTAATGTCTCAAACCAGTGTTTCAAGAAGTGGCAGAAGAGAAAAGGAATGTTACTATGCCAACGAGATAAGGTAAGGTTAGGAAAGAGGGTCTTTTTGAGTCTGGATAGTGCTTTTTTGGGACCACCTTCCTTATCTCGGGTGGCTGTCTCTGAAACCAAAGTTGAGACAGCATTGCACTCGTGTCTCTGATTGAGGAGTGGAATGAAACCACAATTGTAATTGATCATTTGGTGTTATTTTGCCTTAGTTTGGCCCAAGGGCTATCCCAGAGTAGGCGGTTCAGGACTGCCCTTTGGGACACAACAGCTTCTCAGATGAAAAATATTCTGAAATCTTATTGGGATTTTATTATATTTCAATTTCCCATAGTAAAGAGCACTAATATATCTAAATTAAAAGTTAAATAATATTGAGACATCTAAAAGGGACATTTCATTTTTTACAAGTCAAACTAGGGCTTATTTGAATGCCTCTAACTTGGTATTGAGCTTTTTCAAGTAAGATATAAATCTACCACTTTCAGTCACATATTCAACCTTTGTACCCTCATTGGGTAATGACTGAAGCAACCAAAGAATGATATGCCATACATCTTTTATGCATTTATTGAATGGATTGCAAAGACTGGGAACTAGAACTATAACTAAAATTTTATTTATCATATTTGTCAAACAAATAACACCCATATGGAAACTAGCTTTTTATGATTTTCGGTGTTCTGAATATCT
>JAWWLZ010000001.1:111405302-111415657 GCA_035041345.1 Poliocrania exsul | reverse complement strand
AACAGCAGTATAAAATATATAATATAACCCACCTGAAAAGTAGAAAATTTTTGCTATATTTCTATTCTCTATTAATCAAAAGCTAGTTGAGAGTTTCTAACCACTCATGTTTTTCAAACTATTGATTTCTCACTGAAGCAGCCAAAAAATGAAAATACAGCAAATCAACTCAACCACTCTGCATTTTAGACCACTGCAAAATTGAAAGGTGATTTTCTTTCAGGCACTTTTCATGACTTGATTAATGGACCTGATTCAGATTTGGATCAGTGGTTGCTCTGTCTCACAGGATTGTTTACGCCCCACCCTTGTACACAGTTACGAAGCAAGGCCAAGCACCATCATTGCTGCTTATTCCTGATAAAGTAAATCCATTCAACTTTGGCCAGAACTAGGGTCTAAGCATACCTATAGCATGGTCATTGCAGCTCTGACCTGCTGACAGAGCAAATGAGTTTGAGTCACTGTACCGATTACTTTTTAGGTGTTTTATATAAAATTGGCCACTTCAGTGAGAATTTTCAAGTACTGTAGCATAAGGAAGCACACACACCTACTGCCTTCAGTTCCTTCCTCACTCACTGACTGTGAGCCTTACAGCTCAAATTGAGGCCAGCTCCAAATCAGCTCCCTTGTGAATTGTGCCAAGTGAACCAAACCACCTTTTCGGTTCATAAAATTTTCATTCAGTCCCAGCTGGGACTGTAAAATATGAATGTTTGGTTACAATGTTGGGAACATCCCCTTTTCACTCTCTTACAGGAAATAGTTATATACCCACCCACAAGTACAGCTATATGATGAATTGGAGCTCTAAAATATATAAAATCTAATTCCTCCATCTCACTCTGCTGCAAGCCCATTTGATGCTCCAGTTGTCTTGTCTAATCCAAATGGTGGCCATTACAAAAATGTTCCAGAATTTACCCTGACATAAATTCCTATCCTCTCCCTTCATATTCATCCGCCCCATGGGAAATTTAGGTTCCTCCTTCTCCTGGCATTTGATATTCCATGTTGGACACATATTTGTGGGAGGATCAATGCAATGCAAATCAGTGCTAAAATGCTAATGGAACAAAATGCTTTGGAGCTGATAAAACTTGACTATTGGCTTTTATTGGCATCTGATTTATAGAGTTCAGCAACCTGCATTTGTCTTCAAGTCAGAGTAAGGTCTCCCTCTGGATGAACCCAGAACTCACCACAGACACTTACAGGCTACTTTAAAAATCTTGTCATATATTCCACGAGTGCTACATTTGGATCTTCTCAAATGCAAGCTGATTGCTACTGTAATTTTCATATGATCTCTCTGTACTGGATTTAAAGAGCTGAGGAAAAGATGTAACCTGTTTGAATAAAATACAAAGAATATTAAAACTCCATGTTTAACACACTAGTCTGTGTTGTGTGGCCTCTGTTGCTGAAAAATGATATTTTAGTCACAACCAGAGAATGAAAATTTTTAATTAGGAGGAATTTTGGGTATATCTGAAATGCAATATCATACCACAGAAAGCTTACACAAGAAGTCATTTAGACAGAGATGTATAGAAAGAGTGAAAAGAACTCTGTACTTGATGATTAGAGAAAAAAGTTTGCTATGTACAACTTTACTTACTGTGTCCTCTCTCTCCAGACTTATGTAAGGATTAGTGGTGATTGATGTTTCCTTTCTAGTCCGGGGGTTATGGTTTGTAGAAATCCTGCAGTGTTAGTCCTCTCTTGTTTCTCTGTAAGCCAGTACTGAACTTTTCAGAAATCATATACTTCCCAGGAGCATAGAAATATAGTGTTTTGTGGAGTATCTGCCAGAAAGGGAAATTTCTTTTCCGTAATCTGAACGCTACTGTATCTTTCCGAGGAGGCACCAAACAAGCAGGAAAGATCAATTGTAAAATGAAAGCAAATAAGGAGAAAACAAGCACCACAGAGGGATCAGTCCTGGCTCTGGCTGCTCTGGGGCTTTACCTGTGGCTGCCTCAAATCCACCTGCAGCAGCTGCAGTAACTCCTCTGCCATCCTGTGGCCCACCTTGAGTTTCTCCATGGTGCCTTCTGGAAGCAGCTTGAGGTCACTCTGTGAGGAGAAAGGGGCAGTGTGGGATGAAGGTGGATGCCTTGGCAAAGCTCCAGACCTGGCCCTGGCCCATCACTGGAGCCACCTCTTGGCCTGTCCCTCACCCTTGGCTTTCTCCTTGGCAGGATCAGCCCTTGCCCCTGGCTGGGCTGGCAATTGGGCTTTCCGTCCTCCTTGTCCATCTTCATCTTCCTCTTCTCATTGTGTACTCCCTACACTTAACACCCAATACTTCAAGCCTGAAACATCAGCCTCTCTGCACAGTATTTATTTACAAACAAGCATTGCATTTCAGTACCTACCAGTTTTGATCCTGCAAACTCGGAATTTGAGTTTTTACAAAAAATGCATTTCAACAAGTCAAGAAAAGCTCTTTCCATTAGCCCACCCTCTCCAAAGTGTAAATGTACATTGTAAAGTTGACAGTTCTGAGACAGACATATGCTGCATCTTGCCACTTGTCTACCAGAAATTCAACCAGAGTCTGATGAAACAGAAGAAATAATGACAAAGAAATGGAAAACTACACACCAGAAATGGCAACTAGAAACTTGTAAGTCATCCCTAGTTCTGTTACAGCCCCCCAGTCAAAAATCAACCCCCCAGTTTCTCCTTTCTAAAGTACAACAGTCCTGCACTGCCTTTCTTGGCATATTCAAACAGAGATCTTAAACCCTGTCCATGGTAAGGAACCCACCGAACTGCAAGCACAGGGAAGATGAAGTGAGGAAATCAGGACAGGAGCAGTGCAACAGCCCTAAGTGTTGGCTTTATTCCATAAAAGACACCTCCTAGGAATTCCCATCTCCAACACTTTCTTTTTGTCTTTTCCTTTTATTTAGTTTTTGTATTTAGAAGCAAGAACCCTTTTTCTTGATGGTTGTTTGGGGGACAAATCCCAGCACAGAGTCCAAGGTAGATTTCCTGGTTTAGTCACTCGGTTGGTCATTCGCACTGCTTGGGAAAGAAAACCCTGCCCTTGGCTTGGAATGCTGTCCCCAGTAGAACAGCCATTGCCCTCGGGGCTGTTCTTTCTGGGAGGTTTTCCCAGGACTATGGACAGATGGGACCATTTTGAGCACAGAACTCTAAAAGGGGACATGTGACAAAGAGGGACTCCCTTATCCCTGTGGGTCTTTGCCAGCTCAGGATATTCCATGAATCCATGATTATTTATTCTGCCAGCACCTTCCTTGTTTCCTACAAAGGACCAGGCATGGGCAGGGTTGGAAAAATCAGCCTCTTTTAATAAAGAGATTGTGAGGACCCAGCCAAAGGGGATGGGAACACCTGAGATCCGTAAATGCTTGGTGTCAGAAGGAATGACAGAGAGTCCACAAACACTTAGAGGTTTTGATTAAATATTTCCCAATGTTATGAATGTACTAATACAATAGAAAGCTGAACTGGTTTGGGAATACCTCTTTACTCAAGAGCTGTTCTGTGGCCGAGAGCCTTCAGTTTGGAAGAATGAATGACAATAGGACATTGAGGGAGTGTGGGCTGAGCTGTGCCCTCCTGTGTTCCCCTTATGGGGGGCAACAACACCCTGGGCTCTTGGGCTGCAGGGGCAGTGAGACAGTGAAGCTGTGGGACTGTGGCCATGTCTGTGCCGCGCTCCCCAACTGTGTGCCCCAGCTCCCAGTGTCCCTCAGGCACTCTGGGCAGGGCACCTGCGCTAGTGGTGACACCCATGGCAGTGGTGACATCTGGGGCAGCAGTGGCACCTGGGGCAGAGGTGGAATGTGTGGCAGTGGTAGCAGCTGTGGCAGTGGTGGCAGCTGTGGCAGTGATGGCACTCGTGGTAGTGGTGGCAGCCAAATTGGTTGTGACAGCTGCCTCACTGCTGGCTGATGACTCAGGACTAGCAGTTGTAGCAATGTTGGCTTCTGTGTCAATGGTGTCACCCATGGCAGTAGCGTCCGCTGGGTCAGTGGTGGCACCCTGGGCAGTGGTGTCATCCATGGCAGTGGTGGCACCCTGGGCAGTGGTGTCATCCATGGCAGTGGTGGCACCCTGGGCAGTGGTGGCACCCAGGACAGTGGTGGCACTTGTTGCAGTGGTGTAACCCGTGGTGGCAGTGGCACCAGGGTTCTTCCAAGCGGAAAAAACCCTACAAAATCATCAAAATGAACCTAAACTGAAAAAATCCAATGATTGCCTCTCCCCAAAATATTTTTTTATTTCACAGGTATTACTGTGCTTGGCCAGTGTAAATGTACTGCATTGTACTTCAACTGCCAGTGGTGGTTTGATGCCATGGACACTATCAGCTAAACTGACTAAGCCTTAGCAGGCACAGCGTGTATATTTTAATTGCAGTACACTTGAAACAAAAGCTGAAATTGCATCAATCATTTTATCTACTGATAGTCTTTACCTTAATAATGATCTAAATTTCTATTATAAAGCTAGTAACTAAACCCTCACTTTTATTTTGCATATTTCTGAGCTAAGCTCTAAGGGACTGCAAATCTCAGGAGCCAATTTCAGAGCATGTGAGTTATGACCTTCTGCCTTAACTGAAGATGTAGGTTGGCACTGTATAGAAAAAAAAGTTAAATACAATAAAATCATAGAATCACAGAATGCTTTGGGTTGGAAGAGACCTTAAAGATTATCCAGTTCCAACCCCCTGCTATGGGCAGGAACAACTTCCACTAGCCAAGGTTGTTCCCAGCCCTTTCCAGCACGGCCTTGGACACTTCCAGGGATGGGGCAGCCACAGCTTCTCTGGGCAACCTGGGTCAGGGCCTCACAGGGTAGAATTGCTTTCTAATATCCCATCTAACCCTGCCCTCGGTCAGTTTTAGCCTATTCCCCCTTGTCCTGTCACTGTCTGCCTATATAAAACATTCTTCTCTCCTTTTTGTAAGCCTCCTTATTAGACCAAACAAATATTAGAGAGTATTGAAGTTCTAGAGACACTGAAGACTGGACCAAATGACAAAAGCCACTGGGGATCCAAAAGTAAACTCATAAAATAGTAAGCTATCTCAAGGTTCTAACAACTGCTCAGTTCTCCTTGTTGAGCTGAGCTTCATCTTCATCCTGAAAAACCAACGACTCCAATTCTTTGCTGTCATTCAGCTTCCACAGTAAAGTAACAGCATCTGTAGAAAAAAAAAAATCAGGTCAAGTTTCTTTCTTTCCCACTCCCTGTTTTATTAATGCATTTCATTTAGTCTAACAGCACAATTATCTGGCATAAGACATGTGAGCAGCAGCTCTCACCATCTCCTCCGGATGCCAGGATCTCACTGCTTGGTGAGAAGCGCACAACGTTCATTGCTTTGTTGTGGTGGGCCAGGTTGGTCAGGAATTCCACAATTGCTTTGCCATCCAGACCTTTCTCCACTTTCCAGATGTAGTTACAAAAGCAATACAGAAGTTTTGAAGGAGAAGATGAAATATCACAGCACCAGCAAAGTTGGAAGAGACCTTCAGGATCATCCAGTCCCACCATCACCCAGAAGCACCACAATCACCCCTCAGCCAAGTCCCCAAGGGCCACAACCAGACAACTCCTGAACACTTCCAGAGACAGTGACTCCACCTTCATGAGCAACTTAGCCCAAGGCCTGTCCGCTTTTGCAGGGAAATTTTTTTTTCTCTAATCTCTAGTCGGGAATTGCCCTCTGCGCACAGGCAGAAAATAAGCCCCTTCGTGCTTGTGCCCAGCGCGGGGTGCGCGCTCGGCAGTCGGGAGGTACAAAGGAGCTGCCCAGAGTTTGTTTTGAAGGTACTGCGCGTTATTCTCACGCCTTGTTTTCCTCTCTATTCCCCCCCGCGATTTAAGGCCATCTCTTCTCATCCTTTCACTTGGGCTATGGCAGAAGATCCCGACCCCCCTTGTTGCATCCTTCTGTCAGGGAATTGTGGAGAGCCTTGTAAATAAATTTCATCAAGTTCCTGTTAAAGGCTTTAAAAAAAAGATTGTAAAGATTTCACTGCATCCCATTGCTGTTACATAGTTCTGTGCTTTCTTGTAGACACCATGATGCTTTAATTCATAAAATCTTAACTTGTGAATACAATGATCACAAAGTTATCTCAAAGAAGACTCTTTGAAAAGCTTTATTCTTTCCTTGAATAATGTAAAAATTGTATCCTAGGCTAAGAAATTTTTGCTCATGGACTTTCCCTTCAGTGTTTCTTGTTTAGACTGACTCAGCCCAGCCTGCACAGCCCAGGCTCTGCCATGTGGAGATTGGAGTGTCATATGGGACTGTGGCCAAATCCCTCCAGGGCTCTCAGCGCAGCAGGGGCTGCAAGTGCACAAGTGCCTGGGCCAGTTCCAGTCCTCTCTGCTACCCATGGGATGGCAGATGTGGCCCTTCGTGACATCACAGGTGCCTTTCAGGGCCCTTTATGACGTGGGACATAGTGGTGCCCAGAGGCCCTTCTGACATCCCAGAGCCCTGTCCCAAGGGTATTTAAGGATCAGCACAGAGCTCTGGGGTTCCCACTACCAGGAGAACTACTCCCTCAGGAGAAGCAGCTCCCTGGATGTCTCTCTAAAAGAGGACAATGGAAAGGGCCGAGAAGAGGAAGATAGAGGGTGGCAATCGTGGCAGAGACAAGGCCACAGTCTTGCAGCCTCTCTCCTCTGCTGCGCCTGCAGCCGAAGAGCTGATGGTGTTGTCACCCCCTATCAGGGGGGCACAGCCGGGCACAGCCCGGCTCGCACTGGCTGCGAGCCCCATCTGGAAGCTGCCGCCCCTGCCACCATCAGCCCCCTGGAAACAAGACCTGGATGTCAAAGCGGCCCTGAAGACGCTGGACAAGCTGCACAAGAGAGACCTGCTGTGAGCCCTGCTGTGAGAAAGCAATAAAATAAAAAAAAATACAGATGTGGCAATGGATCTACAGTATCTGGAATGGAAAAAGTCTTGTCAGAAATGGGCTTGTGAAGAAGATGAAGAAGCTAGCCTGCCTTATAACCAGAAGCCTTTACTGTTGTATAAATGCATGTTACAAAATGGATTCCTTTGTTCTTTTTCCCTTAGTCACTGTCCCCTTCCCAAAATCCCCTGAAATAACCGTTATCTCACCACTCAGGAATGCATGTAGTGTCCTTGAAGAAGCCTCAATAAGTTTTCTTATTGGCCCTTAAGTACTCTTTCCTACTGGTAATAGTTTGAACCTCCCTGGCTCCTTATTGGTAGTAGTTTGAATCCCCTAAAACCTTTATATATGCCTACCCAAGATCAGTAAACTCCCTCTCTCTTGTTCCTTTCCTGTGGTCTCTGTGTGGCTCTTTTTGGGCACCCCAGGATCACATGGCAAGGGACCAAGGGAGAGCACATCCCCTCCAGGTAACGGGTTACCTCCCGGGACCTGGAGTCCATCAACCGTCGCATACAGCTGTCTTTTTTTATCACCCCGTGACCTCCACCAAGTAGCAGGTTCCCATCACACAGTCTGCAAAGGCTGCCAGGCTCCAAATTCCTCCTCCCCAGCTGGAGGCCTGGAATAGGAAAATTCTGCACAATGCAGTGCATCTACACTGGCCAAGCACAGCAGGGCCTGTGAAATTAAAAAACCCCAATATTCTGGGGAGAGGAGAGCATTGGACTTTTTTGTTTTAGCTTTATTTTGATGACTTTGTGGGTTTTTTACCTCGGAAGCCCCTGAGGGCACCTGAGGAGCCGGGTGGGATGGGGTGGGTTCATGCATGTGCAGGGGGGGCAAAGATGGGAAAGGCGGGAGCACTTGGATGTGCTGTTGGGGGGGACTCACACCACAGTTTGGGTTTCACAGCATTGTCATTCAGTTGCCATGTTGCCCCAGCTGTTTCTGGTTGCTCAGTATGTTCTGGTTTCTTACCATAAGCATTTGTTTCACTTCATAGGTTGTGGTACCCTGTTCTGTGTGGACTCCACTTAGAAAGCTACGCAAAAGGGTTTGTGCTTTTTGTTCTGTGGTGATCACTTGACAGTGATCTGAGGACCTGTTCTGAAAATGAAGTACTTCTTGGCATTGCACAGCAGAATCTCTTCCTATGTCAACCTTATTTTCTGCTACTTGTCAAAGAAAAGAAGCCTCATTTGGCTGGTAGTTAGGCAGTGACGAGTGTCGTCATAATTAGGCAACTAAGCAGGAAGTGCATCAGTATGGATGTTGCTCTGGCTGAAAGACTTGTCTTGCATGTTCAGCTATATTCACACCACAGTTTGCATGCCCATATGGACGATCATTTGAAGGGAAAACACAATCTGCTATAATACCTATCTGCTAGACAAAATGTGCATGATTAGTTCCATATGGCTTTTCTTTCTGAAACAGCAGAGTTCCAAAGTGAGGAAAGACTTCAAACAGAAGTGAGGATGTATTTCAAAATCCCCGTTCAATAAGGCACCTATAGGGGAAAATTGGCCTTCAGTGGAATTTAAATGCACATTAGTGTGCTTTGCTGTATAGAGATGTCCTTAGACATCTGCTTAAAGACATGTACATAATAAGACATGATCTGCTTTCAATCAACTACAAATGATTTGCTGAATGAAACTTCAAAAGAAGACGTCTGCAGTCTACATAAAAACAGTATCTATTTTCTAGTGTAACTTTCCCTTACTGCTGAGTTGTATTATCAGGTAGAAAAGTGCTAATGCTGTTCCTCTTCACACAGTCTCACTTAGGAGATAGATACACTGCTCAAGGGAAGGAGGTGCCTAGTCTTATATTTGCCTATTCCTAACATTGCAGAGGTGAGAGTCCTTTAGAGAACAAATCAGAAAATCCAGATGTTGCGCTGAATTTTAACGTAACCCACCACTGATGACTTCAAAACAGCCCCTGACTTTTAGTTCCAGCTTTGAAAGTTTCTGGGTGAGTTTCTTTCTTTCACACCACATAAATAAAATGAGGCTTTGCCATCCAGACCCTTCTCCACTTTCCATATGAAGTTACAAAAGCATGTTGTCCTTTTTGCACTCTGGGATTCGATGGGAGGATTTCTTTAATAAACTATATCTGAATATCCCTCTCTGCCCACAACAGTGGGGTGAGAGTGACTCTCCATCAAAGACAGGAGAATCAGGCAACCAGATTTTCCAAAAAGCCAAATTGTCGAGCACAGTAGAGTTTTAAACTAGTCAATCAGAAGCACTGAGAGAACCGAAAACTTGTCGCTGATATTTCCCTGGAGAAACAGGGATTTGGTGTCTGCAGTGTCTTGCCTGCTCTCTTCCATAGCCAGGCATTACAAAATGTGCCCAGGAGGCTAATTCCCAAACCAGCATCACCCTTCTTGGTATTTGAACAAATCGCTCTGCATTACAGGAAAAGCTGCCAGTTCATGGGGCATGTTGCACAGAGGCAATTGTCAACTCTGACTGAGCTCAGACTGCTCTGTAGTCAAAAGTGCTGATTTGTGAGAGCAGAAGGCAAAGGTCCCCACAGGGCACTGGAACGGTAGCCTTGGCTGTAGTCACTTAGCCTGAGGAGGGGAGCGGCATGCTGTGGTTCCTCAGGCTAGTAAAGAAAGTGAATCACAGTGCTCAAAAAACAGAGCAAAATAAAGCAGGAGCCAGAGTCCAGCCCTCAGAAGGCACAGAGCCCACTGAGCTGCAGGTCATGGCTGCTCTCTGCTGGTGCTGCAGGCCTTCCTTTCTCAGTGGCCTGATAGTAATGGGCACCTTTACCACCCCAAATATGCAACACTGGATGTTCAGGGCATTTTTCTAAGCTCATTTTCCAAGGGAGATAAAGGCTCAAACATTCATGGGATTAGAAGAGCTTAGGATGCAGGTTTGGTGTTTCCCAAAGCAGTGCTATAGGTTATCGATCAGAAGTAGGACATCATGTTTTGATAGCATAGTTCAGAGTTGTGAAATGAATTTTGAGCAGCAAGTCAGGCCCCAAACTTCTTCTCAAACTCAGCATAAGCCTAGATGGTCAGCTCAGCAAAGCCAAGTCTGTGTGTAGCATGGCTGTTGACACTGCAGCAGGCTCTCAGAGAAGATTTTCCCTGGGGATGTAAGTGTCCTATGTGCATAAAACAAGAGGCAGCATTTCCCTCAGCTAGTCACAGCATGGGAAGAAATGATTCCTCACCCTCTGGGAGCTTTGTAAGCTGCTCCTCCTCCACCTTGAGGTGGTTATGAGCAGCACAGGCTGCATGGGAAGTCTTACTTGAATGCAGTTCTATTTCAGAACTTTTATTTCATATACAGAAATAAATGGCTCATAACAAAGAGTTGAATTGCTGTCACTTTTTGTCTCCTTCAGGCAGAAAAGGGAATTCCCTGACAGCTTACTTGCATGCCATC
>JAWWLZ010000001.1:111370321-111391782 GCA_035041345.1 Poliocrania exsul | reverse complement strand
AACAATCCAAACCACGATTTCAAACAGCTGTTGGATGGAAGAAGTACACTTAGGGACACCAACATAACATTCAGAAAAAGCCCACAAGACTACATGTGAAAAGTGGAAACAGAGATATTTATACCACCATTGGGAGACACAGCAGACATCAGTGTGGAACTTTTGGTTTTATTTAAAATGCTGGTGAGGTGGGTACATACTAAAAAACCCAGTCTGACAGACTCTTGTATGACAGGTTTCCTTTCAGAGGGTCAGTATGTTTCACCTTCACCCACCTGTAAGGAAAAGCCTATGGTTAGAACAGAACCATTAACAGAAAAGCAGACAAAACAAAAGGAAGAAATAAAACTAACAATCCTAACAGTAAAGGGAAATAAATGAGCTGTGCTAAGAGAGTTTAGGGGTGCCAGCTGGGGAAAATGTTTGAGCTGGTCAGATCCCCCTTGCTTTTCTTTGACAGTAGCATTTTTCACAGAAAGTCCTGGCAAGAAATGCTGCCTGCAGTGGTTTTAACCTTGGAAACAATCCATGTGCAGTGGCTACACTGACTGGAAGTGAAAAGGCCACAGGTGGTAACAGGCTGTGCCTCACTGTGTGTCACAGACTGACACCTGCATCTGGCCCCAAATGCCTGCATTCATTCCCTTGGCTGTTTGTCCAGCTCTGAAATACTGCCTGGCCTGGACGGGAGCAGACCAGCAAGGTCAGGGACAGGGAAGGAAAGCAGGCAAGCTTGGGTCCCATATGTACAGACCTTGCAGTGTGTCACTGAACAAACAACTTGAGTCCTTGTGCACAGCCAAGGGCGGCTGCTGCATCACTGCCAGCAGCAAGAGATGAGTAAGAAAACAAAGAAAAATCTAAAAAAAATTCAAATTGGGAGCCTCTGACCTATGGAATCAAGCCAGGGGCTGTTGTGTGGGAAAACACATCCTACACAACAGGAAAGGCTAGGAAGACAGTCTGGTACAGATTATTCCTCATGCAGAGACTTCATTGCTGGGAGTATCAGAATGATTTAAGTACCTGTTTCCTTCTTGCTTTAAGCTCCTCAGCTAACGCCAGGAGCGATGCAGGTACACACAATGCTTACAAGTGAAGAAGGAAACAGCAGGTCACACTAAAAATTTTTGTTTGGATTCTTAATGTTCTGTTGTTTTTAAGGGCAAAATAGCCCAGCAGTCAGGTTGTTTTTATTGCATGATACCCAGAGACAGGAAAGGCAAAGAGAACACAGGTGCTAATATTACAGCAAAGATTGGTGCAGAGAGGTAAATGGTAAGCAAGTGCTGTATAATACGCTGCCCGTGCTGGACACACACATGGTCAAGGGAATATAAGCAAGGCCTTTCTTGCACTGGCTTGTTACTTAGCATTCAATAACTCACTGCAAAATGAAAAATACAATTACTGAAATTCCCCCACAGAAGAAAAGCATAGTTCAACTTTCTGGCAAAGCTCAAAGTTCAGTTACCCTGTAGCAAATCAATCAAATCTGTGTGTAGCAAGCAATGAAATAGTACAGATGTGACCTCTGTGCTTTCAGCTGACCATGGTTTTCCTTCTTTTTAAAAATCAGCAAGTAGCAGCAGGAGGCATTTACAATGTTCACATTATGCAGAAGATAAAAAGAAATCTATCAGTGTGATTTAGAGCAGCAGAGAACAGTGCTCAGGGCATGCAAACCAATAAATAATGAACATTCATCACCAGTAACGTGCATGATGATCTGTTTTTTATAGACACTGAGATTCATGATACCAGCCTGACATTCTGTCTGCCACATTCCCATCGCTGGCAGCCAGGCATGCAGAGGCAATCCTGCACTGAGCCACGTGCAAACACACAGGCCGATGCTGATGGATGTGTGCTCAGGACACCGAACGTGCATGTGCACAGCAAACACCACTTAACCCGGGGCAGAGTGTCCTGTTTGGATAAAAAGCTCTCCAAGGGGTACAAGGTGCTACACTGTGCATGTGACAGCTTGGAAAGTCACACTCACTCCGCTGCTTCAAAAGCCTCTCTTTGCCCTTTTGTTTTGGCCAGTGCCCACAAAAGTCTCAGACACCCACCCCCCTCCAGGCTTCACCAGCCTCTCCAACAGGCACCAGGGACACATTGTCCTGCCTACCAGAGCGAGCAAGGATGACACAGAGGTTGTGTTGACTGGAATGGAGACCTTCAGTTTCCAGCATTATGCAAGGTTAGGTTTGGGTTTGTTCACTGTTAAGACGTTGCTTCCAGAGATGATGCAAAATTTTTCAATCCCTTTCAAATGGCTGAAGTCAGCTTTGAAATTAAGTCCTATGACTTAAAACACTTCTTGCTGCAGTGCACTGTACTGTTTCAATTTGTTGTAATATAGAATAATTTCTGCTTTCCCTCAGCCTGTGTCTGTTATTCACTATGGCTACAAGTGCTTTTTTAAAAACTGGAAACGATACAAATTCACAAGTCTGATTAAAACTGAGCCTGAATTTTGAAAGAATAGACTTGTCTACTTCCAAACAAAATTACAGTGACATTTTATATCATCAAAACAATTGATTCATGCAACTGATTAAATCCATAGATCAATGGAAATTAAAAGATCACTTAAATGCACAAAGTTAATTCTCACTTTAGTTGTGTAGAATTGATATTTTGAAACAATAGAGGCATCTTAAAAAATTTTATTTAGCATATTGAAAAAAATGTTACAAAAAATTTTCTATAAACATAGGCAAAAATGTTTAAATAGGATAATTTAATGTAAACCAAACCCCTTTAAAATATGCAATACTGTAATCAGAGGTTATTTACATCCAGTGAAGACAGAACAACCTTCACTAATGTTAATGTCATCTAAGCAAATTATTAATTTCCATAATTTCTTAAATCAGTGACACATTTAAGTTAGTTTTAGTAGCTAAATCATCTCAGTCCTAATACAAGATGAAATTCAATGTTACATTCAGAAGTGGGAAAGGCAGTATCCTGACTATTCATGCATCAGTCAAGATAGCACTGCATTCAGAGTTGCAAAACCTCAGAGAAGTACAACTATAAATTCATATTTATTGCATGACAATGCAATTACAGGATAAGTAAAACAAACAAACAAAAAGCTGTATAAAATCCCAGTAGAAATAAAATTTTATTTTTCAATCAGGTTAGAAAAGTCAGCCACAAGACTAAGCTATTTTCCCACATTTCACAAAACAGAACAAAACAATTTGTGATTTGGTATTATTCCAACATGGAGAAAATTGTTATGTCTCAGAGAAAATACATTTGCACAACTGTCCCACACAGTTTTGTTAACTATAAAATTTATTCACCAAGACATAAATTTATAGCCCACAATGGCTTTCATGCTCATGTACATGGAAAAGGCATAGCCCAATAAATTTGACTCATAGATAGATCACTTTAGGTTTTTGGTTGTGACTTTTTTTGGGGGATGGCAAGTATCAATTTTGGATTGCACATAAAGTATCTATGGGATACAGTAACAGGATAAAGTAATATATTCAATTTAGGAACTAGAAATCAAGGCTTTAAAAGTTGTAGTGAAATAAAGAGTTAAAAAAGAAAGAAAAAAATTACAACAATAACAAAAAAAAAGGGAAAATCCAGCTCATCACTAAACTACTAAATCAGACTTGCCCATATTCAGGGGATGACAACAGCTGCTGAAAAACCTAAGGTGAAATGGGTGATCTCCATGCATCTCCTACAGGACAGTCTTATATCCTAACAAGAAAGTTACTGCTAAAACTGCCATCTGTGCTGGCAGGCACAGGAGATGCCAATATGGCACAGACATTGAAGTACCAGCTCTTTTCTGAGGTGGTTCCTGCATGCTGGGATGAGGCACTTTGTTTTGGTAACATCTGCCCAAAGCAGTTTATTTATTAACTGTTGCTCAGTATAAAAAGAGCTTTAACTTTTGCAAATGGCAATTCAGGATTCACAAGAGCTAAAACTACTTCAGGAGAAAAGGTCAGACAGTTCACAAACAAGACCCAGGCAATTTTTACTACAAGTGTCCAAAATATTGTACTTATCTGCCCAATATCAACTATATATAATAAATATAAATAAGAGTTACTGTTTAGACAACGGAGTCAGGAGTTTGGCCAGGAGTTCATCTATTAACTTTAACACAACTTGCCTTAGCAACTGAAGATCCCCAGCAGACAACACAGGCAACCTACTCTTTGTCAATAATGAGAACATTAATCATAAAATCCTCACTCTACTTGTCAGTACATTAGATCATATTCTTAACAAAGTGTGCATATACACACTCATCTATGACCACACATTTCTTTCCAGCCTCTTTCCATAAAAATCCTTTGGGAAAAGGTGGGCCAAGCCCTCATGAGATGGACATTAGGAGCAATTTCAAATGTATGGCACTGGCATATCATTTGGGGTGTCTGAAACAAGGTGCAGTTTGGGTTTCTGTTCTAAGAAATCCAACATAAAACAATTTAGTCCTTCAGGGCTAAACACATTTCAGTTTGTGCCGATTGATTTGCAGAACATGGAACAGTACTAAGCTAATGCCACACTACCTTGGTGTGGGAAGAAAGACAACTGAAACTACTATTCAGAATTTAAACCAAGCAATGAACTTTTAAACCAAGTGGGGAAAAAAGAATCACTGCACTAGAACTTGCACCACCTTAACTATCACCAGCATCTAAACCAGGTGGGTCAAGTTTTGTACAAGCCTGTATTTAACCTGCATCATCTCTTCAGCCTCAAAAAATCACTCCACACTAATGGTCAGGAACATGCCTGCATGTTCCCAGAATTCCTTGTTGGAATTGATAAGCAATGAATGGATTTATTGTTGAAAAAAGGTATCTATATTCTCTGCAAACGATTTCCAAAGGCACCAAAACAGGGTGCCCACATGGTACATGTAAGTAGGCAGGAGAGTATTATAATGTGAGGAAGGGGTTCATAGCTGGGGAAACTCTGAGGAAGGTTTCCATAGTCGGGGAAAAAAGGAAGTCACACACACTGAATTGCCTTCCTCTTTGCCCTTTTAAAATTGAAAGTAATACCTTTGGGTTTATGTGCTTATGGATAACATCCTGGGGCCAGTGAAGACTATGGTAGGAAGTTATGATCAGGATTTTATCCACTCTTGAGTATTTCAGTTTTCCATTATTTACTGTTGCATCAACTTTCTAGTTCTGAAGTTAACATATGCACACTTCTCACCTCTGGAATACACAAGTAAAACCAGACAGGAAAAGAGAGGAAAGGCAAAACACAGACAAAACCAAACACCATTGAATTCACTAATTAGTGTTTCGAATTGTTAGCTTTAAACATTTACAGAATTTTGAGCTGTAATAGCAAAAGCTTTAGAATACATCTCTTCTGCTAGGACTCTGAAATTATTGCTATTACACCAGCATTCTCTAAATGAGATCCTGGTTTGAAGACAAAGGCATCCTGCCCTCAGCATCATGAGGGCCCAGGATATGGTGCAGCATGCAACAAAAATCCAAGTGAGAAAAAGGAACCAACCAGATTAGAGGCAACACTGCAGAATCAGTCCCCTTTAGTGTAACTATTAAAATGTTGTTTAAGAATTCCCCATTGCAGGGAATTATGACAGTCTTCAGTAAGAAAGGGCAGGGGGATTCCACACATCTTGTGGGGAATGTGGACAATGTTCAGAACAAAACAAGTGACATCCCTCAAAACAGAGGTACTTCTGAGAAGTATGACAGAGCACCACATCTGTATCTGCACTACGCTCTCAATGAGATTCCTTATCTTTTAAGACCTTTTTTAGGGGAAAAAAACATCCCAAACCCAAAATGAGTGAACCTAAAAAAAAGTGAAATTCATTGTACAAGTCCATTAAATTACAGAAATGCATAATAAGCCCGGATAAAGTGCTACAAAATGATTGTTGATTTTAAAAAGGTCCATGGCTGCTTCTTGTTTCACTTAGTACTGGTGACAACGGGAGTCAGTGCAATCCCACTGGCTGAGCTGGAATTCACAATGTCTTCATACTGGGGGGGTGGATCTAAATGTTGCACAGTTTCACTTCTTCTCACAGTGATCTCCCCAGTGACTTCCTCATATGAAGGGGGAGGATCACAGTTTGAGAGCCTGGTGGAGATTGAGTCTGACCGTGCATCCGTATAGCTCAGACCTCCCGGGGAGAGCCCACTGACTTCAAACATTTCCTCCTGTGGGGAATGAACAATGCTGAGAGGCGGCGGGACAGCACCTCTGCCATCAGCCACAGCACCGTCGCCCAGCGCTCCGTGGGCTCCCCTATGCACGTACACCGACTGTCTACGCATTTTCTTTTTGAACAGGCATCTCCATATGACAAAAATGACAATGAGGGTAACAAAAAGGCCAATGATTAATGGAAACGCAAGGTAAAATGAATACCAGTTATGTCCTGTGTTACTTTCTCCCTGAAGTTCGTTTTTGTAGACTTTCCAGAACTCCTTCTAGAAGAGCAAGACACAGTAAGTCAGAAACTATACGACAGTTAAAAAAAAATAAGCAATGTAAGCAAGTTGTTTTAAATGAGTGAGGGGGAAAAAAGGCATTTCAAATATTGATGATTAAAATAAGAACTGGCATGGATAAGCACACACAATAAACTTTCAATTTTCCTTTTGACATCATTAGTGATACAAAAGCAATTTGGTTTTTTGAAATGAACTCCTCACCACTTTTCAGAGTCCTGTGTCTGCACTCAGTGTTTACAAACATGAAGTACAGACAGGACTAGGCAAAAATACACAAACAATCAACTCCCCAAACAAACACAAACAACCCCCAAACAAACTAGCAAAAAAACCCTCAAACCCCTAGTGTTTTCTTCTGGTCTACCCCCAGTTTCAGGCGGCAGGAAAAGATTCACTTCTTCTCCTCTGGGTATTTATCCAGCATCCATAATTATACACAGACTGACACTAGAAGTCTTAATCACATCCTTCTAGATCTGGTGTTGACATGTTTTGAGCCACTTGCTAAGCTTTTTAGTACTTTCTTTGTTGTTTTGGTGTTTTTTTGCTAGGATAAAGCAAGACAGAAAACTTTGGAATTTCTGCAATATCTAAAATTTGTGGGAAGATCTGTGACTTTCAGCTTTTAAAATCTTCATGGAGTACAATTTGAAAAAAAATTAGTTAATGGAAATAAAATTCATGTCAGTGCTACAATCACACCCAGGTACTTTGCACAGAAGCATTTGAATAAATCTTTTGAGTCTCCCAACAACCTCTCATAACTGACCAGTGACCACATACAGTGCTGCTGCAGGCTACAGGCACCTCCAATAACCAGCTTTGCTAGGTTAGGCCTGATCTGGTAACTTCTCTGTGACAACAATCATCAGAGACTGCTGAAACGTCAAACATAAACAGGCAGTGATATTCCCCCAGATTTCACCTATTTGTACTTCAAGAACTTTCATTAGCCAAAGCTGATTCCTTTTATTTAATAGTTCCAACTGATTTATCTTCCTTTCATTTACATCATTGTTCTATGAACATACACAGGCTTTTAGGATCTGAAACATCCTGTGGGAAGGCAGTCCAGAGCTCTGGTGAGGAGAGATACTTCTGTTTGCTTTGAACCTGCACATTCCAGTTTCCTTTGAAGCCCTCTTAGCTCTGCTATCAGAAGGATGGCAAGTGACTGACCTGAGCTCAGCCTTCATGCTCCTGACAGACACCATCACATATTGCCCGATTTAATTATTTTATGATCTTTTGCTGTTATAGAAGTCTTTTGATATCTTTGGCCATTTGTCACACTCCTCTGGTCCTTCTTCAGCTACTAAGTCGCTTTTAAAGAGATAGGGAGACCAAATTTGTACATGGCACATTCCAGACAGGGGTATGCAATGACAGAATCACACTCTTTATTTTGATCCCTGTTCCTTTTATCAGATTCTTAGCATTCAAGTTTTTTATTTTATTTTGGCTTTGCTTGACTGCTGAGCATTAAATTCAAGTCTTCATAGATTCAAATTCAGATCCTGTTCCCTAATTCAGTTCAGAGTCAATCATATATATAATGAATGTTCCCTTTTCCCCCACATGCATTACATTTGTCAACACTGAATTTCATATTCTATTTTATCCACCAAGTCTTGCAAATTCTTCCCTGTTGGCTCTAGCCTAATGTAATTGTATTATCTTTATAATTAACTTTATAATTCTAAATAATCATTGTGAACCTGTCAAAATCCCCAAGCCCACACAATATTAAAAGCTGTCATGGAAATACTGAGTGCTATGTATGTATACTTGACATACACAATGCTAATTAAAAACTCATGGACCAAAAACAACTTGAGGGAACTGCTTGATGTTATTTTAATATTACAAACCTGTGTGTTGCACACAGCCCCAGGAGACTGCAGAAAAATGAAGAACCAAGTGGAGAAGATAAGAAATACAAAGCGAGAGATTACAGGGAACCAAGTCACCATGAGATAAATAAGCTACAGACCCTATTTGAATTCCAGTCCATCTATACTATGAAATCATTGACCCTTTGCTCCTCTGAATACACTGTATCATATTCCTTGTCTACTGCATCCAATTCCTTCCCCTGGGACACGGAAGTTAAGTCTGACTAAGTGGCTGTAAGAGCGGATACTGATGGGGAACAATGGACTAAATAAAGCCTAAGTAAATAAGTCTGGTCAGGCAGGACAGCACATTAGCAGAGCCCAGCCCATTAGCCACAATACAGCAGCCAGGAAATCAGGATACAGTAGCAAAAATGGATAAAAGCTCAGAACCTTACTGGAAGCTCCTTCACCACTTGCAGCAAGAAGAGGAATGTAACTATTTCTATTTTACCACTTCCCAAATACCTCTGCAAGAGAACTGCTATCTACCAAAACACAAAATGTTTCCAAAAAAGGGAGAAACACAGCTGAAGTGAGAGGCAACAAGTTTACATGTTTGTGTTTGCTCTAGTGACTTGGACAAAAAGTTAAAGCAATATTGTGTTAGAATTTCATACAAATTGTCTCATTGTACACACTCACTATTCTTAATTACACAATGACCTATCCTTAGGAATAGCCACACCATGGCAAGTTTGGGAGGTAAAAACCATGTGCGTGAATACACTTTAAAGCTTTAGCAAGAAGCAGTTTTGAAGAGAGGGCACATGTCCTACCACTTCATTTTAATAAATCAGAAAATTCTCACTCATGCCCCCAGGTATGACCTCCAACAAAAAGATGCTAAGAAAATGTCCAGTATGCCTTTCCATTGTTATTTTTTGATGTAGACCTCAGCCAGTGAAGAGTGCAATGCACTACCTGTGTAAATTCTGGAAAAAATCTGGAATGTTCCCTATGCCACTTCTACTACTGCCTTGCCAGTGCAATTTCCCTGTGCCAAAAACACAAGGGATAGAAGCTCATTTTGAAGATAAGTTTTCCTAGTCACACCTTCTAGAAACTGCTTTTCATTTTAGATTTATCTTCAGATTCAGAACTAATTTCATCTGTATCTATCTTGAAGTAAAAAAAAAAAGAATTGACTTACTGCATTAAATAGTTCAGAAGCCACCATCAAAACTCTGTGTGTATTTGTTGTGAAGCAGTATGAGATATGTTGGGTATGATGTGCAGCTACTGCTTGTACAGCCATTAGCCCATAAGCCTCTTAAATTAGAGAAGCCAGTGGAGTTAGGCAACAATTCTGTGTGGGCAGTTTCTGCTTCATTCCCATCAAGTTAATAGATCACTGCCCTTGCATAACACATGGTAGCACTGAAACTATTGCTCTTTCCATGTTTACATCACTGCTGCTTAACAACACTCTCTGGGGGCTTTCAGATTTTAGCTTGAAGAAGGCCACTTTCCTTATTTTTAGACTATCAATAGTCTGAGCACTGAACACTTTGGCCAGCTGTACCAAAACCTGGGATTCAAAGATGTATGTTAAATGGAAAGCTTTTTGAGCTGCTCATTTTTCTCATGTGAACACATTCAACAAACAAGTTCTGCCAGGAGAAGTGAGAAAAGTGAAGACTTGTGTCCTCTGCTTCTATATACTCCCAATACTGTCCCAGTTCCATAATTTCTTCCAAGCAAAACCACTACATTTATGATATCCAGGTCAGACAGAAGTGTGTGATGACAGGAGAACCAGTACATGGGCTACTTGGGTAAATGGTGGTGTCAAAGAGCTGACATCGTTGCCCACCTTTTCTCAAGTGGGGGTTTCTTTCATGTTCCTTTTCTTTCCAGCTGCCAATTTGCACAACACATGTAAACATAATTACCTTTTAAGACTTCTACCCCCTTCAAATTCATTTTAAAGTTGGGACAAATATGTGCACTCAAGGCCCAGAAAGCCAGCTGTGTCCTGGGCTGCATCCACAGCAGCGTGGGCAGCAGGGCCAGGGAGGTGATTCCACACCTCTGCTCTGGAGCTGCACCCAGCTCTGGGGTCCTCAGCTCAAGAAAGAAGTGGACCTCTTGGAGCAGGTCCAGAGGAGGGCAACAAAGATGATCCAAGGGCTGGAGCACCTCTCCTATGAAGACAAGCTGAGAGAGCTGGGGCTGTTCAGCCTGGAGAAGAGAATGCTTCAGGCAGATCTTATAGCACCTTCCAGTACCTGAAGTGGGCTTATAAAAGAGGAAAAGTGACTTTTTAAATGAACAGATAGTGATAGGACAAGGGTGAATGATTTCACACTGAAAGAGGAGAGATTTACACCTGATGTTAGGAAGAATTTCTTTGCTCAGAAGTTGGTGAGGCACCAGAACAGGCTGCCCAGAGAAGTTGTGTCTGCCCCATCCCTGGAAGTATTTAAGGCCAGGTTAGGGTTGTTCTGAGCAGCCTCGTGTAGTGAGTGGCATCTCTGTCCATGGCAGGGGGATTGGAACTGAATGATCTTTAAGGTCCCTTTCCACCCCAGCCTTTCTATAATCCTAGGATGGATTTGAAAGTTATTGCTATGCAGTTTGTCCATCTATGCAGTTTGTACACCTTATCTGGCTTGAAGAACCACCCCCAAAATAGAATCAAATCTAATGTAATGTTGGAAAGTACGCAAGTATTCAACACACCTAAAAATTTAGCATCAATACACCCCATCCATCTTTACATACACCACAAAACATACCGTTTTTTCCTCATTTTCAAATGCTTCTCTTGCTTCTTCATAGCTACAGATTTCTTCTCTGCATTCATGTTCTATGTCACCTTGCTTTAATTCTTCCAGAAAGGTGTTGGCTCTTGGGTATCTTTTTAACACAGAGTTGGCTTTGTCCTCTGTTAAGAACACTGAATAAGAAGAGGAGAGACGACAAAGGTCATTTCTAAAATAGATACCCAAAACCTCATGCTGGAATTGTTCAAAGAAAATGTGCTTTTGAGAAACAGCTTTTTCAAAGTCTTCCCTTTTATTTCATATGATAAAAGGTCCTTCCTAGTTTTGTTCACTGTTGTAAGTAGTTGGGCCTACAATTTCAGTAGTTATTGCTATAATGTCATAAATGCAATAGGCCTCAATTCAGCATCATAGTCACGTGTGCTTAAACAAGACTGAAGCCAGGGCCTAAGAAGTGCTCAGAAGAGACAGGCACATGCTCAGCTCAAGCAATTTCCTAAACTAAAGTGACACAGAACAAACAAATCCTGCTTGTGAACATCCAAAATGTTATTTCCAACTGCCTGAGGGCATCACAGCCAAAATGCTCTGAAGTTTTTGATATAAATATTTATGACTTTACCCAGAGTCAGTCACACCAGAACAGCTGCATTTATCAATGTTTAAGTCTGTAGGTTTTCCTGAGCAACTTCAAAGCAGACTTGCTCCCTTCACTCTGGAAATCTCAGCCATGAAATGGGCACCCTTTTGGGGGTGTGGGAGAAAGTAGCCTCTTTCTAAAAGGCAACCAAAAGGCAATCAATGGTATTCTTTACTTGGATTCTTTAGTTTTCTCTTTCCTTCTCATGTTCCAGATTTCTCTCAAACTCCCTGCCCCAATGATTTTTACAGTAATATGCAGCAACTGGGACACTCCAAAATCCATCAGACAGAATTACCTGGGAGGTACAGTACAGTAAATGCTGCAGAAATTCCCCAGGTATTTCAGGTCAGGAAGCAGGAACATCAAGTCAGTGCTACACTGCTCTTGGGCTCTCACTGCCAGCAAGAGGGGATAATGATTCAATGCACTGCCACACTAATGCACTTGTACCACTTTCCTGACCTATGCAATAATTTGTGCATTGCTTCATTTACAGCTAGTCTGAAGGTTTTTTTTTTCCCTTAATCATCTGATTTTTAATGTCACAAAAGGAGGGCAGCAAGTAAACAAAGTGATCACTGTGCTTTTGCTTTAGATAGATGTGGTGGCATCTGTCAGCAATGATTGGCATAATTAGGCTGATCTACTTGAATTTCATTTTGTTTAGTCTCTGCAATGGGTTTATGGTTCTATGGGTTAAGGTTTTGGTAGTGGCAAGTCTACAGGGGTGGCTTCTGGAAGAGGCTGTTAGGAAATTCCCCCGTGTCCAACAGAGCCAGTGCCAGCCAGCTCAAGATGAACTCTCTGCTGGTCAAGACTGAGCCCACCAGGGATGGTGGTGGCACCTCAGGGATAACATATTTCAGAAGGGTGAAAAAAACTCTGTGTAACTTCAGCAAGAGAAGAGTGAGAAGATGTGAGAGCAACAGCCCTGCAGACACCCAGGTCAGTGAAGCAGGAGAGGCAGAACATGCTCCAGCTCTTGGAGCAGAAATTCCCTTGCAGCCCATGGTGAAGACCATGGTGAGGCAGCTGTGCTCCTGCAGCCCATTTTGGTCCATGGTGGAGCAGAGATCCACCTGCAGCCCATGGAGCTCACACTGGAGCAGATGGATGCCTGAACCAGGCTGTGACACTGTGGAAAGCCCATGCTGGAGCAGGCTCCTGGCAGGAGCTGTGGACCCATGGAGAGAGGAGCCCACACTGGATCAGGTTTGCTGGCAGCACCTGTGACCCTGTGAGGGACCCACACTGGAGCAGACTGTTCCTGAAGGACTCCACCTCATGGGAGGGACACATGCTAGAGCAGGGGAAGAGTGTGATGAAGTCCTTCCCCTGAGAAGGAAGGAGGAGCAAAGACAGCACATGATGAACTGACTCCATTCCTTGTCCCCCTGTGCTGCTGCAGAGAGGAGGTAGAGAAATTGAGAGTAAAGTTGAGTCCAGAAGAAGGGAAGGGGAAAAAGTGTTTCAAGACTTGTTTTTATTTTCTCACAACCTAAATAATTTCCCCAAGTCGAGCCTGTTCTGCCCATGACAGTAACGGGTGAGTGAACTCTCCCTGCCCTTATCTTGACTCATGAGCCTCCCACTTTATTTTCTCTCCTCTGCCCAGTTGAGGAGGGGAGTGTCAGAGCAGCTTTGGTGGGCACTTGGCATTCAGCCAGGGTCAACCCCCCACACCTTCGTTACAAATCATTGGACAGTGATCATCCTTTTACAAAGGATTAAATGAAGATCTGAGGAATAAAGTCCAAAACACCACTTGCTCCTGTACTTTCAGTTTGAATACATGTATGTACATGCACCACACAAATCACACTATCCACAATGGTGCCAGGGGTTCAGTGCCAACTGTACCACTACACCTATCACTAATGTGGTTTTCTACAGCACCACAGGTCAGCACATGGACACCTCATATCACATAAATTCACTGACTAAATAACATAAATCTCACCAAAAAGGAAAAAAAAAAAAAGGATGGCTTCTTTCCATTTCCCACAGTTCTCCTGACTCCCCTCTAGGTCTGAAGAACTTGGTTTCTCTCAACATGCCTCAGTGATGACTTAAATATGATGAGCTAAGGACTTGTCCACAGCAGGAAGCCAGCAGAGAGCCATGCCTGGGGATGGGCTGCTGGTGCTCCACCTGCTTCTCCCAACTCCTGGTGGGCATTCCTGAAGTGAACAAGTGTCAGGCCAGACTCTCTTAAGAGTGCCCATGTGTAGAGTCAGTCACTAAAGGTTAGATAATGCATTATAAATCAAGTTTCCCTTCCTCCAGCACATAATACCTAGGGAATTTCATTTCACAGTTGGAATCCATCCCTGAAAAGAGCAATGAGAGAAATTATAACTGTGCTGGAGGCAGAGGGAAAAGAAATACAGGAAAACGCAGGTAGCTAAAAGTACCCTGCTTTAAACATTCTGGCTCTCAGAAACAAGATACAAATCTTTGTTTCTGCATGCACTTTCCAATTTAGAAACAGAATAAAGGTTTAAAAGCTGGTATGTTAAGAAATGATGCATTTGATACACAGTGGAATGAGTTTCTAGTTTAGTTTTACTAGTACTTTAGTTTTCCAAAAGGAGCTAAATGTACATTTCTGATTCAAATGCCTTGACAAATAACAGCAAACATTCGTATCATTCAGTATTCAGGAAAGGCCAATATATGACTATATAAATGCCCAACTTCTTAATTGAGTGACTGATATTCAGAAAGTCTGTCTTCTCTCAAAATATAATATACAAAGTGCATACATCAGAGAGAGACAAAAAAAAGCCCACTGAGGAAAATAAACTACATCCCTTATTAATTCTGAATATTTCTGATAAAAAATGATCTCTGGCTAGTTCAGACCAGGAATGACTTTTGACCCTGAAAGGCTGGAAAAAAATGAAGTATATTAATTTGTTTGTTTTGATGTGGCATTTTAAATGCTCTACACACTCCTAGTGACTTCAAATCCTATTGAGAAGTCAATATAAATATATCAAGGAAACACAAGAACACATGGACCAAAGCAATCTTGTTGGAGGTAGATTGCAATACAGGGATTTAATGAAAATCAGTCATTGCCTGATGAATCCCATAAAAAGAGAGAGTGGAAACATACTGCAGAACTCATTTTGACTTCTTAGTATTCCAGGATCATAATCATGTAGATATTCAGTTATAGTTGGATTAAAGTGTGTAAAAAAACCACTTTGGGTTTTTAGCTAAGCCACAGTGTGGCCAAATTCACTACAGCTGTTACTATGGGGCTGAACATTATCAGGGAAGATGTGCATGTGGCAAGAATAAAGTAATAAAGCAAGATAAAACTTACTTTTTTTACTTTTTTTAAGGAGACTAGCTAATAAATTCAAGATAAAAAATCAAAATTATGATTTGGGCATTATGTAAAATAGACACAGAAATAAATAATCTAAAGCTTCTTCCACTTGCTCAATTTTTGTAGAATAGAGATGAATATATATATCAACTACCAATTTTAATGCATTTGAGTCCATTTTTTCTTCAGGCACACTCGTGCTCTGGGTGTAACTGTAACACTTGTCTTTTACCAAGCTTTTATGCATCAGAAAGCTACAAGGAAAATAATTCCAAAGACTTAGTGTCACATATTATTGAAGAGAACAATACAGTCAGATCAGTCTGTTACACGTTCTCTGTAAAACCTGCACAGTATCCTAACAGAGAATGGATCCTCTAGCAAGGTGCAATTCAATCAGAACCAGAGGCAGGCAAGGACATGAGAGGATAAATACACTACAGCCTGCCAGCTGAAGCTGCCACAGGGAAAGAAAGCAGGATTCAGGTCTTTAGCGACAGAAGGAACAGGGAGCAGGAGCGTGGGAAAAGCATTCTGAGACACAGAAGTGTCGCCAAAGCAAAGCCTGGGGCATCTGGGACACCAAACCCAGCTCTATTGAGACCATTATTGGGGCTTCTTTTTTTTTGACTCCTTACCAATACACACACAAGAAGACTAAAACCACCACTAATACTAAAATTAAACATATAACTTTAAATTTGAAGCTGCTGCTATTAAATTTCAGTATTTTTGTAGTTCATCTTAATAAAGCCATTTGGTTTGACGAGGTGGAGGACTGAAAAATTATTTGTGCATTTCTTTACAAAGCTTAAAAAGTTACTTTTGCTGTAAAACTTTGGAGTTACTGGCACAAAATTAAAACCAGTTAAAAGTAAAGTACTCAAGGCTGGAAATTGAGCTCTGTGGTTTTCATTCTGCAGTCAACTTTCAAAGGGCCATGAATAAGTCTGTGATGATTATTATGGTCTGCGTAACATATTTCTGCCAGAACAGTTGCGTGATTCTAGTTCAGATCAGCGTGGGCAAAGATCTGCATTGTACGTAACATATAAACTAGTTGAAGGCCAGAGGGCATTTTTTGTGCAAAGTTATGGGATTGTAAGAAAAGGACAGTTTTAGGATGTGTCACTGCCCACATCATAGGGAATAATAAAGAACACACACTCATCACTAAGTTAAGGAACTCACCACTATCCATGATGATCGCTGTCAAGGCAGGGAACTCACAGTATCAAATCTGTAAACAAAAGAGGAACATCCTGTTGAGTTTGATGAAAGTGGAAAAGTTTCTCTTTATGCCCTAATACTGTTATAAATATATAATTACTAGAAACCACGTGATCAAGCTTAATCCCTCTTTTTAGATGTTCCAGTACTGCATGCAGACTAATTTCAGTAGTATAGGAATACTATCTAAAAAAAGTTAACTCTGGTGAACTGGTGAATACTTTAATCTTTTTCAAGGCTTTTCATATTTAGAATATATAAACATGTTAACATGAAATAAAGGGTGTGTATAATCTTAAATGTAATACAACCTGGTTTGTCTAATTGAACCTGAAAGGTACTGCATTCTCCACTGTAATTACTTAATATCTTAGCTAAGTCTTAAATTTACTCTGCAGAGATCAAGTCAACACATTATCTTGAGTTCATGGATCAGATTTCTTGAAATCAGAATGAACACATGTAAATTCATTCAGAGACAGCTGCTGATTAAAACAGAATGCCTGCATAAAGTTCAAGGGCAGAACAAGACCTGTGATTTGGCAAAGGAACTTGCAATACCTGAGAGGATCCCAACCTGCCCTACAAGAACTTACACGCACTTTGTACCTCATCTTGGAAAGAGAACAGACAAGATGCTCTCAGTTGAGAAAATGCCTGAAGCTCATTGCACCCCACAAGAACTGCATCTGAAGGCAGCAAGAGTAGTTTGAGAGACTGTTTTCTGTTTCTTGGAGTCTCTATTAGTATGGGTAAAGGTAGGAAAATAAAAGCTTTCAGCAAAGTACAAGAAAAGTGCAACTGCCTAACCAACTTAGTAGAATACCATGAGGTTAAGGTTTGTTGGGGTTTTTTTAATTAAAACATTACCTACTCATAAAGGTTAGCACTAGTCTCAGAGATCAGGTTACACATCAACATACACTACACTGATGTCCTCACTTTCCATAAATCCAAACCCTTGTAAGCAAAGCTCTTTGTAAAAAAGGTTGGTCAGGGCTGTTGCAATAAGGAGGGAAAGTTTATGTTTTCACACTCTAATTCATCAGGCAAGAACAGACTTTGTAAGCCATATTTATAAGGATTGCTGCTGAGGTGAATGGAGATCTGTAAAGACATCCCAGCCCGCTAACAAAACTGTAGGATTGGGACTACAAGATCTGTGGGATAGAGTAAACTGATTTTAAAGCAAGTTCATCAAGTCTCTGTAAAGGCAAATAAATGTGAATAAACTGAAGACATTAGAGCACTCTGAAATCTCACCACCACTGGGTTTAGTTTGTCATTACTAAGTATTGCAGGCTAACCTCTTTTAATAGACTGAATTTTTCTTAGCAGACTACTCTATGCTAAAACAAACAGCCTTTTCCAACTGCTTCTTGAATAAAATTAAAATCAGCATCATTTTCTAGGCAGTCACAATGTTACAACCACAATATCTGTGATGAAGAAATTGCCAAACTTATTAAAATAAACAGGTCACAAATGAACTGGCTACTGGTGTAACTTTTCACCTGCTACATCATTATTTTCTTTTGTCATTCATTACTCACCAGTTTCAGATGGCAGCTTTTGCAACAGCCCCTCAAATAAGACACACAGAACAGAAGAGGCAGATCCCTGAGTGCTCCCTTGCTCTGTTAAGTGTCAGCAATGCTATGCATTAAACACACCTTGTCAGGCTTGCCCCCTCTCTAATGGATTTGTTTTTCTGCAATAAATTCCAGTTAGTCTTTAATATTTCATCCTCTTAACAAATAACTTCGGTTTGGATTTCATTAACATTTAAAAAAAAAAAAGCAGAACACCTGCATCCACATCCATGAGTCACAACTAGACGGCTCTGATGGCTCTGCCTACTTGGAACTGTTGAAGAAAGAAGGGGAACTTTCATGCCTCTTCCCTGATACAGGACGTTCTCTGCCAGGAACAGAGCAGGATACTCTGCCTCTCTGCCTTGGCACCTGGCTCAAGGTGCTTGGTATATCATGAGCTCTGGGAAGGAACATCAGAACACTGACACACACAGGCTGGGAAACTGGGGAAAATGTGGAGGGGGAAAATAAAGAAAGCACAGAAAGAAAAAACACATCTTAATTTCTTCAAAGGCAGGGATATTATGAGCTGCTGACAAAATGAGGATTTGCTGAAGGGGCTGCAAAACACAAATGATGTTTCTTTTTACCTCTCTCATTACAGAAGGAAACATAGTATGTCCTATTCTAGGAAATATCAAATACAGCTTTCCAATCAGTGGCTGTAGTACAGACATTTCCCTTCATCAATCTAGATTAGATTCTTAACAGCAATTACAAGCATTTAGGGCATCCTGGAACTAAGTATATCCATTTTCTGACAAAAGTGTGCCTTTTCATGTCCCCCGACTTTCCTCTCTCTCTCCCTCTCTCCTCAACCTTCATTTCCAAGCTCCCCAAAATCACAGCTTTGTGCTATGACAACCAAAAACCTACTGGGCAAGAGGTTGATTAAGGACAAAGGCAATGGCTGCCCTGACACTACATGGACATTCACTCACAGAACAGACTCTCCCACTGCAGAGGAACTGCCTGTGCCTTTACCCTCTACCTAACTGTCCCTTCCTCTAAAGGAAAGGAGTTTAATTATATTTTAGCCTTCTTTTTCTTGGTTCAAATTGAATAAATAGTTCAAAGGTGGTTTGGAATAAGGGATTGAATACCGACGAGTATAAAAATCTTTTTTACCATCATAAACCAGCTAATGAAGCTGAGGAGGGCTGGCCACACCACAAGAACATCTTGACTTGCTACTGACTCATTTATTCCTCTATCCAACTCTTTATTTAGTTTTCTGCTTTTAAGTCTTCACAAACCTTACTGAAGCCTACATATACAGAGCAATGTTTTTCATATATATATATATACAAATGCACAAACAAATACACATTCTTCACCTCATCCCTCAAATAGTACCTTACTAGTCACATCAATGCTGTTTCAGGAATCCCTCTTCCCTGGATCTTCTATGTATTATTGCCTCCACAAGGTTACATACCACCTTAGATTTGCTTGTGGAAAAAGTGACAACAGGGTGGACAGCATGGATGGCTCTACAGCCACGCTGAGTGTCAGACTGGAGTTCAGTGGCAGCTGCCCTGCCCAACCAACACTGACCTGTCCTGGCTGCCAGCTTGGCTGTCCGTAGAATAGTTAAAAAACAGAACAAGGAAACAATGAACCACCCATTTCTAGTAGGAACTAAAATGACTCAGGGGGAAATATAAAGAGTTATAAAATGTGTGAGACACAAGGAAACACACCAACAAGGCCTGTGCTATTTAGCAGCAGCACCCTGATCATTACCAAAAGGCTGCAGCCTCTTACCACGGAGAAACATTTTGCATGAAAGTTCAAGGAACTAATATGGAAGTAACAAACCAAGCTTGTGCCCTTCTTTCCACAACTAAATTTTTTTCCTCAATCTTCAAACTGCCCAAAATTTGCCTGCATTATCTATAACATAAAGCATAGGATATTTTTTATACACATTTTCGAAGTGAAGCAATCATATTCTGGCAGTGCAGCGTATTCCTTAAATTGGGAAGATAACTAATTTCAGCACTAAAAGTTGTTGGCTTAAGACATTTCTGCAAGATTTTGTTGCATTTATTAAGACAACCATCTTCAGTTGGCAGCACACACCTCTTCTGGGTACGCTTCCTGACTCTAAGTTTAATGGAAACTTGTGTGCAGCACGTACCCTTAAAGGACAGAGGATCTCTCTGAGGGCACACAGAACTGCCTGCACTGTTCTCACTCACTGTCATGTGTTCTAAGAACATAGAACAACAAGAACAAAGCAAGTCCTTCAAGGAAGGGATTAGAAAGAGAAAGGAAAATGAGGCTAATGTAAAGCAGCAGCTGTACTGTCCCTCAGTTTCTCACTTGCTGCATTAACAGGGACTTAAAACACTGCAAGGCCACCACGGTCCTCTCACAGCCAGGGAGGGATGTGCCTGACAGGACCCAGGTAGGGAAGAGGGAAGTGGCTTTTTCATTCTGCAATACAACTCTAACAGGGGATACAGCTGCGAATTTTACCTTTGTAATCTGTGCAAGTTATGAAACCGCTAGGATGCAATTTACAACCAGGTACCATAAAGAGCTATATAATTTCTTAAAGTTATAACTACTTAGGTTTTTCTGGAGCTATTTATGAAAGCAGGTCCATGGTAATACACAGGTAGACATTCAGCCTGAAAAGTAAACACTCCTTTTCTAGCTTAGTCCCAAATAAGCTAGAAATGTAGCAATGTAACAGCTGAAACGCTCCTGTGCCAGGTCAGTTTAGAAGAAATACTAAAAGACTATCACTGTCATCCTGTGTAGTTAGTTAACTGACTGCCATTTATTCAAAATGTATCATGTGCCTACCTAAACAGCCCAGTCTCACCATGTATGCCTTTTGCATACTTGGAAAATATGTCACAGAAGACGAAAATTTCACTTACAATCTCTTTTCAAAGAACCTTCTCCCCAGGAAAGTGTATTGAAGAATTTACACGGATTCAAATACTGGAAAAATAGACTGATTTTTCTCTGAACACAAAGTCCATAAGATATAGGAGAATTCTGTATTTATTAAGTTTGGTTTTCTTGCAACAGCAAGGTTTTTCAGGGAATTTGGCAGGAATAAAGAGGGACGGAACACTTTGGAAACTATCAGACAAGAATGCAAAAGATTTGTCCCAGCTCAGACAAGGATAAAACAGAGAACTAAAAAAACCCCTCTGCCTTGTAGATGCCATCTGATCACAGTATCTTAAACATCATCATTAATTCTGATTGCATAAGAACCAAACCCACAGACCAGATCACTAAGAGAAACCTGTACTTAGAGTGCCACTGCATCTTACACCCAGTGAAACAGATCATTACTCACAGAATAGGCAGCCTGAGCAATCTGTCCAACATCACCCTGTCACAGAATCATAGAATCGATTGGGGTGGAAAAGACCTCCGAGATCATTAAGCCCAACCCTTGGTCCAACTCCAGTCCCTTTACCAGATCATGGCACTCAGTGCCACGTCCAATCTCAGTTTAAAAACTTCCAGGGATGGTGAATCCACCACCTCT
>JAWWLZ010000001.1:111332993-111360397 GCA_035041345.1 Poliocrania exsul | reverse complement strand
AGAAGAAATGAAGCATATAAGATTTACTGTAATAATGGAAGAGGGAAGTCGATGGGCAAAATGGCTTTCCCCAGTAGGTTTTCCCCAGTAGTCACACTCAGGGTAAGTGGTACCAACCACCTCTCTTGTTCCCTGCCCATCCAGCTGTTTCTAAGAGCCAGGTAAGAGCCAAAAGTAAGTCAGATAAGGGTTTTTTTCAACCTGATTAATTCTGTGACCTGCCTCACCAGATCAATATGGAAATGGTTCTACAATCACAAGTGAGGGAGGTCACAGAGGGAGGCAGAACAAAATGATGGACAAGAGAATCAAAGGAAAATTACAGAGAAAACAAAAATGGTTCACAATGCTGTAGTCTAAAGTAAGATAGCACCATCCTGAAGTATATTTTATCCTGCTTTTGCCACAGAACTTATTCATGACTCTAGAAAAATTACCTAAAAATGCTGTTTCAATGTGGGGACCAACTACATGTACTTTTTTAGGGATGCCTCTCCCAAAATCTGAGTGCTTGATTTGCAAAAGCAGCATAGGCTTAGACCAGATATTCAATTAATTTACACCTGTGCACTTAATATAAACCAGGACACTGAACTCAATACCCTGAAAAAGATCAGATCCTACCTACCCGGACCACATTTGGTCTTCACAGTTTTGTCTTTCATTCTTCATGTGGAATGTCCCAGAAGAGTTTTCTCAATTAAAGGGGAAATGTGTCACGTACTGAGATAATAAGGTGATTAAGCATTAACAGAAGACACTAGGGAATTTATCATTCCATAGTCAAAGCAGAATGTAATGCAGATTTGAGTCACATTCAGAAAACATTGTGACATCACGCAATCAAAGTAATGAAAATGAGACCAAAATACTTCATCTCTTTAATACCTTGAGTATAATATGAATTTTTATGCAATAAACAATATGCTATTACTACATAGAAATCTGTAGTTCAATCTAGATGCATGAAGAGACTCAATTAAAGCTAACTTAAAAACTTCAGTTCTCCATTTTTGAGTAATTCTGGAAATGACACTATTAGTGTAGTTATTCTGACTGTGTGTAACTACCAACTTCTAATGAAAAAACCTGATGTAGCCATATTAAATACCAACACCTGCATGTATTATAACCAGATACAATGCTTTGCTGTTCTGACCTAATACATTAGTTCTGGATGAACTTGCGTGAGAAATGGATAAACTGTGTTTTGCTTAGAGACTTTCTCTTATTTGCTAATTCCAAGAAAACAGAGATACTTGGGAATCCCAGGCTCTAGTCTAATCTGTTTTGAAAAATAAAGTTTTCTAGTCTAAGAGAGGTTGAAGTGAGACAGCTGAACACAAGTTAAAATCCCACTCTTATTTCCATGCAGTACTCTCACACAGAAGTTCCCTGTCCCCTCTTCTCTGGCTTCAAATTTCATTTCCCTGGTCCAGCAAGACCTACTCTTGCAATCTCACTCACCTTAACTTGGATAAGTCTCCTCAGACTGTTCATCACCTCTTGCACTTGTAAACCTCCCCCACAACTGCTTTATCAATGGCACTCCCTCTGTTCAACACAAGAGCCAGAATGCTCGACATCGCAGTTGCACAATCCCTTTACACAGGTGTGTCTCTGCCTATGGTTATACATTAAAACCATTTTACATACATGCCTACTCATCTATGTAGAACAAAAATAAACTTTCCCTCCCCATCACACGTTTCCTTGAGCCAGTAGAAGCATCCCTATGGCAGTGCAGAGAAACAGATGTGATCACTAAGTAGGTTAATCAGAAAAAGTGTTCAGAAGGTCGGTGTGAACCTGCGGGTAACGCTCTGTGCCACTTCACCCCCCTGCTGTACAAACAATGGTGCCAGCATGGGGAGAAGATGGGACAGAAGGTGGCAACGAGCAGCCAAGCTGCCGAAAAAGCACGACTTTGGTGACAGCAACAGCCAATAGTAATAATAAATTTAAGATTCTGATTTTAATCTAGAACATCAACATCCGCTTGACTGTCCCTTCTCTCTTCCCGGATTTACCTATGAAAACCTGAAATAATCTCCCCTTTGCTCACTGTCTCCATTCCTCTCTGTTTTATTCCCAACAAGCCTTAGGCACTGCCTGCTCTGTCACCGCTCCACCAACACAACCTTCAATCCCAGCTCCAACTGGGGTGACACTGAGGCTCCCTCTGCGCCTCCTGTTCCCTGTGGATATGGATAAACTGTCCCCGTGCCAGCTCCAGAGGATCCTCCAGACCCGGGAGGGGTAAGGATGGTACCCAAACTCCTGCGCCTCCCCCACCGCCCGGCCCGGGCACCGCGGGGTCTGCGGATGACCCTGCCCAAAGTGGGGCAGAGCGTTAACAGCGGTATGACAACTTCAGACGGCCGTGGGCTTGCTCTGGCAGCGGTGCTGGCGTTTGTTAAACTTCAGCGAAAAACGCAGCAGCATCAGCAGCCGCCTGCTCCGGAGACAGCCACTAACCTCTTACAAGAAACAAACTCCGCCGGGTTGGTTCTTCCTTTGTTCACTGCAGTCCACACATTTTTTTCGCTGGGTGAACTGGAAATGGCACAAGCCCCTCGGGCGAAGTTTCCCTGGCGGCTCCGGAGCGCAGCGAGGGGCGGAGGGTGCGGGAACACGGCCCGGCCTCCCCTCCGCGGGTCTCGCCGCGCAGCCCCACACGGGACCCCCGCCCCGGGCACCGCCCTGCCCGTCCCCGCTCCGAGCAGCCCCTTCCCCTCCGCGGACACCCCGCACTCACCGGGAGAGGCTGCGCTGCCGGGCCGGGGGTCCCCCGGGGCTGTCCCAACGCTGCTGCCCCGCTGGCCCCGCTGGCCCCGCTCCCGCTGCGCGCCCAGCGGAGCGGGCGGCGCCTCCGCGCATGCGCCCGAGGGCGGCGGGAGGCGGGCGGGGAGGGAGGCAGCGAGGGCGGCTCGGAGCGGTCGGCGTTGCTTCTGCCCCTGCCCTGCCCCAGCCCCACTGCATATTCCCCGCTGCCCCTTCCCGGCCAAACATTTCCCCGCCACCCCTTCCCCTTCTGCCCTCTGCCCCGCGGTGCCCACACCCCGCTCAGGGCTGGCCCGAATGCTCCGCGGGCTCCCTGGGGGTCGGAAATGCGGCCGCGGCGCCGGGGGTCGCCTCAGCTGCCTCCGGCAGGGCGTTTCCAGCCCTAAAGTTTGTGTCAGTTTGTCTTGATCACAGAATCAGTGGATCAGCCAGGTTGGAATAGAGCTCTGAGATCACTGAATCCGACTTGTGGCTGAACAGCCCCTTGTCACCCAGGCCACGGCACCGAGGGGACACTTCGGTCTATCCTCACACACCTCCAGGGACGGTGACTGGGCAGCCCGTCCCAATGTTTCATCACCCTTTCTGTAAAGAAATTCCTCCTGATCCACGGTCTGGCAAATGTGGTCTTTCATGGAGAGCTAAAAATTGCACCAAAAGTCATGATTTTGCCCTTCAGAGCATCCCCAAGGGGGCTGCTGGACCCATGGGCTTGTTTACCAGAGTTCTGGGCCTTTAGGTGCACTTGGATCCGCCCCATCCACAGAAGGTGCATTTCAGGAACCCCAAACCCCTCATGTTCCACATTAAAAATTGAAGTTTCCACATTAAACATTTATTTGGCTTTTTGCACTGCCCAGAATTCATCTGAAACCAGAGAGTTTGATAGCCTAATTTTGTTTGTGACCAGTACCTTTATCTTCGCCTCTCTGATTTTAATGCTTGTGTATGGAAAGAGTATAAAGTTCCTCAGAAAATTCACAGCAAATTAATAATCCCTACCTGACTTCAAAGGTGCTGTTGTCAGTGGTGCATTGCCCTGGTTATAAATGACTTAGGAACGATTCACAAAAATAACAGCTTAGCTTGCCAGAAGAAAGGTTGAGGTCTAAATGATGTGGAACATAAAATACCATTTATTCTGTGCAGCTCTATAAATATGCAGTGGTTTTTGAAGTTTGCATTGCTGCTGTCTTTATATTCAGTGCTCTGTGGCTTCAGTTTTCAGTGGGTTGCTATGTTGTATAGCAGTTCTTTTTACCTTTAATTTTATATTAACAGACAGCTGGCAATCATTAGAAAAGGAATGGGGTAATAGTACAGTCAGAAATATTGAGGGAACTGAAAGATGAGACACAGTTTGCAATAGTTCAGGCATGGCTCAGCTTCTTTAATGGATCTTGACCTATAATAAAAGTTAATGCTTTCATGTATGTCAACTTAGAACTGACACTGAGGCCATTGGGTTTTAAACAAAAGAAATCATGTTAGTGTGTCTGACAGTTCTTTGATGACATCATCCAGAAACTCAAATCCCTAGAATCAATGGGAGACAAGACACATCTGTTCTTTCAACGTTTGTTGAGGCCCTGACAACAAATGGTCATCAGTGACCATGGAGAGAGACACACACCATCAGTGGGAGAAATGAATTTACATCTGCCTTTCTTTGGAAGGCAGGAAATTTTCCTGTAATAATTTACAAATGGTTGCTACAGGTTGTTTGAATACACCGTATTCAACCGTATCTGTTTAACTTAATAGCAGGTGGTTGGGAAATAACCTGGAAAGGCAATGGATGAAAAATTTATTTGTAAGGGTCAGAAGACAATATTTAACTTAATAATTATGCAGTACTTTCTTCCTTGATTCCAGATGCATTGCACAGTTTGTTTGTGAAGGCTTAGAGCCAGAAGCTCAAAAGGGCAATGAAAAAGTTAGAAAAGGCTGTGAACAGAGGACAAGAAATGTCATGGCCATGGAAGAGAGAAAGCTGTCATTGAGCCTTGCTAGAAGGAGTGGACGTAGAAAAACAGACCTATACTTGAGTAGAACTCCTTGTGGAATCTTACAGTTATGCAGACTTTCTCCCCAGAAATTAACCAATTTTTAAGGATATAGTTTAATAAAATTTAAATTGAGAGAGGTACATGGTCCATGGTGGAATTTTCTGACAGAAGGACACCCATTAGTAAGGATAATAGTTTTGCTGCGTAAGTATGTTCTTTGGAGTTTTGAAAATTAATTTAAATCCTGACTCTTCTACTTCGAATACATGAGATGGGGAAAACACTTGGGTCCCACTTCTTGGAGATGTCTCACTTTATACAAATAATTCAGTATTCATGAGAACAGTATTCATGAGAACCACCTGAATGTCCTAACTTCCTGTTAAGCTGAATGATTCTCAGTTTTCAAAAAAAGTCTTAAAACTCAGGGATTTTTTACCAACTTCTATTGTGGTACAGAAATAATTTTGATTTTTTTTTCATATCTACTTTCATCTCTAAGACTAAACAGCGATTTGATTTTAAAAAGATTGTCATAGGCAATTACACAATTGCTTCCAACTCCAGGGTACCTCAGGACGTTCATTCCTGAACCCTGAGGAAACTGATACAAAAGTGAGAATCCAGCCAGACCTTTCTGAGGTGAAATAATTATCATTATCATTCAGCCCAGGAGCAGAACAAGAAGTAGGAGAAACAAGCATTTAGTCTGAAGGGAGGTGGAAGTTCAAAAGCTATTGCAGTAAAAGAACTGAGAAGACTTGAAAAATGGAAGGAAGCAGAGTTGTGTCTAACACAATAACTGTGGTACTGAACTGTTTTCTAGAAAAATATATTCTAGTATGATGCCTTAAGTATACCCTAAATTTAGGCACAATGTATGCATATAAAGGAAGTGTACTTTACAAAGTCATATTATTTTTTGTGTGTGTAATATGATATGAGTAAAGATACTTCTAAATACAGAACTTGCTTGAAAAAATCTGAAGGGGAAATACATAAAGTATGATTTATTGCCAAGGGTTGTGAGTGCTGTCTTCAGACTCACATATCAGTTTTCCTGTTTATGCTCTGCATTGTGTTTGCACAGCTAACTGGGACCCTGCACTGGAACATTTTCCTGGATATCACACTTTTCACATTAATGTAGCTGGGTTATTATTTCTTTGTCATCAAGCAAAGCAAACAAACGTAAAGCCAAGAGGTTTCTAAAGTGCCATGTCATATGCAGATCCAATGTCCTCATTACTCTGTATTTCCAGCTCTGTGACTTTTTCTCATCTCCTGACACATGAGAAACTTCAGTACCTCAGGGGGTTAGTCTGACTGCAAGAAAACAACACAAACTTTCCCTCTTACTTTTATCTCTTCACTTTGGTTTGCCATCTAGTTTTGAATCTTCTGATATTTCAGTGCAGGAATGCAAGATGCAAAGAAGCAATTCCCTCTGGGGGGAACTGTGTCATATTTTCCAGCATATTCAGCCACTTCCTCCCTTCAGTCCCTCTGCCCTGAGATCTCAGATTGCAGCAGTGTTCCCCCCAGCCAAATAGGGCTAAATTAGCTTGTTTTCAGAGCTCTTAGTCAGGCAAGGAGTTGGTCAGTACTGGCAGCCCTGATAGTGATGTTCCCACGAAGCCTCATTGTGACCCCAATGCTGCTGCTGTTCTGAAGTGCTGCTGCATAAAGTCTTCACCCCATCAGGCTGCACTAAGCATCTCCCTGCTGCACTGTGAGAACTAACCCACATGAACAAATTCCACACTCTCAGGCTGTTTTCAAGTGTGCTAAAATATCACTGTGTAATACATTAACTCAATTCAAATATTTTAGATTTTTTTGTAATCCTTCATTATTCCAGTAAAGCAACATTGGAATGTGTTTAGTGTTCTGAATCACTGCTCACATCTAAATGGCTTTGTGCTCTCAGAAATTAAATTATGATTTGCTCCACTCCCTCCCCAAACATTGACAGGATTTGGTGTGGGATCTACTTCTATTGTGAATTGCTCAGAAAGCAATTTTGCATCTGTGGATGTATTCACCTGGATTGCTGTTGATCACACAAGTGGGCAGTTGGTCAAAGACAAGAATTGCAAAGTAATTGCAAGTTTATTTCTGTTCTGTAACTTCAGTATAGACAGCAGGCTGCATATAAGTCCTATGCCATTCTTTTTATAATGTATATTGTAGTTTGATTGGTGACCTCCGTAAAGCACTTGTGAAAGTGCCATAATTATTTTTCTGACCCTGAGCATTTCTGTATCTCCTAATTTCTTCTGTGTTGAAACAAATGAAGGGGAAAAGAAAAACAAATAGAGGGAAATATTTAAAAACAAACTGGGTCTTTCAACTCTGCAGTTCTTCCCTACACATTAGCAACCAACCCCCCTCCAGCACTGTATGGCATGACTCTGCAAGTTATTTAAGGCAGTTGTAGACCTTGGAATGGAAAATTATGTTATGATATACCCTAATCCCTACTGGGGCAACAAAATAAGCAACTTTCTAGTCAGGGCTTGCAAGTAGCTTTTTTTCTTACTGGATAAGAATGTAAAAATATTCAGAATATTAATAACATCTAAAAGAAAAACAAATAGTTGATGAAATAATACGATTCTCAAAAGAGAGTCTGACAACTGTTAGAGAAATTCCAGTCCCCATGATGTTTGTGGAAATAAGTGATTTTGGATTCACACTGATAGACTCTACCCTGTGACTTTGAATATATTTCCATACTTTTAAGAAGAACAGGAAATGGATGAGTGACTCTTTATTTTATAACACTGTGCAAAGCTTTTAAAAGTCCATTTGATATAAAAAAATAAATAAGCAACAATGTTTAAAAGGGCTGTTCTAGCAAACTCACTATGCTTGTACCACAAGCAACTCAGATTTCATTTCTGTGGTTAAAGTGTCTCTCCAGAACATCTCAACAAAACAACATCCTTGCTGCACAGTTTTTCTTAGTCTATTTTGCTGTTGACAATATAGATCTGATGCACACAATTAGTGACAAGGCAAGCATAAATAAAAAGAGCAAGTATACCAAGTATAAAAGCCAACCAATTTAAATGACTGGAAATTGATTTATTTAGTTTGTTACTTCATACTGTCAGAATTCCACTGACATGATCTTATAAGATACATCCCTGTGTGTCTTCTGATTGTAAATAAAAGTCTAAGGAGAATGACATTTATTCTGTACAGGCTTCAAGTACACGTCTTGAATTTACTCACAGCACAGTGGTGATAAAATCCTCTGTTGTGCTATAATGGAGAGACCTGAATAGAAGACCTCAGTTATTTTCTGGGCAGAATAGGTCTCTTCGGGGAAGTGACTGATAGGCCAGATAGGTGTCCTGCCTTTCAGAGGGGCCTTAGCAGGCTGGAGTGATGGGCCAACACAGATCTCATGAAGTCTAAGAATGGGAAGTGACAAAGTCCTACCCCTGGGGAGGAAGCATGGTGTACAACTGACCTCCTGGAAAACATTTTGGGAGACAAGGACCTGGGACTTGTGGTGAATGCCAAGCTGACCATCTATATGTCATGTGCCCTTGTGGCAGAGCATCCTGGGCTGCATCAGGCAGAGTGTCAACAGTAGCTGTTGGAGGCGGGTGATCCTTCCCCTCTGCTGGACCCTGCTGAGACACACTTGGAGGGTCTGGTAAAGGGCCATGAAGACAGCTGAGGGCCTGGAGAGGCTGAGAGGGCTGGAACTGTTCAGCCTGGAGAAGAGAATGCTCAGGGGAATCTTATCCATGTGTATAAGTATCTGAAGGGATGTTTTTCCCATAGAAGACAAAACCAGACTTTTGTCAGAGGTGCCCCATAACAAGATAAGAGACAGCAGCACAAACTGAAAAACAGAAAATTCTTTTTTTTTTTTTTTTTTGAGGGTGGTCAAACACTGGAACAGGCTGCCCAGAGACACTGTGGAGACTCAGTCCTTGAAGATATTAAAAATTTGACTCAACATGACCCTGAGCAACCTGCTCTAAGCAGAGGTTTTGACAAGATGTTTTCCAGCAACCCCTTCCTGCCTCAAAAGGTTTGTGCTTCTGTCTCCACACCAATTCCATGTAAATGGTAGTTTTGCAAGGGTAAGGACAGTAGCAGTGGGTCAGTGGACTGGTCAAGTATTGTGTTTTGAACCAAGCTGAATGACACATGTTTTGAGCAAAAAAGTAAACAGGTATGAGGAACTGAGTACACAGAGAATGGGTGTAGGTGCAATATGAAGGTATAGGCCAGGTTTATGGTACCAGGGTGCAGCAATCAGGTGACAACAAATGGGGACCAGGCAGGAGCTATGCATGGCAGGGTGGTTAGAAACCATCCCCAGATGCCTCCTGGTCTGGGGAAGAAGCCATTGGTGAGGCTTCCTTGCAGCAGCTGATGGACTCCAGGTCCCAGGAGCTCACCCGTTACCTGGAGGGGATGTGCTCTTCCTTTGTGCCCTGCCACGTGGTCCCTGAGGTGCCCCAAAAGAGCCATACAGAGACCACAGGAGAGGAATGAGAGAGAGCATTTATTAACATGGGTAGAGGTATTAAAGGTTTTGAGGGGATTCTAGTTACTACCAATAAGAAACCAGGGATAACAACCAATAGGAAAGGGAAAAATAAGGGCCAATAAGAAAATTTATAGAAACATTTTCAAGGACAAATACATGCAGTCCTGACTAGTGAGATAATGGTTTTCTCAAGGGATTTTGGAAACAAGACAGCAACTAAGGGAAGAAAGAACAGGAATCCATTTTGTAACATATATTTACACAACAGTAAAAGCTTCTGTTTTTAAGGCATTTGGGCAAGCTTCTTAATTTCTTCACAAGCCCATTTCTTACAAGATTTTTTCCATTCCAGATACTGCAGATCCACTGCCACACTTCCTGATGATCTTTCTGCCACCTTATGGCTTTTGCTGTCACCATCATCTATCTCATAGGTGGTCCCCATTCCTGGGGCGGGTGTTGCAAGACCCTGAGGCATTCTAGGCCCTGACATCTAAAGCGTACCTACCCTGGACTCACTGTCCATTTTAAATCAGCAACTGTTTCACAGCTATCTGTGACTAATCCAACTGAATGGTCAAAAGAGAGACACAAAAGAGATGTTAACATCACAAAAAATGTGACTGTGAGTGTTGGGAAAGACAGGAAGCAGAGGACCCCTTGGCAAAGCACTGTGTTAGAAGCATGTTAGTGAATGAGAGGCCTTCTGTGGACTGCACCCAGGCCTGCACGGAATCACAAGCTGTATGAGCATCAGTGATGTAATTATTTGCCTTTGGCTTATCCTTCTTAGTGTTTCAAAGACCAAGACTCACATGTGCTCGTTCACAGTTCATTTTGAAATGCCTTAACTATTGTTTCTGGATAGCCAAAGGAATTGTAGGATGACATTGGAGGATTATTGTTGATTGAGTAATGGTAGCTGTTTCTACACAGCTAACAGCCATATTAGCAAAAAACTGATTTGTGGTCAGGAGCAGGAGGGAAAAAGTAGATAAAAACTTTAAGCTAATTTATGGTAAAGATACACCTTTATCACCTTGCTTTAACTTTGTAATATCCAGCAACCCTGAGAAAGGTCATATTCTTTTTTCTAACTCATAACCACTTTGGAGCTGGATCCAACAGGAAGTGTTACAAGCTGTTCTGATAAGCATTCCATAGTTTGCATCTCCACAGTTGGTTTAAAAGAGTTGTAAGAAATCACCTTAGGTGCTAAAGAGAAGAAAAAAGAGTACCAAAATAGGAAAATATGTCAGATGAATGAAGATGAGAATTAAAAATGGTGTGGGGGATCTAACTAGAGTTATAGAGCAGCAATATGGAGAGAGTGTACAAACAACAAGTCATTCTATAACAGTTAATGATTAGAGGAAGACCTAGAAATGGTCTCTCTACAACTTAGTGCAAGGGAAGAGCAACAGATATGTGGAGAGCAGTTACCAATATCTCACCATCAAAAGAGTTTCTGGTGGATTTGTCTGTAGTCCTGGTCCATTCAGTGGGTGATAAAGTGGGAAAAATGCTTATTGCATTGTCTGATAATATGGGGAGAAGTTGCAAATATGTTTGAGGATAGGATTAGAATGAAAAATAATCTTGATAAAATGAAAAAAAATGGGATGGGATTCTACAGAAACAAAAGTAGTATATGCAGGCAGTATATATACATATATTGTATAAGGAAACTCAAAATACTTTTGATGGATAAGCATTTGGAAGTCCTGCATTAAACAGGCTATTTGGACATCTCCTCATAATGTCTATCAATACAACATGTCACAATATAAGACAGGGATAAAGCTGTCAGAGAGTGTCCAAAGGAGTGCAAGAAAGGTGGTGAAGGGCCTTGAGGGGAAGCCATGCGAGGAGCCACTGAGGGCACTTGGTCTGTTCAGCCTGAAGAGGAGACTGAGGGTTACAACTTCCTCCTGAGGGGAAGAGGAGGGGTAGGCACTGATCTCTTCTTTGTGGTGACCAGTGACAGCACCCAAGGGAATTGCCTGAAGTTGTATCAGGGGAGGTTTAGGTTAAATACTAGAAAAAGGTCCTTCACCCCAAAGGTGGTTGGGCACTGAACAGGCTCCCCAGGGCAGGGGTCACAGCACCAAGCCCTACTGAGCTCAAGAAGCATTTGGACAATGCTCTCAGGAATGTGGTGTGACTCTTGGGGATGCTCTGTGCAGGGCCAGGAACGGGACTTGATGATCCTTGAATGTCCCTTTCAACTTGGAATAGTCTATGATTTTTGAGGTACCCTTGGTAAGATTGTTTGCCTATTAGAGGAGAGGGCTTCCAAATTGTTTGCAGACGACCTCAGCACTCTCTTTAATGCCACTGCATCCTGCAGTGACATGTTAAGAGAAGGATGGGTTAAAAACAGAGTTCTCTGATAAAGCCATGCAGTGTTACATCTTTAACTATTGTTGTGCACTGTCCTGATGAGTGAGATACCCAGGCAACTTTATCAACAACTCCTGCTTCTGTTTTCTGTTGGGGGCATCTCAGCTTTCCTGAACAGCCTCCTGTCAAGAATGGCCTTTGTGGACTTGTAGCATTTCCACCTGCAATGTTCAAAAGGAACAATGCATTTTCCCAGCTCTTTGCTGTTAAACATCATTCCCTCCGTGCAAGTTTGGTGGTTTACTGTAGCACTTTTCTTATCTGTTGTGGTGCCAAGTGAAACAAGCTTTTATAAACATTCGGTGGCAATTTTGTGCAAACACATTTTATTTTGCTTTCCAGCCTTCTAGCAATCTGTGTGCTGTCAACTGTTACATTCAGCTGTGAGGTGCCCCTTGCCAACTCAGGGCTAGTAAAATATGGAACTTTTTTAAGAAAGAGGGAAGTGTTACCATACTCTTCATAGTTAGTATTTTATCCAAAGTGTTTGATAACCAACAACATTTGTTGTTTCCCCCAGGAACATTGTCACCAAATTTGTGCTGTTATACAGTCAGTTACTGTATCTGGACTTACAAACTAAGGAAATTTTATCAAATGTATTATAACAAAATGAAGATCATATTTTTGTCCTAATTTTTGCTAGCAGAATATTCTGTATGTCCTTGAAATCAGATTTAAAGTTGTGAATGAGCAATAAAATGTATAGCAGCTTTCATATTTAGAATTTATTTACAAAGTCTGAACGAGGTTATTTAAATAATTCCAGAGTTGCCTTATATCACATTATGCCCAATTTGTCCGCTATTGAAATGTATGGGCAGAAATTCATATTTGGTTTGAAAATAAACATTTTTGCATTGTTGTCTGAAGTGCTGTATTTTGTATCTTCATTAAGCAAATCAATATTGTAAAAATAAATTTTGTCCCTTGCTTTCATATTCAATTTTCATGTTAAAAGTTGTTTGTATTAATATTGTGTTGCTCTTCAGCATACACTGATTATTAAATAAAAGATTTAAAATATGCAAATAGGAAGTAATTTATTTGGCAGTGGAATACTGATTTAAAGTCAATGAATTTGTTCCAAACTTTTATTCTTTCCATGTGTAAAAAATATAAAAAGATAATGTAAAACCACTTTGATTTCTTCTGGGAACTCTCTATAAATTTATACTGTAGTTGCATTTGACTAATGATTTCAGTTCAAGTCATGCAAATAATTAGTTCTGAAAAATATCAGGTTAAAATTCATATTATTCAAGAAAAAGATGTATTTATTTCAGATGTCTTCTGAAGTTATTGCAATGGAGGATGTTAACTATATCTTCTTCCATTGTTTATCCTTATGTTCGCCTTGTGCCAAACAGTAAGAATTTGAACAAAATTATCTGTTTCTTCTCAACTTGCCTTTACGCCTTACACACACACACAAAGACAGGAAATTGTTGGTTTTAATTGATCTTATATATGCACCACAGAAAAATGTTAATCTTTTTTATTGGTCCCAACGTGCAAACATTTGCTCTTAAGATATTTTGAACTTTGACTCAAAATTGACCTCACAGTATTCTTTAAAATCTCTAGATCAAGGGTAGTTTGGAAACCACTTACCTGATAATTCCAGAAGACCGATGCTTTCAAACTCCAAGACTTAAATGAGAGGTTCAATTCCACAGACAACTAAGCTGATCTACTTACTTGGTGTGACTGAAAGGAAGAGAGTTTCCTTTAACTTTTTGTCTTCCAGTTCCATCTTCCTCCAGATCTTCTCTATCCTTTTTTATTACCTCAGCTTCCCTTCTCGATCTTTCTTCCTCCAGCCCTTTCCCAGTTCCGACTGTTTTGTCTGTCATTCCCACTCCTCTACCTTATTCCAGCTCTGATGCTCCTCAAGACCTCACCCATAGTGGCGACAGTAAATTTTTAGTGGCCCACCTTGTGGAAATGAACTCTGTACATTGGGGTTGATAAATTTATGAGAGGTAGAAGTGACAGAGATTTTGGGAATATTGTGTCTCCAACAGTAACCCACAAAAATTACTTTAACCTTAAGGTCAGCTGTGCTACTGACAGAAAGTTCCTGAGTCCTTCAAGCATGAAGTTGTGGTTTTCTGCACTTCATAGGACAGAGAAAATCCTTCTGCATCCTTGATTTGTCACTTAGAGTTACACCATGGCAACCTCAAGGAAATAAATAATGCTAATCTATGTCCAGCACTGACTAATGAAATTCATTTCAGCATAAACATTTCTACACTCCATCAACCTCTGTGGATGGCTTGTGAAACAAAGACGGTGCATTCAGTACAGAATTTAATAAATGGGGAAGAGCAGTTACAAGATTTTGTTCTCTCTTTTATAATGTCCCTGGCAACTGAAGTCAGGAGAAATTTGATTGCAACAAGAAACTCCTAATGAGTTTGCCAAGATGCAATCCCCAGCATATCTCCCTAATGAGGCTGAGAGGCTGTGATTGGAGGTGACATTATATTTATTCTACACACAGAGAAACATTAATAACCCTTTGGAAAGATTAAGTTCCTTCCTAGCAGTATTAATGAATGCAAAATGGGGATTTTTTTTTCATGAAGAAAACAAATTAAGAAACAACAGCAGGAACATTTGATTCAAATCAGCACCATCAGTTTTCCATCCATTATGCATATATTTATTTTTCTATAATTTGAAAACTAAATAAATGGATTTTTATTGTTGAACTGCTGGTCTAAACAACCACCTTGCTCAACCCAACAAAATTCCACAGAAAGGTTTTTGGAAATTATAAATATTCTCCACATTAATGATAAAAAGTCATCCCTTCCCTTTGTCTGAAGGAGTCTAAAAATGGCAAAATACTGGATAATCAACCAAAGCTTCAACTAGTTTTGGTTAGTGTAATTTAGACATTAAGGTATTCAGTTTCAAAACATCATAAGGGGTTTCTTTACCTTATGGTTAGCAAGCATTTAGACTTTTAGATTTTTAGGCTTCGAAAGAATTAAAATCAGGCTTCTCATCTTTTTCTTAATTGGAAGCCATACCTCCTAGAAAATGAATTAAATCCATGAGATGGTAAAGAAACAACAAATATTTTAAGATTCTTTAATAAAATAGTGGGTTTTAATAATTACAGAAAGGAATAAGAAAGACATTCTTTAAAAATCAGTGGCTCACTTATACATGACTCTGGTAGTATCTGAAACCTGCCAGTGTCAGCAAGGTGTTTCTCGAGCCCATGGAAGGTACTGTCAGGGAGCAGCAAACTCAGGTACTCCCTCAGGAACAGGGAGCTGAGGGAGGGATGTGGCCAAGAAGGGCAGGGCTGAGGGGGCTGCAGTCCAGCAAACTTGTGGCATCACTGGGGAAGGGACTGGGCTGGCTGGGCTCAAATGCGGCTCCTGAGCCCATGGGCAGGCTTGGGGTAAGCCCTTGTGGGGCTGGATGGGCTTTCCTTTGGTGCTCAGTAGACATCTTTTCACAGTTGCAGCAGTTGGGTTGAACACAGTTCAAGGTCCAGATCAACACAGTTTTTACATGTGAATAAACTACTTTTTTCCTTACTTCTTTTGAGGTATATTGTACCACACAAAGTCTTTCTGAAATACAATGTCCCATGAGGAGCAAGAGGTATGGCAATTCAGCAGCGTTGGACCTTTATGGACAGTGGTTAGTTTTCTAATGAGGTTTTACCAGTATGTGCAACCTGATAGTGTTGTCCTCACTGGACAGTTGAACAGATTTTCATGAGGTTGCAAAAGACTCCTCCCTGATAAAAATATTAACCCACAAATAAAAGTCAAGCTCATGCAGTAAAACCTGGCGAAAACAGAATGTTCAATGAAAAGGCCGATAGGACTGTTTTATAACACAGGCAAAACAATGTGATTACCTGGCTGTATTTTCACATGTGTGTGACTCATTAGTGCTGAAATTTGTCAAACAAATAGCATTGTGCAAACACCAGATATGGGGAAATTTCCTCATAAGCAGTTGAAGTTTGTAGAATCTTAGGACAAGAAACCCAAGGTCTTTAAATAGCATATATGGCCCAGTTTGTAATAAATTTTGTTCCAGCTGTTTGTATTGCAGTGAATTCCTAAATATGCTCAGCATTACCAGCTGTCTGGCAGACCACCTGACTTTCATTATGTCCTGAGCATTCAAAGTATGTTGAGAAACTTTCAGTGAGCATCCTGTTCTCTGGAGATTTAAACAACCCTACAGCATTTTACAGGCAGATACAAACCCGTTTTTATCACACTAAGTCAACTGGGAGCTGTGCTGATGTTTTAGCATGTTGTTGAGCCCGAGCTGATATACTCTCACAAGGTTTATTAGCTTTGCCCCTTGACAACAGCTTTACATAGTTTCATCCTTGGAGATGGCTTGTCTTCAGTCTCTCCAGACCTTGTCTGCCTGCAGGATCTGTGTAGAGGTGCCCATGGGAGAGAAGTTTGAGAACTGCTGCCTATCTTGCACACAAAGGAGGCAACAGAGGCAGTGGTTGTAATGTGAATAGTAAACTTGCTTACAGCTGTGAGATTTCTCTTTGGCAGCTTTGAGGGAACTGGCTGCAATCAGAAATGCACACTGTGCAAATGCTACTGTATTAACTCACTCTAATGGTTTCTATTTTGTTACTACCAGGCATCGCTATGCACTTTGCACAGAAACTAGATTGTCAGAACAGTGAAAACCCATCATGGGACAGCTATGTCCCTTTAAATTCAACAAACCAAATAACTTAAAATGGCTTTCAGAGCATCTATTATGTATTATCAGTCATACAGTCTCACTCAGCTGTTATTCAAATTTGACCTGCACTGCAGAGTTTTGCCAGCAGAGTTATTTCAGCTGCAAGTATGAAAATAATTGTCTTCCCTTGCTGATAGAGCCATGCTGCAGGAGAGAGCATTTGCTGGCTTGATTAATGTTGCAGGAGAAAAAAAAAACCAACACCCAAGCTGAGAGAAAAAACCCTCTTCAATGAGTATACACTGCATCTTCACTGGGCTGCTGTGCCAGAATAGCTGTACTCAAACTGGGGCTCTGTAGGAGGGCTGAGCTCTCAGAGATAAACAATCTTAAATAAGCAGTCAAAATAGAACCTACATGTAAAAGAAGGAATAATAATGTTGCTCATTATCCATCATAAAGAGGGGTTATATATTCTGTGAAACTCTGGATTTGTTGAATTCGATAGCAAAGGTCTGTTCATGTAGGCACAGAACTAAATGCAGGATTCAAGCTGAAATTTTTTCTTTGGCTCAGGCAGTCCCCATAGAACTAGCCTGTTTATCTCTTCACATAACATCTTTTTTGTGTTCTGAAAGACTCATACTATTTAATTCTTTAATATATTGAATTATGATATTTATTCTTAATTTCTGTTTATTGGAATGCCAATATGCTTACCTTCCTTATTGTTGCTTTATTGATAGATTTTTTTATCAAGATAACTGAAATTGTTAGCAAAATATCTGTGGAGCACTGTGAGCTTGAAGGCATTAATCAGTTTTCCTATCCTCTGAGAGTGTGCTTTTAATTCAGGGAAATCACTTAAGATTAATGGACTGGGGGAATGGACTGAGGGTGAGAGAAAGTCAGAGAAATAAAATAAACATTCCAAGAGGTGCATTGTTGTGCACAGTGAACGCAAAGGTAACAGCCTGAACAGAGCAGAGGTGTGGAATAATCTTTGCAGAAAACTATCCACCGAGTCCTGGCTGCAGCTTTTTGCAGCACATTGCAGTGCTGTCTTTGTTAAAGCTATGATTTCCTGAGAGCTTGTCTTCCTCCTGGTACCACATGCAAAGGCTCTTCCTCTGTGGTGTTAGTCTTCTGTGCAAATGTCAAGCCAGTGTTCAGTGCCTTCACATAGTACTTCTTGTGTTGTTTGAAGGCCTCAGAGCTAAAACTTTAAAGTGATTAAAAATCACAACCAAACTATATTAAAGGCTGAACTTCAGTCAATGAACTACTGAGACAGCTGATCTTCCTGGATGATGCAGTTTACAAATAAGAATATAAAGCACACAGAGCTGGAAGATTGGACAGCCTCAGACCACATGCTGCTTTTCTTCCTAAAAAAGCCCCTTCACACACCTATCTCCTGGCTAATCCAATCCTCAAGTTTGTAGTCTAAATAACAGTGACAAAAATACACCATCCAAAGGGTACATACTGAAATCTGAGGGAGATCAGATATTTCAAGACACCTATTAAGGTCTTATTTGCTGGAAATCTGGGTTACAAGTTGAAGTTGTTTAACTATGGGAGTGATAGGTAGGATTTTTAATCCCCAGATAACTCCACATGAGTTAGAAATAATGATAATAATATTTTGTGACTTCTATTGTATTTATGTGAAATAGGAGTGGCACAATGATAATTGCTTGTGGTTTTGTCTGTTAGATTTATAATGCTATCTTGCAGACAATTCCACCTAGCTCACTGGATGAGTAATATATTTTATATCTCAGGGTAGTGAAGGATGACTAGCACTGAATACAGAAGAAGTCTTAATTTTGAACACTGGTCTTTCATGAAACACCATCAAAGGTCATCTGTGTGCCTCACTATACTTTATCTGTCATATGTCATTAAAATAGTATCCTCTAAATTTTTACATACTTATTGTCAAGGATCACTGCCTAGGAAAAAAAATAAACTTCGTAACTGTACAATAGCTCATTAGAGAAAATTATTCAAAACTCAAGTAATTATTCTAATTTATTCTTAGAAATGTTAAAAGCCATTCGTTTTAAATGTGAGGTACTATTATTTGGATTTGAACTGAGATTTGAGAAAAACGAGAAGATGTGATATATGAACTCACAAGTTAGTCACATGCAAATGTAGGTGGATGTCATCTAATATACTAATTCTGAACTCCCAATTAAATAATAAAAATTAAAGTTATTAACAACAACTACAACTCCTTTCCATCCCACAAATTTTCTCTGGAAATTGCAGAGGCATAATTTGGCTAACACATAGACAGAGCTGTACTAATCTAACTGTCTATAGAGACGCATATTCCAGCATGAAACTGCCTTTTCCTGTTCTAGTTGAGTAAGTTCTGGAGGAATTTATGCCAAAAACTGGAAAAAATGGACCTCATAATTAGATGAATGTGTCCACATATGAATTTCTATTACTGCCTTGTAGCACTTTAGAATCACATCTTACCATTTATTACCATAATTTTCCATGTGAACAATCTGTAATCTTCTGTCAACTGCCAATAGCATTAACAAAATCTTTCAGTCTTGCATGAGGGTCCTATTCTAAAATAAATTCAGCTGTGTTTCAAGCTGTTCTCTGCATTTCCATTCTATTTTTTTTTCTGGTTCAGGGAAACTGTGCTAAAAGCTGACTAGTCACATTTTTTTGACTTACAGTGCTGACAAGTAAGTTCTTTTAGAATTTGTGGTATTTTTTACTCTCTATGACAGTTTCATTCTTCAATTGAAAATGTGTATTTACACATAGCCTGTTTAAAATGGCCTTGCCAATTGGATAAATACCGCTTTGTACATTCAAGAATATTAAGTTGCCTAAACAAACATGTAAAAGTGTATAAGTTGATCTAGGAAAAAACATTTGTGATTCTAATGTCATGTTGGTTTCTCTCTGTTGATGCAGACACACACTGGTTAAAGTAAATGAATCTGCATGTGCATTTTAGCAATGATATGACACCACAATAATACTGGTTTACTTTTGGGAAGACCTGAGGGATATGTGTTTGTGATATGATTGTGGAGTAAATGCCATCCCATACTTGCAGATGCCTGCAACATGTACCAGCAGAGCTGTCCATGCACAGGTTATATTCTTTACATCACCAGAACATCAAGCAGAAGGTAGCAGTGGTGCCTTTCCAGGAGCACACACACGTAATTCCTCCCTTTTCCACACTGTGAGTTGCCATTGCACTTTTAGATGTGATGCTTCATCTACTGTATGCCAGTAATAGGAGAACTGATATGGAAGAGAGATCTCTCTATATCTTTTCTGTCCCAGCGGAGTCAGCACATGTGGATTAGATTATTGACTTCTTCATTCTTGGGATACAAGAAGGAAGATTTTTATAGCTGCTTTGATGAGTTCCAGAGCCCAAGTCCCCGAAGGATCTTGGGAATCCTTTCCATCTCTGGACTATGTCCCCAGAAAATAGAAAGAATATAGTTTTTCCTGCATTTCACTGTCAGTTTCTTTTCCAGATGTCTGACATCCTTGACTGTTGTTTCAGGAATATCAGCTATTGCACATGTGCTGTACAGCTGCTCTGCAAAGGTGTGCAGGTGTGCACTGCCATGGCTCACGTGGAGTGACAGCAGTGTACACACATCAGCTGTGTGTAACCACAGCAGCCCTCAGCCAGCATTGCTCAGGGCCTCCCAGTTCCCTCTGACACCCTCCAGCAGGATCACTTTTTTCTAATCAAAGTCAAAATGCCTTTGGACCCAGTAGTTCCATGTGCCTTTTCATCCACTTTGCGGCTTGTGTACTCGTATAAGTAGTTTTGCTCTAAGTGCAGTGATGTGATGTACAGCCTCAACAGGAATGTGGGCAGTATCTGGCTGGGGCAGGTATTGCTGATACCATACACCAGCTGGCCAGCTTTCTCAGCCCACCAGAGGTTGCCCTCCTTTTGCAAAGCTGGCAGATGTAAGCATCTTTAGCTGCTTCCCTTCACAGCCCCGTGGTGTGGCTCAAGCCCATCTTTGTTGATAGTTTAAGGATTTGCTCTGGAGGAGTTGAAGTATGTGCACATACTGCAGTCTGCCAACTCCTCTCTGAGGAAAATCGCCTCTGGCAGAAAAGAAGAGACAATTTGGAGACAGACATTATCGTAAAGTGCTTTGGCAGGACTCCCTACAGCTCTTCTGTTAAAACCCTCTGTGGTACTGATGTGGAGGAGTTCTACAGACTTCTGTAGGAAGGAAAATAAAGATCCATTTTATGTGCAGTGACAATATATCTTTCTGATGTCAGACCCACATTCCTAGGTATACTAGGAAAACAGCCATTGTGGACACTGGGTTTCAGTGATGGAAATTACAGTTGACTTTTTATTTCATTATTTATTATTCTGTGAATAATGAAAGCCATATTTAGGACTCTAGGAAGAGAATGACCTGGTTTATTTAAAAGTTGCAGAATGTTTCTATAATGCCTCAAAGAAATGAACATGGCTTTGGTCCTTTCATAGTTTCAAATACTTTACTCTTCCTTAATTAAATATTTTGCTTAAACTTATAATGAAGTGATACAGCTAATTTAATTTCTTTGCTGATAGAGTGGAAGAGGTGAAAATAATTTCCAGTCACTGCAGCAAAGCACCAGGATCTATTTAGAGAAATAAATTGATTTAGATGCCATAAAAAGTGGCAGCACAAAGTCAAAACATTACTCATACTGTTAAATAATTTAGCTAGTGATTTCTGTCTCACTTGAATGTATCTGACTTGCTACACTTTGGGATTTATATTTTTAGGCCTTTGATCTCTCTGAGATGACTACCTTTTGCATCCTCCCATGAAACTCAAAGGAACACCTTTGAATTGAAGGTTATGCCTCAAAACACTTCTTTTCCCCATCCACTTCAGATCCAAAGAATAAGGCCTTTCAGAAGTGTGAGAGACTTTTGCACAGACCATAATATTATTCTGGGCAGCTTTTCCTCATCCTGCAAGCAAGGCACATGTTTTTCTGAGTGAGATTTCCAACAGTTTGGTGGGTGTCTCCCAGCAATTGTGGTATCTTGCATCAGTTTCTCAGAGAAAGCTTTACCTGACTGTGCTGGAGGAGAGCTGGTCCCCTCCCTACCTGCTGTCTGTTTACAGGCAGGAGCTAATTTTAACTATGATGTAGGTGAAATCCAATGGTTGATCCAATATTGTCAGGATTAGTTACCTGATTTCTTAATCACATTTCTATTTTGAACTCCAGTGTGTCAGTTAAAGATCAGTGAATAACCTCTGGAGTTGAAGCTGGTGGTTACTTTGGGACCAGTGGTGTTGTACTCATCATGAGCCAGGGGCAGTTCCATTCTGCACTATATATTCACTATGTATATGGCAATATCTGAGATAAACTGGGTTAAAACAAAAAATAACCCTTGAATTTGTGAAATAAACTCATTACCAAATTGATTCCACAGTCAAGTAACAAATCAAGTAAGTGTTGTTTGGCAAGTAAGTTTTGTTCAGGAGTTAGTGAGGGAAGAAATTGAAAAAAAAATGAAAAAGAAATTAAAGGATGGAAAAAACCCTAAAATGCCAATATTCGTGAGTATGAATTACAAGCTAAAAAAAAAGAGAATGTCAGGAAGGAGAGATAAACATAGAACAAAAGAGACTGGAAGTGCAGAAGACAAAAATAACACCTTGTCAAGGGTATTAAGGAGAATATAAAATGTAGCTGGTATCTGTTGCCACAAGGACATGGAAATTTTTGAAGAGCAACAGGAAAAACTGTTTATCCAATAAGTGGTTTTGTCTTTCCTTTGCAAAGAAGCAGAGGAATCTATTCATAACACTTGAGGATGGAAAAATACTTTCCAGTCTGCTGGAGTGAAGGGAATCCCACTAACTCTGGTTTGTGTCCATCAATCCAAACTGTGCTGGTCAACTGCACCTTACAGCTCTCCACAACTACCTGAAAGGAGGTTGTAGGAAGGTGGGGATTGGTCTCTTCTCCCAGAATAATAAGTGACAGGAAGAGAGGAAATGGCCTCGGGTAGTGTCAGGGCAGGATTAGATTGGATATTAGGAAAAATTTCTTCACTGAAAGGATGGTCAGGCATTGGAATAGGCTACCAAGGGAAGTGGTGGAGTCACCATCCCTGGAAGTGTTCAAAAGGCACGTGGATGTGGCACTTGGGGACATAGTTTACGGATGAAGACAGTGGTGCTGGGTTAATGGTTCGCCTCAGTGATCTTAGAGGTCTTTTCCAACCTATAAACACTCCCTGTACTGGGAACTGTAGCATCCAAATGACCACCAGGCCTCAGGTGAGGAACCAGGCCAGAGGTGTATGTTAAGTTGCCCTTTAATGACAATAAGATGATCTCTGCATTTGTGGCTGCCATGGCACTCAGCTCTGTGCACTGGTTTTGGCAGCGAGGGAGGGCACACACACAGCTGGTGGCATTGCTGCCATGCCAGAGGGCATCACCTAATGGCAGTGCCCTTTTTTAGTAGCTGTCAAGATAATAGCCTGTGACAGTACAACCATTGTCTATTCAGGCAAAGCTTATCTTTCTTTAAGATATTCTGGCAACTTTCCAGGAGTGGCTTTGTGATAACCTCAGCACTCTGCAGTGCCTTCTTATTCCAGGGTCAGCAACTCAGTCACGTCCGCATTCTTGTTTCAGGATTCCTGAAAACTCCCTTTGCACAGCACTTTTCTCAAGAATATAGGGACACATGCATATAATGCTTTGTCTTCCATGTCTTACTAATATCTGTGTGCTTACAGCGGTGCTCCTGGTATGTGCTCAAATTTATTTGCTTCTCTTCAGGCTACAATAATTCTCTCTTCATGGTGACCTGTTCAAATAACAATTTCCTTAAGAGTGCAGCTGGTCAAACCATTCAGTCCCCACACAGTCTGCACATAATCACTGACCTCCTGAGGAAACATTTGGAGGTTGCTTCATAATATATTGATTTTTCAGTGCGTTGTTGAAAATAACCTTGAGAAAACATATGTAACAAATTACCACTGTAGTGCATCATACCATAACCTGCACTCTAATAGTTCAGTAATGGATGAAGTAGTACACGTAACAAAGTAGATGTTGTAGGACTGTAGAACAGCCAGTGCCACTGAGACTGAGTAAATAATGTCTTGGTCTATGATGACCATGTTGTAATTTCTTCCTGATTGTATTCAGTTTTCTCCTTGGTTTGTTGCAACAGTGTCACTGATTGTTTTAATATCGATTTATAATAAAAACCTTTCTTCCACCACTTCTTCCATTCAGCTCCTGTTTTTCCTGTTACAGCAGTAGCTGTTATGCACTGTGACGGATTGTTTTCAGTCATTCTGATTGGATAACGATGTTTGGTTGTGCACCTAAAATCTGACACCTAACAACCACAATATCATTGCAAAATATATGTTTCAATTTTAAAATACAGTCTTACTCTGAAGACACCACAATAAATGATTTGGGGTTTGGGCCCTACCAGTTGAATTTTGGATCAGAATAATTCTTTATGGTGAGTATTTGCTTCCATTTCTCTACAGCAAGAATTATCCTGATAACTTCTTGAAATTACACAGACATATTCTTCTTGAGGAATGCTGTGTTTTCACTAGGGATGGATGTTACCAGTTAAAGGGCCATCAGATTGCGTGGTCGTTTCATGTATCTATGACACAGCTCCACATAGGAACTGAGTAAATGTACTGATGTACTGTCTTCTAACATATAGTCAAGATGGTGGACCTTTCTATACTTAATTAGGCCAACTTTATTTCTATTAATCCTTGCATTAATGTATTTTAGTATCAGCAAACCACATGGAACTGATAATATTGCAATCAGATTAATCCAAAGTTATTCTGGCATTTGAAACTAATGAGGACACAGCTTTTTCAAGGAGGAATAATTCCCCTTGCCTATGTACTGAAACCTGTAGTCTTTCATATCTCTGTAGGAAGCGTTTGATCACACCATTGTCTATCATTGATAATTTATCCCAAATGCATTTAAGGTCTACAGTATTCAGTGTTCTATTCACTACACCTAAATTTCCCAATAAAGCACTTAAAATGTTACCTCTCCCTTTCAAATATTTCTCAATCCATTGCTTAAACAGGCTTTGCTCAGCATATTCCAGTTGAATAATTAGGAAATTTAATGGAACAGTTACCTGAGTTAATTTGAACCACATGTAACTCTCTACTCCATATTTAAAAGTCTTTCTGACTTTCCATATTGCCTTTGGAAACATAGGCTCCTGGGGACTTAGATTCCTACAGGAGTTGGTATTTGCCCAGTAAAAGGAAACAAGATGAGAAGGTGGGGACAGTCAGTGAGCATGGACAGGTGTGAAGAAGTCTGACCTGATCTGTTCAAGAATAAGTTTATTTTGGGAAAGCTAAACATTGGAGTTAGTATTGTGTGATGGTGGCTGATGCAGAGCAATGGGTGCACAGCTGGCCACCAGGAGGAATTGTAAATAATACCTCAAACCAAATCCAGCTGCAGCGTGGAGGAGGTTTATGGGTCAGGATACAGACTATCTCCATAGGACACCTTTGGATCACCACTTGTGACCGACCTTTCACCCATTCCTAAAACGAATGGAAGTCATTCCAGTCACACACTTAGTTGTAATGCAATTAATTAATGCAGCATTTTGTCAATGAAGAATTTCCAGGGATACCATGTCAAAAACAAATAATAAAAGAGTTGTGCACAGTCTTATGAATCAAGGAGAAAAAAAATCCCACATAGCAGGACAATCTTAAAGTTCTAAACAAGTGGAATATTCCTACAGATCAATCAAGGGAACATAGAAAATAAGTAAAAAGCAGTGATAAAAATTGATCTAAAGAGCTGTATTGGCCAGAAAAGCAAGCATTGCAGTTTGATTGGTATATGTTTCTTGAGACTTTGATCTGAAGAGAACTGAAAACAGCAAAACACTCTTCACTGTAAGCAGAGTGGCTTGTTGAAAGGCAGTCTGAGCTGAAATCTTGAGAAATTTCAGCCTAACCTAACAAATTCTAAATAGTTTTTTCAGAATTCAAAGAATGAAGTTTTATCACATTGATATATTTTTGTTTATGTGATTTCCAATCAAAGTACCTGTGGAAATACTCCTAAGTGTTTGAAAGATAAGTGGCATAACTGTACTAATGTTCACAATGGTTTCATACAAAATCCAGGTAGGTTTGACTGTAAAAAGCAATACCCAGACGGTCAGAAATCACTGGTGTGAGTACATGTAACACCACACTAGTCCTGAGGTCCCTAATTCCTTTGCTAATGCTCTAAGCTCAGTGCCATCTAATTCTGCTTTGATCATGACTTGCACCATGTCTACTGTTACAGATATTTTTTTTTCACTATTTAGATGAAATACTTTTGATGTCCCCTCTTTATTTCATAATGTTATCTAAACAGCAGACTGCATCCGACATAATTTTTGGCTTAAATCACTCACTTTTCTGGGAAGTGTTCACCCTCTTCCCTACTGTCCTTTTCCTGGAAATCCATTAACATAGCTGCTGTCCTTAATCCTTCTGTGATTACATCACATTCCCAGCTCTGCTTAGGCTTGGATCCTGTTTTCTGCTTGCTTCCTAAACATTCCAATGCCTGAACTGCTCGTCTAATAAGCTCTTTGGATACCCTTAACTTGGTTCTTATTTATAGTTATGCCTTCAAAAATATGTTTTGCGTTTCCTAATTGCTCATGGAAAGCATCCTTTGTCTGCAGATTTGGACCCCACTGCCTGTTTTTCTTTAGCAGACACCAAGATAATAGTCCCTAAAGGCATAAACAGTGTTTGTTTGGTTATATATACATTGCAGTTTTAGAGTTCCAGAAAATTCCCTTTATGCAAAACTGTATACAATAATATAGGTGTGTATTTTAACCCAGTGCTATTAATATCTATGTATTTACAGCAGTGTTACTGGTGTTTAAATTTATTTGATTCTCTTCAGGATAATTGGAATCAAATGGCTCTGTCAGGGGATCTCATTTTTCTTTCTCTGTTGTGGGAATCTCAGGTAACTCAGCTAATTTTAGATCCGTTTAGGGGAGATGAATCACCCAATTAGTAGCCATGTGGATGTTAAATGAGCGTATTAGCAGAAGGATTTTTCACATTGACAAACCTGACACCAGGATTCCTAAGAGCAATGAGTTTTAGGATTGCCTCCTGCAAATGTCAGTTTTGAGTAAGTATTTGCATGTGGAAGATTCTGAAGATCAAAAACATATTAGTATTTTATGAGTATTCAAAACATTCAAGGAGAAGAAGAGCTAACAGGAGACTTGCTAGATAACATCAGTTCTTGGCAAAATAGTGTAAAATGATAAAGATTCTGTTGATTAAAAATTAAAAGAGATGGGTTTATAATTAAGCTTGGTAAATGTATGAGAAATTGGCTTTGTCAAATATATTTGATTTCTTTCTTACAATTATATTTGATAGAATTGAGTACATAATGGACTTCTGTAAAGCATTTGATTTACTGCAAGTGACATGCTGATAAGAAAATTAGGATTATGCAGTACCAATAAAATACATCTTAAATGGATTAAGAACTGCCTAACAAGACTGAAAGAGTAATTGTCAGCAGGGAGTTATTATTGATTAAGATATTTTTAGGAATGTTCTCTAGTGATTAATTCCATGTTCTAAATCAGTTTAATTTTCATCAGGTCTAGGGTCTTCAGCATTTTCAATCCATTAGCAGAAATGAATAAAAATAAAATCAATGGTGTTGACTCTTCTGAAATGGTTCAAAGTGGTAAAGAATATGAAAAACAAGTCACCCAAACAGAATGTTCTGGATTAGAGGGGAGGAAGTTGAGCTTTGTACTTTAACTGCTGGAATGACACATGTGCTGGTTTTAAGGTAAACCAGCAGGAGAAATGAACTCAACACAAGAGAGATTATAAGTCAGAGCCACAATTTAATAAT
>JAWWLZ010000001.1:111277433-111303320 GCA_035041345.1 Poliocrania exsul | reverse complement strand
ATGTTTAAAAATTGGCTAATTACCCTTGTGATGTGTAACTATGTAAATGCTATTTCTTATGTCTTTGTATTTGTTGTGCATGAAAACATATGTATAGGAAAAAAGCAAGCACAAAAGGGGAAGTGGAACAGACTGAAATATTTAATATTTAATATTCTGATTATTTTTTAGGGGACAGATCTTCAGAGGAGTACAGATGCTCTTTTACACGACTTAAACCTGAAAAATAGAAATGTAGATGTTTCCACCTTGATCTTGTGCACTCCTAATGAAGGAACTTTGCTACCTTATGAGAAATCTTTGGTTACACTGTGTTTTAGCCCAGAGTGAGTGAGTGGTACAAAGTAGATACACAACTTGATTGGTCTAAACTATTTTACAAGAGCTGTGTTAGAGAAAATGATTTTAAGTTAATGTGTCTACAAATTTTTTCTTCTGAATAACTTCTTATGTATTTACATGTGTTAAAAGAAATTTCCCGGTGTGATAGTACAAATACGAAAGCAAATTCTGAAGTGACTTTGTGTTTTATAATACATTAGGGATGTATTTAGACCAAGAATTGGTTAAACTGATGTTGTGAGAACAAGACTTTTATTAGATTTTCCCATAGATGAACCACCAAGAGAGTGAAACATTTTACAAAGCTGTCATTCCATTGAAAAACACCCAAACTGCAAAGTATAAAGGAACATTTATTCTTGGATAAGGAAAAGGAAAATGCACTCTTGCCATTTTCCCTTACTTAAACTCTAAATATGAGTAATTATCCTTCATGTAATATTAGTTTAGAAAACAGTTGTAGACTGGAAAAGATATCAAATGATTAGTATTATAAGCAAAAAGATATCGATGAGATTAAACTTGTTTCTATTTCCATTTTGTGAAAGGAAGAAAAAAGATCATTTGTTCAAGCTGTAGTTGACAGCAAAGAAGCCAGACTGGATGATGAAAAATGTTTGAAGGTTTGTTTTTTATCCCATCTTGTAATTAGAGATTGTGACTCTTACAGGAAATTTAAAGGAGACATTGAAAGGAGTGACTCATCACTGAAACAAGATTATGACCTCCTTCTGAGATTTGAAACTGTTGGGAAGAGAGATGGTTATCGGCAGGCCCTCAATGATGGTGCCACAGCAACCACAAGTATGTTATCAGAAATGTATTGTTACCATCAGAAATGTATTTATGGATGCTAAAACTGTGTATCTGGATTTTTTAATTTTTTTTTAAATTTATTTTCTTTAAAATATTTCTAGTTACATGGTAAATCTGCTTTGTTTGTTTATTTGTTTATATCAATACAAATAAAGTAACTTACATCTCTAATGCTCATTGAATAGTGCCTAGAAAGGGGGGACTTGTGTATCATGAATACACCTGCTACTATTGAGCACCTAGAACTTAGTCATAAATGCAAATATTTGGGGAACATAACCTCTCCTGCCATTTGCAAGTCCCTGGCTCTTTTGTAATACCAGTTTTGTGCACTTTCAGTGCATATTTGATCATCCTCAACTTCCTTAATGAAGCAATATATTACCTAACAACCATTTTACGTAAACATGGCTGTGTTAAGTTTATAAAAAATTGCGTTATAAATCCTATTGTTTTGTGTATTATTTTGTTTTTTGACCATAGAACTACAGCATGACTTTTCTGTTTGTAAGTTAATAGGTGTGTGAGGGGTTTTATTTGTTTTTGTGTTTGATGCAGGGACTCATCCTCCTCACGTGGACTTAGCTTTGACAGGTTCTGGGCTTCCTGTGATGATAAGTTTTAATCCAGGACCAGAGATTAATTTTATGGACTGTTATTTGGGTGAGCAAACACAGGTTCTGTGCACACTGAAAAATGAATCTGAGTCCCTCCCAGTGACATTCAGCTTCCGCAAGGTCTCTCACTTTAATATTTCTCCTGCAAAAGGAAAAATTAAAAAAAAATCTGTAAAGGTAAGCACCTCTTTTCTTTTAGGTTATGTAGCTATGCAGAGTATTTTACAGTGGTTAGCAATGGAATTTCTTGTAAATCAGAACAATTTTATTTCAGTAACAGTGGCTTTAATATCAGCTAAATAATTTTTTTCCCATTTTGTAGAGTCTCAACATTTTTTCCAATACTCCAGGAAGGAACAAATACTAGTTTAAATTTGGAAAAAATAATTGTAGCACTAAAGCAACTTTACAAAAGTTTTACCTGTCTGTCTTTTTTTTGCATTATACTTGAGAAGATTGATTCCTACTTCAATATTTTTGGAGGATACTTTTAATTTCTTTCAGTAAATCACAAATATTCAAATAAGATAAAATTTCTTCTAATGGAAGAGACTTTGCCAAATATATGTTAAATATGGAGACATTTATGATTTCCCAAACCAGTTGCTCAGGGCACAAATTGTAACAACATATCTCAAAAATGAGCAAGTTAGACTGTTGTGTTCTAATGTGTGGCATCTTTATATTACCTTATATTGCTGATTTTTGTATATTTTCTGTTGGCATATTCTAAAAGCCTGGTTTTGAACACCTGCCTTAGAGGTAAGTGTGTAGAGAAGTGACTCAAAATTATACAGGAATTACACAAAACTTGACTCTTTGCACTTCTGCCTCATATGTCTCAGAATGAGTTTTCTTTTCCAGGATGTGATGATTTCATTTTCTCCACGTCAAATAGGAATATTTAAGATGAAGCAAATTATTGAAATCATTGGTACAGGACTAGATAAAAGTAATTTGCCTGATTTGAAGAAAATATCCTTCCACCAACTATATTTGAGCTTTACTGGTGTGTGCAAATCTGAACGAAAAAAAATTCTGTTCAAAAGTAATCCTGGTAAGATACTAAAAACATCAGTGAAAAGCAATAAAATCTTTTAAAATTACATTTTTAGCATTTTGAAAGAGATTTTATTACTATACTTACTTTGTTTATAAAGACTAATATCTCTTTGGGACTTCAGGGAATGCTTAGTTGTATGATATATACCCATAAGAGTACAGAGCAATGGCTAAAATAATGGTACCCTTCTCCCTCGCCCCTATTTTACCCAAAACTAAACTATTAAATCATAAACTTTCCTTGCATGACTATTTTAATTTTATAAATTAGAAAACAAAAGCTTCAGTTTTTGAGAGCGATGCCATTACATAGTGCTAATAAGATTGAGTAGTAAATTGAGAGATATGTAAAGCACAGGGAGATGGTAGAAAAGATAACAGAGTATTCTTTATTGATTGACAGTTGCTACTGCCAGATGAACTTGCCAGTTAATGCAGCCTGCCACTTGTCTCATGGCCACTGAGTCTTGCTATCCTGTGAAACCTGTGCCAGCATAAAGAATCTCTCAGGATATGCAATAATTAGACTCTAATTTGTTCCTAACATGTCCCAGGAACAAATTACAGTAGATTTAAATAAGCCTGTTACTGGATTTTAAAACCTGTGGTAGGAAATGTAGCTTTTCCTACCTTCACATATATGGTGGCTTCTGTAGGTGGTACCAGTGCACTGGTGTGCGTGATGTCTGTGCACAGGTAAAGAGGGGAACTTGAATACCCTGTAACTCAGTGCTGCAGCTTGAAGATGTACTTGCTAATGAGAAGCAGGAAGGCAATGCCCATTTTTTCATTGTGGGGAAGTAAAAAGAGAAAGTTACAGGGAAAACAGGATAAAATGAGTGGAAGCAGAGAGGCAGGCACTGGTCTCTTCCCTCTCATGTCCAGCGACAAGACTCGTGGAAACAGCATGAAGCTGAGTCAGGGGAGGTGTAGGCTGGGTATCAGGAAAAAGGTTTTCACCCAAAGGGTGGTTGGGCACTGGTAGAGGCTCCCTGGGGAAGCGGTCACAGCACTAAGACTGTCTAAGTTCAAGCAGTATTTGGACAACACTTTCAGGCACATGGTGTGATTCTTGGGCTGTCCTGTACAGTGCCAGGAGTTGGAGTCAATGATCCCGATGAGTCCCTTCCCACTCAGAACATTCTGTAGTTCCTTGATGCTTTCTGCAAGTACCAGAATGGCTGATAAGCCAATGGACTTTCCTGCTACTTTCTGGAATGTATTTCAAGTCTATGGCTATCAGGAATTGATGAGAAACTGAAGTTTTGCAGTTCCTGGGTTTTATTGTTGAAATCCAGAACTGCTTCAGTTTTCCTGCTTCAGAAACAATTGAAAGAAGTGGTTTGCTTTTTTTTTAATTGAAGATTTAATATAATATTCAAGTTTTTCAGGAATGCCTTCTTCCCTCTTGTCTGAGAAAACATAATGGGATGGGTGACTGACTGTTGCACTGCTGGATGGACCAGTGCGAATTTGAAATATTTTCTAATAGTGTGAATTTTGCTTATAAAATACTAATTTCATATTTTTTTGAATTTTAAGGTTTGACACCAATGATTTCCAATGCAGCTGGACAGTTTCTACCTGATGGCACAGAGAGGTGCACTGATAAAGCACCTGTAGCAATACAGTGCACTGATACAGTACCTGTGGCAATGCTCAAATCAACCCAAACACGAATTCATACTCACCGGATAAACAGGAAGCATAAGGATGATGCACTTATAGCCTTCCCTAATGATCGTGCAACCAGCATTAGGCCTGGGGAACGGGATAAACAGTACAGGTAAGAATTATGTGACTCTAATATTTAAAACCACACACTTATTTTATCTATCTATCTATCTATCTATCTATCTATCTATCTATCTATCTATCTATCTATCTATCTATCCATCCATCCACACACACATATATATATACACACTTTTTTTTTAATGCAGTAGATCAAGATTTGTTACTTGCTAGGGGTTTTACTGCTGAAAGTTCTTTAAAATTCATTGCATCCATGAGTCTCTTGCACATAAATTTCTCAAGTTGCTTTTTTTCTATGAAACTACAAAGGTAACTATTACAGTTTCAATATTTCATTGTTATGATTGCCTTTGCAAGGTCAAATATGAATGATCAGCTGTGATAAAAAGAATGTTTGCAATGAAATACATATCTGTCAAGACCAGTGTATTTTCTTTCTAACTTGACCCAGAATCATTTTGTTCATGTAGTGAAACTACAATTCTCTTTAAATATTTAGGACTATTTTCACAAAGACTCAGAGATATAATTACATAGATCCAGAATTTTCTTACACTGACTGTGAAAGACTATCAATAGAAGCACATAAGAAATACTATGCAGACTTCATTTCCAATTTAAGACGACATCGTTTAGAGGAAGATGCTGTTAGGTAAGACTGTTTTTGAAGGCAAAATAGATATATTGGGCTCATATGCAAAGTATATGTATTTATATGCAGAATTAACTTAGTGGCACTAATCATATACCCAAATTTGGTTGAATGGCTATGGTCTTGGGACCTTCATTAATAAAGTATTCAAAACGTGTTTTGTATTGGACACCTAGAGATCACTTTGTGGGTGAAATGTAGGGATAGAGGCATGGCACTTGAAATTAAAATGAACTTAAAATGTCAAGTTTTAAGAAGAGTTGGTTATGGGTAATAGGAAGAAAAATGTAACATGGATTGTTTTGGAGTATTTTCTTTGTATATAATAAATGTGTATTTCCAGCTAGGATGTCTAGTTGCCTCAAGTGATGGATTCGGTATGTAAATGGTTATATATTCTGTGTAATGAAGCAGATACAATCCCTTAATCTTACTGGTCATCTAGCCTTACCTTTTAAGTAAATTCTCACTTTATGAATTTGATTGGTATTCTGGGGAGCAAAATCATGGAAAAGCAGCACTGACAGCTCTGCTACTTTTACAAAGTTTTATGTTAAAACAAGGAAAACCTGTAAATCCTTTAAAGGAAGATAAATAATACCTTAAGAGTGTTAAGTTGGTAAGATCCATTATTTAAAAATTAGTAGTGCCAGTGGATTATTCTTGTAATCTCAATTTACCTTGCTCTGTGTATGTACCTCATGATGCAGACAAGGCCTGCAGAGCTGGATTTATTTTATGCATGCAGGTGATGTCTGGTGTTTTTGAAAGGAACTGCACTGTGGTGTAGTGTGTGAGCTGTTGTGTATGTGACCATTAACACATATATTCAAGGTACATTGCACCAGGAGCAGAACAGAAAGGAAAATTTGAGTTTCAGATGAATTTTAGTGTTAGTATTAAATATAGTAATGATTTGCATGATACAAAAGTAGGAATACTTCATACAAAACATCTGTGTAAGATCTCTGGAAGTTTCACATATTTTGTGAAATTGATTTATTGGAGCTGAGCTTTGACCAAAAATTTAATTGTGCTGAAAATTAGGCTGTAAGAGGTCCAGTTCAGAGATACTCCATTAAAGGATGCTTTGTAATCTGGGCAGTTGCCAATTTTTAAGTGCTTGATTGTACAACTTAATTGCCCTTTAAGAGATATTTTAGGTGTTAAAATATTTATATTTTTATAGCTATAACATGTGGAACCTATTTAACAAAGCTGTTGCCACAAATGTGCAACAGATGTCAGTCCTTGCCTAAACAAAAAAAATTAACGACTTTTCAAGGCATTTTCTGTGCTTGAGAGATTTTAAATAATGAAATATTGCTACTTAGAGTATTATTTATTTTGTTTAAAAATATTAAATTATTTAATGTATGGATCATGGAATGCTGAAATGTTTAGATTTCCATGTTTTTTCCCCTGTAGGCAGTTTTATCTTTATGATAATCCTGTTAATTTAGGCATTAAACCAGTTGAAGGGCTTAAGTCACCAAACATCTCAATCACAGATTTTCCCAAAGAGAAGATACGGTTGAAAATACCTCCTTCAGATAACAGTTGCTTATTAACTAGTAGAAAACTGGCAACAATTGCATCTAAATCTACAAATAAAGAAGTAAGTTAAATGCTTGAGTTGCAATGTGAACATAATGTGTTTACCATAAAAAAAGCAGAAGAATTTTGATCCTGCCCTGAGAAAGTGTTTTGTGCTTATCACAGATTTGGGGCTGGCTTAGTCTTGTGCCATCTTCTACACAGCAGAAGGAAGATTGCAGTTTAACTTTGACACACAAGCAGCTTCATCAAATATTCATTGGTAAGATTTTTTAATTTGGTTGCTAAATGCATGTAGTTGTTATAAAAGCACTTATTTATAGGAACACAATTTACGATTATAACTGTTCACCCTAATTAGGAAATAGTTTAATTTGGTGGCGGCTTCATGTCTACAGTAGTGTTTAACTAAAGATTTGTACTACTCAGAAAATACTGAGATAGGATTAGGTATGAACATGTGTAACAAGAATTTAAAGACTGCTCATGTCACAGCCTAGAGAGAAATCAACACAGCATAGTTTGAGGTTTGCTCACACCCTTATGCCTTGTTATTTGATAGTATCTGGACCAGTATTAATATCAAGAAGATTCATGGCAGTGCTCAGAATGTTTCTGGGAATTACCAGTGAACAGTGATACCCCCAAAAAGTAAAACTTCTTCAGGATCCTCCTTCAAAATAATTTAAGCAGAATGCTCTGTGATGGGAAGTAACAGCTTGTAAAGCCTGTGATGGACTCATCTATTAACTTGGCACTACTACAGGTCTATTTTAAGGTCAACTTTTTGTCAGTAAAATTATTTAGCAGCAAAATGAAAATTTGCAGTAATTGCTATGCCTTTTTTTAATCAATCCAGAACTTTGTTAGATACTGATACACATGGGGAAAGGTAGAATGAGATAGACATAATAATAGAAAAGTCTTTTAAGATGTTTGATCAGTGCCATGAGCAAAAAAGTTTACAAACCAGCCTAAAAATTAGTGATAGCAGTAAATTAGGTAGTGAAATAATTCTGTGACCCTCAAATGACATGAGTTTTTAAAGCAAATGGTGACACATCAGAGGGCAAATCAATAGGTTATGTACATAAACTGCCAGTGAATTGCTGGTTGTCTATCCATTTAAATATCTGCTTAACAAAAAGATGTATTTATGGTTATTAATAGTACCTTTAATAATGAGCATGTTTCTTTTCCTATTTTAATAGCTGGCTAAAACAAGCACAATTAAGAAACAAATGCTGCTGTCTTGTAAGTTTTATACTACTGAAAACATTCACAGAACATGCATGGTATTTACTTATAGATTTTAGTGAGAATTTGGTCTGCTACAGGATTTTTGTAGCTGCCTGATTTTGTAGTTTGAAGAACTGAAATGTTTTGATCATAATATTTAAGTAGTTATGCTTCCTTGCATTAACTTTTTTTTGTTGAAGATCTTATTTCTTATATAGGAAATTTCTTATTTGTTGAAGATCTTATTTCTTATACAGGACCTTCTACTATAGATTTTGGTGATGTTTGTGTATATTCTACAACAACCAAAGAACTGCACATCATCAATAACTTGTCAGTTCATATATGGATACAAATTGAGATTGAAATTGAGGAATTGCAGGGGACATCTCCATTGTCTCAGGTGGTGCCTCCTCTTACAAAGATTAATATTCCGATTGTATTTGAGACGGGCACTCTTGGACTCTTTAAAAGGTAAGAGTTTTTTAATTGTCTTGACTTACATATTTTCTTGGCAGTAGTATAATAAAAGAATCATTGCCTGGTTTAAATAAAGTGTAATCATGATAATTGTTAGTGGTGTACTTTAATTTATGGTGACACTGCATTAATTAATACAGTTTTATGTTCCAAATTTTTCCTAGTATAGTAATGTTTTGTTTTGTTTTGGTTGTTGTTTTTATGGGTTTTTTAAAGACGAAAAGTCCCCTCTCCTGTGAAAATCTCAGGTATATCAGGGGTAAAAAGTCTGCTACTGCAGCGTGTTTACTAGGGGAAATTACTGTGGAAAGTACTGTGTTCTTTCCAACATAGTGTTGCATCACCACAGCTGCGCTCAGGTCTTTTGAGGCAGCTCTTGGGAAAGTTGATAGTAGGTAAACTAAGTATGTTTTCTAGCCTTCTGGTTTGAACTCTAACTTTACTTTGTTAAAATGACTGTATGAGGCTGATCATCCTTTGAGATAGTCATCACTTTTCATGAGATTTAAGTAGTATGCAAAACAATTACAAACTTCTTTCTCTTGTCAGTCTTTATGTGTGTTCACACTCAATTCTTTTGTTAAGTATTTGCTTGTTAGTGGTCATATTTCCCATAAATTTTACTCTGACTACAACACAATAAGTGCATGAAAATATTGAGAAACATGTATTTTTATGTTACAGATCTTTCATGTACAAAATAAACAACCAACAGCTTGGGCATGTGCTGGTAGTTGCAAATGCAGTACCGATTGAACTTGAGCTGTCTGCAAGGGAACTCATTTTAAATCCTATCCCTGGCTGCCTAGCAGAGACAGAGTTTAGAACAACCGTCAGAGTATTCAATCCCAGAAACCATTATGCTACCTTTACTTGGAAGCCTGTAACCACAGATAGAAAATCTGCATTTTCTATACAGCCAGCCAGAGGTATAATGTGCAAATACAGTGTGTGCTTGTGTCTCTAATGTCAACAGTGTGAAATAAGACAAACATTTAGCTGATGCTATGAACTGTATTTTTAGGTTTTACATTCTTTCCTTTGAATAATAGTATTCTGCAGGAGTATGTTGGAGCTCCATTATTAAAGAATTAACTGATAACACAGTTCAGACAAGATTTGGCTGGATCAGGAGCTTGGTGTACTCTGATTCTTGAGAAAACATATTTCTGCTAATGCAAGTTCAGACTCAATTGCAAGCAAGAAAATGTATATGGTCTTTTCCAAAGTTGTTATTCTATGAGAACGATAGTCCGTTCTTTTATTTTTAATGCTGACTATTAGAGTAACTCATGGCTGAAAAACAGCAGTGAACTTTTGAGTATGTTTTACTGAAGGATACTAATAGACAAATTATGCAATCATCATGAGAACTCAGAAACTAATTTTACTTATTTCATCATGCTGTTTAACACTGAGGAAATGTAGGCTTATTCTTCAATAACAGGAGGTCATTTCACTTTAATGTGCTTATGTTATTTGTAATTACACAGTTTAATTTCATAATTGTACATGTGTATGCTATAATATGTAAATTATATACATACATTTAGGGATTGTGGAGGCCTATAGTGATCTGGAGTGTGAAGTTGTTTGGCATCCAGGGTTCAGCGCTCCAGAAGAAGGAGAATTCAACTTGTGTGTGCACAAAGGAAACACAATTAATTTGAAATGTTTTGCAAAGGTAACAATTCATACAGGAGCTTTAGAGAAGAAAAATATGTGGGTTTTTCAAACAAGTGTTGTCTTAAGTATATTTCTATTTTTATGTATTAAAAATATCCTCATATGGCTTCTATTTGACATGTTTAACAAAAGAATATGCTCCAAAGACATAATGGAGAAAGCAAGGCAAAGATAATTTGCCTTTTTGTTGCTTTTGATCATACACCACCTTTGGCATCACAGCTTGGTGGCCCTTATATATCATGAGGCAATTATTGTTCTTGGCTTGCTTAGTTTAGCTTAACAAAGGTTGAGAGGTTATCCAACAGTTCTTTAGATATATATTGAAGGAGTAGAAAATTAGGGTGTGTGGGAAGGTGTTTCAGAGTTTCAGGGTAACAACAGGCTCTAATGTAATCTTACATTGTTACTTGAACACAGTATTTGAGAAGTGTTCTGAATAGTCTTCTAAACAGTGATATTCAGCTTAGGTTAGTCATTTGTTGTCTTACATTACATGCCAGGGAGTATGAAGAAGAAAAGCTTCCCCCGCCCCGTATTATATTGGCTATTGGCTGCATACTGTAGAACCTACATTGGGTGCCAAGAGAACGTCACTTTTACTTTTGATATGCCTGTTTTCTCTCTCTTTCTTTCCCCCCCCCACCCCAGTAGCTTTTTTTTTTTTATTCCTCTTGTTTTGAAGCCTTTGAAATTGCCAGATGGAAACAGGATGTGTGTAAATTAGAAAATTGGCATTACAACTGCTATTAATATCTCTGAAGTATCTTGTCCTGATCACACATTTGAAATTAATGGAGCTTGTTCTGTTAAATTGAATTAAAATAGTTCTATTTGTCTTGACTTTAGTCCAGAAATATCTGTGGGGTTTTGTCTGTATAATTTGAATCCAGATAAGTTCAGTACATTGAGTAAATCTTGTCTCACATTTAAGCTTTGTTTATCTATTTGAATACTTCCAAATTATGCATTTTCATGAGTATATTATCTCTTGATGTAATAAAAAATAGGCTGAATTATTTATTTGTACTTAGGAATATGTTATAGAGATTGCTTGTTTTATCTTTTTTGGTTTTTTTAATAGCTTGGTGCTACTAAAGTTCGGTTTGTGACAGAAGGCATATCCTTCACTCATAGTCCAATGGGTTTGTCTACTTGTAAGACAGCCATTCTTCAAAATCTAGGACGCAACCATGCATACTTCCAAGTAAGCTGAAGTTATTCCTAGCACATTGAATTCCCTGGGGTGGTCAGCAGAAGGGAGTTAATTCTATCAGGTCACATTACGTTTTTGTGTTCTCAGCTATTAAATACACACCTACTTAAGTTTGTGTTTGATTTTCTGAAGAAACAAGACTTATGTGAATAGAAATTCTGTTGCCCTCTGTGAAAATTTGATGGACCAACAGACAAGCAAAGTGGGGATGGCCTAAATGATTCTGGGCGCTTTGTGAGATCCAGTAGTGAGGGTGGAACCCCATATTGGTGTACCCTGTGGAAAAGCAGTTACAGCTTGGATGTTTTCACACATTGACAGACAGAGCAAACTGGCTGGTCACCCTACCCATGCTGCCTGCACAGTCAGTGCATGCAGAGACCCAGGCCAATCACAGCACATGATTGCTTTGCTAGACTAACATCTGAGAGGAAGATGGACTATATGATGAATTCGGTAAGGGATGAGGTAGATGCCAGAATGGGTAGACATGATACACAAATGAATAGGAAACCTAACCTCATTAGTTCTCCTGATCACAGGATAATTGCTGTATTTATTTAGTAAAGCAAAATAATTTTCATTAAAATCCTCAGAGTTTTTCTTCCTTTATTATAGTTGCACTAAAAAACATCATTAATTTATTTTGATTAGTACCATATTTGGCTGTTTATCAACTGAGCATTGAATAAAAAATATTACTACAGTCTTGGACGATTGGCCTGAAAGAGTAAAATCAGCATAGCCAGTAAGATAAACAAATGTACCCAGCCTTTTTAGCCTCCACAATTACTCTTAAGCTAAGATATGGCTGGTTGGTCTTGGTCATTATCACTTGTGTAGCTGTACTTTAAAAGTTATCTATTTGAAGTGCATTAGAAGAGAACAAATTCTATTTTATCTTTACTAACTACGGGTAAACTGAATATTTACTTGTCTTATTATTACTGAACTATAGAGTATTGGGTTTCTGTGTCCCAGCTTTTTACTGTGAATGTCAAAAAAGAAGTGTTCAATTTATTTGTCACTGGAAAAATTATTATGTAGCATATTTTGAAGACTTCCTAGATAGCAAGTCTTAATTTTAATAATGAAAACAATCTGAAAACCAGAATTTGAAGTTTCTAATTGATGCACAAAGATTATTTCATTGTAGAAATTGCCAATCATGTTTAGAAATCTGTTACTTTATTTTGTTTACCTGCATTTTCTCCCAAACTTCTAAGTCCAAGGTAACATTATGTGCTATAAATGTTCCCCTTGTAAGAATATAAAACCTTTATGATGTATATGTTGATATAAATAAAACAGCACGAACCAAAGCAAACAAATCCAAACACCTTGCTCAGTATGTTTCTTGTTTGTGTTTGCAAAGGTTCGTAATTCAAACCCTCTGCCTGGACTGACAGTCACTCCCTCGGAAGGAGTGGTACCTGTGGGAGGCAACATGGATCTCAAAATCACTTTCACTCCGAATGCAAACATAAGTTTTGATGAGAAAGTGAAGGTATTCCAGACTGGAAGAACTTTGTCTTTTGAGTGTTATGCTGCGTTTGTGCACACATTTTTACACGTCTTTTGGATTTTATGTCCAGTGTTCTAACGCTTTTAAGGAAAAGGTTTTCTTGCAGCAGATGATGAGTGCTATAACCTATTCTGTTGTTTTCTCTCAGTCCTGTTAAGAAGTATCAAAAACAGACTTTTAGTTTGAGCTGTTTCATGTTATACCACTGACAAGCTTTTGAAACTAACATGTGATTGTCTTTAGGAGATAACGTAGACATACCTGCAGTTTTTGAAATCCATAGAGGGGGCAAGATTGGAATATTCCATTGATCTTAATTTTTTGACGTCTTTTTCTAGTCTTCTCAGAGATGGATCTACTAGTAGTTTTGGTCATAGGCATGCAGCAAACATATTTTATTTACTATGTGGCAGCTTCCTGAGCTTGTCCTTGTTGAGATGAGTGAGACTGGGAAAAAGGATGCTATCAAGGGCTTGAACTTTGCTACTTTTTCTGATTTGGATCCTGGATTCACCGTTGTCTGTGGTTGCATATTTTATGCTTGTTAAACCTAGCATTCTTCTTTTTTCAATTTTTACAACAGATTTAGCATTCCTCGGAAAATAATATCTATTTTGTACCAGCACCTCTGTCAAGCAATTTGTGTTGTAGTACACTTTTCAATTCTCACAGCTGCTGGAGACATCTTTCTCCTGTTGGAAAAAACCTGCTCATTCTAATACACTCTCCTGCAACATTATTCGTGTCTGCAGAAGTGGGGAAGACTGATCTTTCTTAAAACTTTGGATTGTTTTTTTGGTTTGTTGCTTTTGTTTTTGTTTTGTTGTTGTTGTTGTTGTTGTTTTTAGTTTGTTTGTCAGGTTTTGTGTTTTTAGTTGACAGCCGAATCTATCCCTGACATGGTGTGCCTCAAAGGCATGATTTGAAGTCACAGCTCACTAGAATCTGTATATGTGTGTTCTAGAAAATGAAGATATTTTCTTCACTTCTTCATATTTCCATAGAAAAATGCATTACATTATAAGAGCAGAGTTATTTTCATATTTTCATTACAATTTATACTGAATGTCTCTCTCCGTGTTCTGTATCTTTGGGGTAGGGTTGGTTCTTTTTGTGTTAAACTTTTTTTCATGTAATTATGACAGATTTGGTGAGATAGTTATGTTGAAATGACCTTGTCAGCAATCACACTGCTGTCCATTCCCTTAGGTAGAAGTGAGAAATGAAGGAGCACAAGTGCTTAGGATTGGTGGATTTGTAGGACTTGCCGAAATAAACATAGATGTGGTAAGTATGAAGAAATTGTAGCAATTGGTAAGATTGTTGAAGTGTTTTGCTTTATCTACATGTCAAAGTGGCTCCCTACTTCATATTTTTTCATTTTTTCCTATACTAACTTCCTGAGAAAATGATCAAGGAGAACTTAGGAAGAGATATTAAAAACTAAATGTACATCTAACAGTGCACTAAATGATAGCTGACAGCTTTAGCTTTTGTACTTGACAATCTGGAATAAGTATGTTAAAAGGGAGAGGATTTCTTAAGGTAGTTGTAGCAAAAAATGCAATAAGTGGAAAAGTAATCCAGTGATCTCTTTACTAAATGATGAAAACTTTCCTGATGGTGTAACTGGACTTTATATTGAATTCTAAACTCATGTGTTTTATGTCCTGGAAAGATTTTAAAGATAAGTGTTATGATGAACTAGTGCTATTAGTGTGTTATAAATTGTGCATCTTGCACAGTTTGGCTTTTTTTTCACATTATGTTGAGTAATAAACTTGACTTCACAGTGCTTTGACCCATTTGTTTTTCTTTAAACTTGCAGAAGCAAATGGACTTTGGTGGTGTTTATGTTGGCACTAAAAAATCGATTCCATTTTTGCTGCAGAACAAAGGACAATCACGTACCAGAGTGGAGTTTGATTTTTCTAAGTATAAGGATTTTAAACTGAATACTAATGACTATTCAGGTATTTACTTTTGCTGTATCAGAATTTTCATGAAATAAACCTCAACCTAACACAGTAATGCTAAGGGAAAATCTGTCAGACTATTTCTGGTAGACAAATTTTCTGATATAAAAAGATCTAAAGCAATTATTTTAAAACTTTACTTATTATAAAGTAAAAGAAGACGTTTTGTCTGCAAAATGCTAATTGCCAAAAATAAGTATTTACAAAGTGTCAAGTTGCCTGTAGATTTTTTTTCCATTTTTTTTTCTGCTGTAGTTGCTAAGGTATAATAAGCAAAAGAGTTTGAGCACTCTGTCACCAGTTAATATTAAAAAAACCCCAAATGTGTAAAATCCAAACAAACAAAGCCAAACAACTGTATCCATTTCCTTTTCATGGACTTATACACACTGTTTTGACAATGTTTACCCTTCAATTAGTTCACCATCAATAAAAGGGCCCAGACTTTCTCCCAAAGGCAGAGGGTGTCTGCAAGTTAACCATAGAACCTCTGTTTTGCATGATGGTCAGCTCAGAGTGACTTTAGGGCAATGTGTGGAATTATATTGCTATTCTTTTTTTCTTGGTAGAACTAGTGCAGATTCTTAGCCTTTTTTTAGTTGTTCCTCATCCCTTTCCTACTTCAGTCGTAGCATGTCCTTTGTTGTTCCAACATCATTATTCACAAGAGAATTTAGCAGCTGTGCTTATATGGCATCTTGTCCCTGCAAACCCAGGAAATAAAGGCTCTGCAACACAGTATTATAAAATGTGGTTGTATCTTTATGTCCAACTGTATGTGGATGATGACAAAAAATAATCTCCCAAGAACAGAGGGGTTTCTTGCCATGTGGGGCACATTACAGGGAAGGAAAGGTGAGGGCTCCTTATCAGTCATCTTAATTTGGAGAACTGTAAGACTTTTTACAGCAGGCAAGTAACCAGTGTGAGAATAGACTCATTGTACATCGTTTCCAGATGAGAGTATATGCTTGAAATCAAATGATGAATACTGATGAATGCTCATCCTGGTGTTCCCAGATGAATACTGTTCTGGGAGGAATGTTAACTTCTTTTTTGGAAACCCATGCTTCTGCCAGTGCCCTAAAGTTGGACATGAAAATCTGAAAAATGAAACAAGCCATATTGGTAAACCTTTGTATTGTAGATTATGCCTAAAAGAAATTTAAAAAAACCAGTGCCAGCCAACTATTTTTCTCCCTGTGTATTGGTTTTCATTATGTAATTAACTATTTTGCCTAACACTTTCATTCAAAGCTAAATGACACTGGTTTTTTTTTTTCTCTTAAATATTGTGTTCTCAATAATTAGTAAGTTCAATGAAAGATGCTGGTGATTGGTACTTCTCAATATTACCTCCAGAATCCTTTTGAGAGATACTCTATTCCTTTGTAACTTTGTGAGAAATATTTATCGTGCAGATATGTAGATACTTTATGTTGGAAATCACTTTAAAGTACTGCAACTGTTACAAAGTCGATGTTTAATACAATAACATCTGTAATTTGATTCTGAATTTTGCTTGGCAGTGTTTGAGTGCAGTTCTTCAAAGCCTTACTTGTATTCAGTTAACTTAAATGAGGAGTCTGCTTTGCAATGCTTCTTGTCCTTCATGCCAAAAGAGGTAAGTTTATGGGACAAGGGTAATTATGTTATTTTAAATCATTTTTTGTGATATTTCTGTAGTGGGAGAATAGACTTTAGGTGGCCATTTTAGGTGTGTGAAATAGTTTTATAATTAGTAACCCAATTCTTCAGATAAGTTCTGAAATAACTATGTTTGCATAAACAAAGAATAAACACTTTTTCAGTGACTTAAAAATGGTATAATTTTTTACTGAAATGTCTTACCCCACATTCATTAAATCATCCCACAAACCTGCAGCCATTTTCTTTTGCAGCTGTTCGTGCTTTATCTCTCAGGTGACCAAGGTACTGAAAAAGTTGAGGAGTTTTATGCATCAAAAATTGGCAAAGTTGCTTTCTGCTTAATCTATTTGAGGGGAAAAAACAGGAGACTTTGTTAGTTTTACATCAGGAGATCAGTATTTTATTGACAGTAACTATCAATAGAGAGTGCTGTAGCAAATTTTAAATCTACACCTATTAAAAAATGCAAGGCAGGGCATGCCCAAGGACACTTACTGCTCACAACCCACTGGTACTCATGAGTGAGCATCACTGAGTTAGGGCAGCCCTGTGGTAGCTGGCAGCACAAGCACTGACTAATGTTAAATGAAGTTGCACAGTATGGCATGACTATGGGAAGCATCTGAAAGGGTATGTACACCCCAGGATGCTGTAGCTTTTCTTTCATGTAGCTCCTGCAAAGTGGAATACTAATAAAAAGCACAGCTCTGTTAAGAAAGTGGTCTATGCATCAGCATCTCTTAGTGTGATCAGAAACGCTCAGTAGTTACTGATTCTTAAAACATTGCCCTTTGGGTATTAGTTCTTTACCATTCTACCTTATCTACATTCCTGCCTTTTCTCACCAGATTTCTTCCTTCTTTTTCCTGACTTTACAGTCTTGAAAAAAACCTCTGTATGTTGAGCTTTCCCTATTCAGGTTTCACGGTTGCAAGTGCTATTTCCTGCCTCTGCACTTGAACAGCTGTTTCTCTGATCTCATCACGGTGTTTTTAACAACTGCTCTTACCCAGCTTTCCTCCCAGCTGCTACAAACCTTCTGTATCCCGTTGGGTCACATTCTATTCTGTCTGCCTTCTGGTTTTACCAGAGCTTCCTGCTGGTGTAGTTATCACTGACAACCATCCCTATAAACCAACAAAAGCTCACTATAATGATGTTATTGATAAGAAAGTAGATACTAGAACTAAGGAAAAGTTAGAACAAAGTAATTCAGAAGCTTAGCTAAAAAAATCAAAAAGCATGAAATTATTTTAATGTACTTTAAAAATTTATTAAAATGACTTGAATTATTAATGTAAGGCTTTAAGTAATTTAGTCTTGCATGTAATCTTGAATTCTCCTGCTAAAAGTCAGCTAGGCAGTAGCTTTTGTTCTACCTCCAAAACCTTCAGATCAACAAATAAAGTAAATACATAGGAATTCTGAATAACTCCTCCAATTCTCACCAAAATGTAGAGTGTACAAGTACATGCGACATCAAAAGATACTCTTAGAGATGAAGTGTCTTGGCATGCTTAAAAAATAGACCTTAAAAAATTCTGAGATAATTCTTTCAGTATTCTAAGTGATAAAATGGGTTGAATGCATTATAGATGAGGCTGGTATACTGCTCAGCCACGGCACAGCTTTGCCTTCCATGTCTGTTGTTCCATGTCTCAAAAGGTGTTGGAAGTGACAGGGCTCTCTGCCTAAGTAGAGAGAATTTAACCTTGGTATTTGGCTGTGAAAGTCAGAGCTGTCAATGAAAGCAGTGTACAAAATAAATACATAGATAGGTAAGCTAGCCAATACTTCTGAATATCATATTTATATACAGGTTGTGTGCTGCTTTCTTCTATATTTTAATATAGCTTTGAGAGACACTTCGGTTATGTTTAAGTTTTTTTCCCTGAAGGTTCAGCCAGCTGAACATGTGATTGGTGGTGCCAGGTTCGCATTTCAGAGGACAAAACCCCACAACTAAAGCGAACAAAAAAATCCCAACAACCCATGACTATCTGGCCGAAGATCTGTTGTAGTTTCTTCCTCCCTACCCAGATCCAGAGCTAAGCATCATGACTAATCATATTATTTATTGACAGATTGCTAGCAGAGACTACTTTTGAACTGAATTTTAAATCATACTGTCCATAAAGCATAGAAACATGTCTTTTCTGGCCATGGCTCTCTTCTGCAAGTTACCTGCCCAGGTAACAGTGGGGAGCACCTGGTTCCTTTAGTTTTGTGAAAGGGAAGCAGACAGCATGTGGTCACTTCGAATATTTGCTTATCTTCCTCAACTGCTACTGTGCTTCTCCAGGCAGGGCGATCCCCCTGCCCCTCTGTGTCCTGCATGGTCTGCTAAGAAAAGCTGGCAAAGCAAGGTGCAAGAGTGTACTGCTTCAAAATATTTTTTTTTTTTTAATCCTTCCTTTTTTTTTTCTTCTTTTAAACTCTACTGGAAAATAACAAATTCCAGTATCTTGGAAAAAAGACAAAATACACAGCTGTGTAATAATGAAGCCTATGAGGCCCTTTGATTGAGATAAATAGAGCAAGTCACACCTGTCAAAGCTTATTGCCTAAGCTCGTTGTAGAGAAGTGACAGGTGTTTGGTGGAGTGTTTTTGTCCTTTTCAATTACTTTTTTTGTGGGTTTTTTTTTCTTTTTAATGAAACAGCAGATTTGTGGTATAAAAAATGAATTCTGTGGAAAATCTGCAGCTGTGGAATTACAGAGTATTACTGGTGCATTGTCACTGACCATATACAAGGGAAAGATGTAGATTTATTTCAGGGGTTTGAATGATGACTGAACACCAGTTACATTATTCATTGTGGAAGCAGCTTAACTGTGATATAAACCTGGGGAATTTAGGTTGCATGAAAGATTTGACTATGTTACAAGGAAAAACCGGTGCTAAATCTGAGGGAAGGCTGGGAATGTATGTTGGATTCAGTTGCAGGACATAAACCCTTGGTTTTGCAGTTAGGTTTAAATTTGAATCGAACTGATTTTTTTCTAATGTACATTACATTTTCTCTTTGTGTCACTGCTGAATTTGTGTGTTGTTAGTAGCATAAATAAAGAAACTTTAGGGTCAGCTTTTACCCAAATGCTTCAAGATCTTTGAACAACCTGCATGTTATAATAAATACAAGAGTATTATTTTTACAGATGTTTTAATCTGATTTTAAGCAATAAATTAGCTGACTGAATTACTTGCAATTCCCCGTGAAGCAAGTGCTGTAATTTTAAGGAGTTGTCACATATTTTTCATGCTAAATAAAGTATATGATTCCTGGATTTAACAGAATTGTTTTTAATCTATTGAAATAATAGTTAAAAATTGTATTTTATGCTTTATCTATGTAGTATTGCACTGGAGTACTTAGTAAAGATAGAAATTAATTAAGGACATTGAAAGTGTTTTCTGAAAATAACTTTTTTTTTTTTCCTATCCCCCACTTGACAACTGAAGAATCACAGACTATTCTGAGTTGGAAGGGACCCACAAGGATCATTGAGTACAACTCTTAAGTCAATGACCCACACAGGGGATTGAACCCATGACCTTGGCATTATTACAACCAAGTTTTAACCAACTGAGTGCTTGAGTTTGTTTATTTTTATTCATGAATTGTATATAAAATACTATTTTAGTTGTGTTGTTTGATGGGGTTGTTTCCCCCTTTTGTTTCTTTGCATATACCAAGAATTTAGGGCTGAGGCAGGAAGCCATTCAGCCTTGTTTACTCTCCAGTGTTAGGCTTAGAGCTACCAAACTCTTTGTATCAAACCTGTCTTATAAATTCAAATGTGTTTTGGAAATAGAGCTTTCCTGATCAGACAGATTTCTTAATAGCTTTCATTTGTTTGACAATTGTAGCAAAAAAATTTAAAGATATTTTAAAATACCATCTAAATAAAACTTTACAGAAATATGATTTTTATTTAAAGAATTATTAACTTCTGAGGGCAGCCTAACCAAGCATCCTTTTTCTGGCATCCTTTGGAGATGCTCTATGTGAACATGTAACAAACAGCTCTTCTGTCTCTTGTGACTATCTTTTTAAAGTTTCTTTTGAAGTATTTTAATTGCTAAGACCACCACTTTGTAGATGATATCTCCTTTCCAATCAACGTGCATAATTAGTGTACATCAAGACAGGAAAAATGTTTTATATAATGATATAAACAAACATGAGTGTTTGTGAAAGAACTCTCTCTGGACTGCTTGCGTCCTGCTCCTCCTGTATTCTCTGGTGTCTGAAGTTAAGTCCAGCTTCAGGAAAATATCTCAATAGGTAAGTAACTATAAAGTATTCATAGATTATCTAAAAGGAAAGTGTAGGTCCAGCAATAGTCTAAGGATTTTTTTTTTAATATTGTCATTAGTTTTTAAATTACATAATATTGCAAAAGAGAGATTTTTCTATTATGGAGTTTGAGAAATGAAAAATTAATCATACAGGGTTTTTTGTATAAAAGTATAAAAATAAAATGATTTCACTTGCAAAGTGAAGTTCTAATAATTGAAATGAATTTTTAATTCTGTTTCAGCAATGTGTATATGTGTAGGAATTATGTGATTTTTGGTTATATAGAGTTTTTAAAGGATTTTCATTTGTAAATATAGGTTAGCTAATGTGCAGTTAATTAGGCAAAGCTATGTATGAATAAAACAAAAGAGCTATTATTTATTCTCAATTATGTAAATACATTTCTGTGAGTTATGTTGGCTCTGAATTTGCACTATTGTGCTTCCTAGCCGGGGTAGGTTTTCAGTGAACATCAGCATCTGCATGTAGTGAATTGAGTGCCTTGCACATATTTGCTTTTGTTTGCCAGTTCCTAGCAAATAAAACCCTTCTTGTATAGGAAGACTAAACCAAATTTTCCTGATAGTTGGGATGAAAACCAGGTTTTGAATAGCTGCTTTGGGAGAGGGATAAAGGGATTCCACTTTCTGTTGTCTGACCTAACCCTACTAGTATTGATGAAGAACAATCGCAGTGCTAGACTGCACTCTTTGGCATAGCCAGTGCTGCCCTATCTGTTGTAGACTAAGCATCTTAATCTCAACAAACATGAAAAATTTAGTGTCATTACAAGAACATATTTTGAAGATGTAACTTGATGAAAACTTTTATGTGGGTGACTTGAGATACTGAAAATAGAAGAGTATGTAAATCAAATCAGGAGACTTGTACTCAGTCTTTGTTTATGACTTATCTTGAGCATTAGTTACTAAGAAATCTTAAATGTCATTCCCCACGTTAATTTTGAGAAGTCAATTCTATGTTACAAAATCTAATCGTTATCAGATTTGAAGTATCAATGTAAAACAAGAGACTGTGGCTACAAAAACTTGCCTGCATCCCATGCTTTCCTTTAGCTAAGCACAAATAGCCAAAATGTTCCACCAGGCTCAGCACACATCTCGCTCACCAGGAGTGAGTAACTGTGTATTACAAACTCTGCTGGAACTCCACACACTCTCATTGTGTTGTGCTTGCTTCTCAGTGCCTAAATGTTGATTTTGTTACACAGGAATATGTGCCTCCTGCCCTGGCTTAGGACAGTTTGCTTTTTCTTTCCTATCATTTATACATTCAACTTGCTACCACAAATGTGAAAATGAAGAAGGATGCACTATTTTCCACAGTTTATGCAAGCTTTTAAATAATTCACAAATTCTTTAAATGGCTGATTTTACTGCATCTTTTTAAGCAACATGAAGATTTTATGGGCCTGAGTCCTTTCTGAAGATTTCAGTGGCCTTCAAGGTGAAAACAGAATTTGAAGGACTCTTAACAGAGGTTTCACTGCAGTATTGTTTTATTTGTTTGCTACCTTTATTATGGTTATCCGTAATTTTTGTCTGGAGCACATACTGCTTTAGTGTGTTGATCCTTGGAAAGACAGAGTGAGAGGCAAGAAGTGCCTCTTTGAAAGTGCATTGTAAAATAAATTTGGCCTCTTGGATGCACAATCTCTCACAAAAGTGGATTCTGTACAAAACATGGCATTTTTTTTGAGTTGTAAACCCACCTTGGGAATGTGATTGCAAAGATAAAATGAGCATCAAAATCACTGGAATTTACACTCCTAGAATTCAGTGACATTTAATGAGAAAGGTTTTAAGTCTACCTTTTTCACCCCAAGATTTCTCAGTTTTAACTCATGTTCCACCTCTATCTCAGAGCCTATTTTGTTTATGCTGGGTATGCTGTAGTGGCTTACCTTGTATCTTCTGCTTTGAGAAAGGCTTCCATAACTTACATACCTTAATTTTCCCTCCTTTTTGCCCAAGCTTCTCCTCCATTTGAGCCACTGCTCCAATCTTATTTTTCACTCACGTCAGTGGTTGGACTGGAACACACCACCATGATTTCCCAGAAGCCTTGTCTGTAACTCTGCTGATAACACTGATACTTTTGGTCATGCAGTTTTTCCCTCGGAGGCAGGGAGGAAATGGTTGCTTAGAGGGCTGATTCTCAGTGCTAATAAATTACCATCCTATTAATATTGTCATCAGGTCCTAAATTAATTCCGACAATTCTGCTGAAAGAGTAAACCACTCAATGGTTCAAGAAGCACCTATGTTTTCTTTGGGAAAGTGACCACAGTGATTTTTTTCCTTTAGGTGGCAGCATATGACTTCACTCTTCCAGTTACTACTCCTCACGCTGACGCCTCAGTTGCAGCTGTGGTTGTATCTGCCAGTAAGTTCCTGTCTCCTAAGGCACCTGCGGTGAGGCTCCCTGCGCCTCTTCCATGCTGTAGAATCAGAGCAGTTGGTAGGTAAACTAGGGACTTAAAGAGCTGGTGGATACACATATTTATAGTAATATTTTTGCTTGTATTCTAATTGCAGAGAATTTCTACTTAATTGGATTTCAGTGGATAATTGTGTAATTTGTACATTTCTTGGAAACTTGCAAAATTTTCCAGTTTAGATTTGTATTTTTAAATACATGTAGAGCTGAAATTTCTATGGCTAATTATGACATGCTGAGAAAATATTTTTATATAGCTTTTTGCCCTGTATAAAAATTAGTTTACCAAGCCTCATTTTTGTGTCTACTCATTTGTTAGTATTCCTACACCTCATCATGCAAATCTCAACATCTACTGCAGTTCTGAAAAGTGTAGAAAAGTAGTATGTCTGTCACACTATTTTTTTCAGTCTTATCCTGTCAAACTAGGGTCTCTAGCTCTATTTAAAACTCCTTTAAAATGCTTGTGAATGGCCCTGATCCCATCTGTCCTATCAGAGGTTGTTAATAGCCAAAGTTATGGGCCATTTGCCTGCGGCAAGAGATTGATATCTCAAATGACTCTTCTCTGCTTTTCTTAGAAATAATTTGTGGTTCTCTTTAGTCTCCTGACTGATTCTTGCAGTTATGTAGACATATAAATTGTGAATATTTGAATACATTGCCTTTCCTCATCTTAGTTTCAATATGTGGTTACTGTTTATTTGAGATGAGATTTAAGTACTGAATATCTTCCAGGAATGATGTTTGTGTAATGTTTAAACCTCTTGGGAGCACTGAAGAAGGCTTGGCCAATTAAATGTATAATGTGTAAAAGCAACACTAATTTATTAGGTTTTACCTATATTTACATACTTTTTTTCCTTTGTTTTTCTCTGTAGGGCTTTAACTTAAGTCTTACTTTTGAGATCTTTTAAAGTATCAAAGAAATCTGAGACATCTACCCTAATCCTGTCATAGAAGTAAATTCATATTATGTGTTTCTAAGTATGTTTTTGTTTAAGGACATGTAGAATAAAGGTGAATGTACATATGTATATGATATTTATAGGAAGGATTCTCTAAGTAAAAATATGAATCAAAGTTAAAAATTTCTAGTGCAGAAGTGATTTATGTAATATGAAAAAAAAGAACATTTTTTTTGTCATTTTCCCTTTCTTTGTGGAATAATGAATAGATAAAATCACTTAGTCTCATGAATAACTGACAATCTTATATAAATTTTATCACAAATTTGTACTTCAGCTTCATGGAATTTCTTCAATGTGCCAGTATGGACCAATAACAAGTAATAACAGTATCAAAGTGAATATGTAATACTTTCAATTCTAAGAAATAGTTGAAAAAATGAAGTGTGACTTCTGTTTAAATTAGACTATTGGAATTACATTCTTACTGGGAATTTTAATGGTCTGAGAGGAGGGAGAAAAGTCTAAATAAATATCTTGATCACTCAGTATTTGAGATAATCATTCAGGTGCAGGAAACTAGCCTATCTATTTTTACTGTTAAAAAAGAACTTGATAATTTGATTACGTTCTGGCAACTTTAAAATTACATCTGGTACTGATTCATTTCAGATTTCCGCTTCAAAAGCTGAAGCTGGGTAAGGTGTGTCTTGCGAGTCCTAAGGTTTGATGTGACAAATTGGCCTAATTCTTACTGCTGGATGCTTTATGGCACATTTTTTCTAGTCCTACAATTTTTTCTCCCTGTGACAGTTTTTGTGGTTGACCAGGATTCAGAAGGCACAGGACAGTGTGCCTGACACTTAAATCAATATCTTATATCTGATGTTTGTACTCAGGATTGTTCAACCCAGTCTTTTAAATTCAGTGTAGTCAATATGTTTTCAGTCCATCATGAATTTTTTTTTTTAATTTTTTTAAGAACAAAGCTTGTAGACTGTTTTCAGTGTCTGGGAAGAATAGGTCTCTTATTACTTAAATACTTATGGGTTTTCCCTTGGAGACTGCTTATGAGTATGTAAGAAGGCACTGAAAGAGAAAAAACTCAAACCAGGGCAGAAAACTAAACTGGAAAAAACACAAGTCTAACCTTTGTCTGATAGAAAGAAAAAGGTATTATCAATGTAATCGTCTCCTGTGAGCTGACATATGTTTTGGTAATCCATATCACAATTTTCTTTTGTGTGGGGTAGACCTCCTTTCCCTCACAGTGTTTCAGTTGTGCTGCGTTCTTGTACAAGCAGTTTTGGTGAGAGTTGAGCACTTTGTCAGCAGCATAGTTTGATATTGCTGGAAGCATTCTGGCAGATTATTTTCCTGCTTGGAAACAGTATTACTTTATAGAGTTTATATGCCTGTGCTTCAGAGAAATACAGATTGTATTGTTGTTCACATAATGTGATATATGCAATTAGGAAATCCCTTGGGCTTTTTAGGAGGTGAAGAGAATTGATCAACACTGGGCAGAGAGAAAACTTGCAGATTTTAATAGAATCATAGAATCAATTGGGTTGGAAAAGACCTCCGAGGTCATCAAGTCCAACCCTTGGTCCAACTCCAGTCCCTTTACCAGATCATGGCA
>JAWWLZ010000001.1:111235779-111267982 GCA_035041345.1 Poliocrania exsul | reverse complement strand
GTAGTCAGGTATTTGTTAAAGGACAAAACTACTCACAGCAATTTGCCAGTGTGTGTGTGATTTCTTGACAGGCAGCTGAGTTGTGTGTGGGCTGTGGGAGCAGATGATATAAAACCTGAGCACAACTGGATAAAATAGCACAGCATCCAAAACATTAGTCAGTGTAATAATTAATGTTATTCATATTGACTTTCAGAAGAAATTATTTTTATCATAACCAGAAAGAATTCTTTCTTTGTTGGAAAAGTCCAAGTAAGCACTTGATTCTCTAATCCTGAGCATATAGCTTATTATTCTAATAAAGTCCATGATAATTAATCCAAACCTGGATAAATCTATCCAGTTTTGTTATGACTGTTAGTATTATTACATGCTGTGATATTCCACTCTGTAGTAATATGTAGCTGTAATTTCTTGTTCTCTGCGTATCTACCTTCATTCTTGCGAGCCCAACCCCATGGGAGCCCTGTGCAACGTGCTCAGACTTCAAACCTAATTAGCTAAGCATTTGGGCCATTTGTTTCAGACTGTGTAACTAATGAATTTAAACCGCTTTGTTAATTATCTCCTTTAGGAAGACAAGTTTTCAGGGTCATCTACATCTTTAATAATAAACCAATGAAACCTATAACCTTTTATAACACCTATAAAAGCTAACTGGTCTTGAACATGTTCCTGGACTGTTTAATAGGCCATGAAATCTCACAGTATCAGTTGCTGTAGATGTATTAATTTGTCAGGTGTTTTATGTTTTCATTTTCAAAGTAGTAATATGTATTTTAAAATGATTTGAACTAAAAATTTTTGAACTTCAACTTCCATTCTCTGTTCTGGGATCTTATTAAAATAAGCAAGTCAAAATTTTCATAGGTTGGTAAAATAGCATATCCTACATTTAATGACTTAGATGAGAAGCCTTAACTTCTGAGAAAAACTAATTCCAGGCATATTTCAAAGCAGGAGTATTGGCAAGGCAAGTACTCTGGGTAATTTTTTTACTTTGCTTTTGCAGTGTTTTGCTTTTCTAAATTTAGGTCTAAAACATCAGTAGGATTGATTTGCATAGCCCATATTTAGTCCTTCTAAAGAATAATTATTTTTTTTCTTTAATGCAGAGTGAACATTGGGTAGAGGATAGATAGTGTTGAATTTGACTACTTTACAGGAAACATTTGGAAGACGAAAGGCAATCATTTTTTATAACAAAGCCATGCTATATTCAACTGCAAAATACAGCAAAGAGATATATGGTTGTCATTCGTGTAGAAAATTTACTGTATGCACAGCTTCCATTAAATGGAACTTAAGAAAGTGCATTAATGACTTCCTTAAATGACTATTTGCAGTTAATTTCTGCTGTTATTTTAGATCTCTATTCTTTCTCTTTGCTCCTTTGACTGCAGAGCAAAATAAGTGCTATTTCCTTGCATAAGACTGATGGGAATACAGAAGTAAAAGATAACATATAATCCAAGACTATCCTGAGCAAATATTTAATAAATGGGGAGAAATATTTAGCTATGACAGATATTTCACCAAAAAACCCTCTGAGAGCATAGCATATTTATATATTCTCTAATTGTTATTATATCTTTCAGTTTGCTGATTATATGAATAATTTATCAGAAAGTAAAGTTTTTTGCCATCTTGATTGAAACAACATTTAACTTGTTATTTCCAAAAAAAAGTAAAAAACAACAGGTACCTATGGTGTCATGTAATCAAAGAAAATGGGGCTTTGGGCAGCAAAATATCCCAAGATCCCCACACATAGTGGGTACGTAAATTGATGTGATTACTGATGACACAATTGCACTGAAGTTCTTGCCTCCCATATTTTACAGCTCTCTATTTTCTCTTCTTCTCCCTCTGAGGAAACATGAAATTTCTGAATTTATTCATGTTATTCATGGCTGGAACTTCAGGAGGAAAAGGTGTCAGGAATTTAGCCTCTAATAACAATATGATACAACTGAGACCCAATCGACTAACCCAGTTATGGATTGGTTCCAGTTGTTTTGATAGTCTGTCAGGTCTGTATCTCACAGGGGAAAGAGTACATTGCCTTTGCTCTTGGGAAACATGTCTGAACCATGCAGCTCTTTAATAGGCACTACTGGCAAATATCAAATGCATGTATTCTGCTGGCATGCCTTGGAGAACTAGAGCTGTCCATTTCTTTCCATATCATTTACATTTGGAGGGAGCAGGGAGCTCAAAACAATTGGAATTCTGGATATTTGCATGCTGCTTTGCAACGTTTATCTGACCTTGGAATATAATGGTATTTTGCCTTGGCTAGTTGGTAATGCTTTTGAAAGCCAGGATGGTCCAAACCCATTAATTACTCTTGTTCTTTTCTGTGCTTGTGTCTTTCCACCACTGTGATGGTCCCTGAGAGCTGAAGCAGCTGTTATTCAAGAATTAAGAACTGATGTCTGCCTGCATTTCTAGAACACTTGGGATACACTGATACAATACAAATCCCTTGTTTCAGGAAACATCTGAAATGCTCTAGAGCAAGTTAAAAAGGATAAATATGTTTTGATTCAGGTTCTTTTGTCTTTCCACAAACATTAAAACAAGCAAATTAATAGAAAGAAAATCAAAGTTATTTTTAGAGAAGAAAGAACTTGTTATATAAACTTTCTTTTACAGTGTTGCAGGTATTTTTTTTCATCATCACAGTTGGAGTGTTACTTTTGGTGATCAGCAGGTTTCAAATGTTGGTAAACATAATTTGGAAATAAGCATTAGGAAATAGACAGGGAAATAGCAGTGGTAATGATGGTCTATGTAGATAATTTTTTTACTTGCTTTATTAAGCATTATAAAACCAAATACACTGAATAATTTAACACATTTAGTGATTTCACATTTGTAAGCAATAGAGGTACCTTTCATTCCAATAGAATGACACAGACTTTTGTATCATTTAGTTGAATTCTGCCGCAAATTCAAAATAAATATGTTGCAAAGACTTCTAGTTTTGTAAAGCCACTTCATTAATGATGTTAGAAATGGAGGTGAGTGGTACAAGATGGTTTCAAGCACATGAAGAATGTACATGTCTTTCTAATCTATTTTACATATTTGTACGGAAATGTTCATGCTTTTCTGTCTGGTGCCCTGTATCTCAGGGCCTGAAATACTCATGATAAATACTTACCTATAGCACCTTTGCTTTTCTTCCATACATCTTTATGAATAGAGTGTCATCATTTGAAACTCATGAATTTTTTAGCTCCTGATTCATTCTTCTTGAATTTTTCTTTTATATTGCACTTCTGGGAAAATATTGTATTAAAATATTTAATGATGATGATTAGTCAAGTGGCCAATAAGTGAGTCAATATTCATTATCACAGAATGGCTGAGGTTGGAAAGAGCTTCTAGAGATCATCTAGTCCCCTCTTCAAAGAATCAACTCTGTTCCGCCGATGTTGGAGTATCTTCAAAGATGGAGACTCCGTAACTTTCTCTGGGCAGACTTGTCCAGTGTTTAGCCACTTTCATGGTTTGGTGGGGTTTTTTTATTTTTTATTTTTCAGTGACTAGATAGAATTTCCTGTATTTCAATTTGTAACTATTGCCTTGTGTGGTCTCACTGAGCATCACTGAGAAGAATTTGGCTCCATCTTTCTTTCCCCCCTCCCATCAGACATTTGTACACACAGACAAGGTCCCCTTTAGCCTTCTTTCCTTCTGTCTGAACATTCACAACTCTCAGAATCTCCCCATATAGCAATTTCTTCAGGTCCTTCTTCACAGAAGTTAAATCCTTACAATCAATATCAGCTGCAGTATCAGTTGTTGACCTGCAGGTCCTATCCACTCATCCTCAATGTTTGCATTGGCTGGGTGTATTCATCTCCCTTACTGTGACAGCGCAGCAGGCAGTGAGGCATGTCCTTGTGGGACTGAGCAGCATGGAGGAGGGAGGAGCTTCTCTTGCAGCAGCACCATGAGCTCTGAGGGATTTCTTTCTACATGGATGTTCTGTTGCAGTGGCTGTTCTTTATATTCTAGATTGTGCAGTTAGTGTCTTTGCTTTGAGTAATATCACTCATGGAATTTGGAGAAGTAGTGAAACTCTACTGCAGTTGTTGAGCGCACTCTTCTGTGTGTCATTACTATGAATGTCAGAACATGAATGAAAATTCAGCATATGCCCAAATCTGAAACCAGCACTGAGGATGGAGATGCCTGAGGTGCTCACCTCAAACTGAGAAATCAGAAAGTCTGAGTCTAATAATACAAACATCTGCATTTTTTCATGAAACTTGAGAGTCTTTTATTAACCTTCCTATAGCTTTCTTCCCCTCTTGCCCCTGATTGTGTTGTGTGAAGTTCACTTACTTTATGCCTGCAGAGTATTGAAAACTGTTGTTTATCGCAGTAAAGTCCTGAGTTTGGAAGTTGGCAGACTTTTCTGTGTTGTTATTGATTCTGTGGGTCTTTAAATGCCTTGATAATGTTAGAAAAAACAAGCTCTGATACCTAGTTTGAGCATGTACAAATGTACATTTTTTGCATATAGGTAGAAGTAGATATACCTCTCATGGCCACCTGTCCTGCTGATATCTTGCTGCTCAGATTCTTGCTGAATGAAAGCCAAAAGCATGACACTAGTTAAAAATACTCTGCTACAACTGAAACTGTCCAAGGCCTTTGTTCCAATAGGATTGACATGTCTTTTGAACAAGCAAAAACATTGCAGAGATCAATTATTGACTTAAATAGCTGTTAGCTTTGAAATTGGAATCCAAATGTGCATATTTACAGATAAGAAAGATGGCTATGGATTTTGTTGGAGCCTTTTAACTTTAATAAAGTTTGCTTGAATGTAATCTCTAGGAAGAGGGAAGTCTGAAAAACTACTCTGATAGTTTTAAAATCTTTGTGTTTTCCTTGATTAAGTTATTCTATTAAAAAACAGTAAAATCTAATTATGTCATATTATAAATTAATCTGAAAGTTTTGTGATATCTTTTAATATTAGTCTAAATTTACAATAAATAGGAATTTGTCTTTCAAGATGCTTTTTAAAGAAAATGGAGAATAAATTCTTTTATTCTGTGCAAGGTGTATTTTCTATATGCATAATTCTCAATATGTTAAAGCAAGATGGATATCAGCATGCTGTTTGAATTATTAAAATACATTTTTCTTTGTATTTTTGACAGCTTAGTCAAAATAGTTAATTAATATTAATGCTAGTAAGTAAATGTGGAGTGCAAACCCAGCTATTTAATAACTTAGGACTAAGCTCAGTTTAATCACCTGTCAGCTGCAATGAGCTGAGGACATAAATACAAATGCCTAACAGGGTTCTATTGATGGCAATAATGTGCTTGTTGACTACACTCCGAGAGACTGAGGTGAAGTACAAAAAAAAGGGTTAAAAGTTGGATTGCTGCACATTAATAAAGCTGCTACACATGGAACAGACACTCTAGTGAATATTGCAGCATGAACATCAATTTCTATTACATTCCAGCAACTGCAGCCAGTATCTTCTTGTTTTTAAACTTAATCTATATATTTTTAAATGTTTATTTTGACATTTCTGTAAAAATGTTTTATTGAAATAGAAGTTACTTTCCAAGAAAACTTCCCCTGTCAAAAGTTATAGGGCATATTTAGCAAGTTAGCAGTTGTCTTTTGGACACTTATAAATGTCAGACGTGATTTTAATTTTTTTTTCGTTTTTAGAGAGACAGAGTTAATTTACCTCCTGAAATCGCTGCTAACCCTTTCAGACTGATGATGCACCCATGCTCATAGTAAAACTATCAAGTGGAAATACTATACTAAACTTCAGCCTTTTGATAGGTTCAGTCCCAGTGTGTTAAACCACTACAGAAGAGTGAAGGAATTGTCTGGACACCTTCATTCTGTCTTCTGTTCCTGTGCTGAAATATCTTGATTACCATTGCTAAATAGAAAATGGTAACTGACTCCTATATTGTGTTTTCAACAGATTCTCAATTCAGGTTGCTGCAACAGCAGAGAATTGTCTTCTTACTTTGTACCCATACTTGGCATTCCATGGATCTGATAAAAAAGTTATCTTGAGAAGCAGTAAGTAGTCAACACTCTACCTCTTAAATTATGTTATTTCCAGTAGTATTCTCAATGTTTTCAGAGTTATCACAGAAATATGATCATCAAGATAGTATTTTTTCTTATTAATTACAGGGGGATATTGAAATTAATTTTTAAAACCATTTAATATTGTCAGTTTTCTTGTTGAAAATGAGGAAAACATATAAATGATTAGGTAATGTTTGTTGAAAAAAATATTGAACAAACCTAAATCTCACAAGATGTTTTCTGAAGTTTTTAAAGTATGAGTAGAGAAAACAACCCAAATAATAGAGACTAAATTAACTTAATTTTAATTGTATTGATTAGGCAGTGATCACAGGTTTTGAAGAAAGCCACATGATATTATTTTAAAATATGATCATTATTTGCCTCTTGGGAGTAGTTTTCAGGGTTTTTTTTAATTACTGTCCTTGAAGGGTGAATGGCTCAGCCATATTTTAAGTCTTAATAACAGCCTGTGATCAAAGAGCAGAAATATTTTTATCTCTAATATGTCTCCCTGCCTACCTCCCTCTGCTTGCCTCTCTGTCTCTATATCTCTGGCTGTGTCCCCGATCCTGACCCTATCTCTGCCTGCCTCACTGATCTGTGATCTGAAATCTCTTCCATAAGCTGTGCTTATGGAAGCAATGAGGATCATTGTATAATTTGGGTTGGAAGGGATCCCTGGGGTTCATCTAGTCCAACCCCCTGCTCAAAGCAGGTTCAAGTATGGGCTAAATTATTGCAATTGTTTTATAGTTGTTGAAATCTGATATGTTTTGATGAAATAGAAAAGCTTTTCAGGAAAGTAAGTCCTTAGATCTGAAACAGATTTAGCTTAGAAGAATGAATTCTAAGACTACATTAACTTAAAATAAGTGTGTTATTAGAAGTATTTAAGAGAAAAGAAACTTGATACTTGTGAACTTGAAAAAGGGATTAGCAAGAAGACAGGTAAAGTTTTGGGGTTTCCCTCATATAGAAGATTGTTATAGGAACCATATCATTCAGGGATCATAACACAATTAAATGAAGATAGGAAAGGGGAAAAAATATTCTCTCTTATTAATGTTTTTTTTGTTTGTTTGTTTGTGACCAGTAGACCCTTTTTACAAGTTGTCTTTTGAAGATGCTTTGTAGGTTTTCCTTGAGGATTAAACAAAAAATGGAGTGGTGGTTTTATAAGAAATGATCTCCCATTAACAATTGGATATTTCTGTCCTGCACTGATTGCTTATTGGTTTGTTCACATTATCAGTTTTTATGCTTTGAAGCAAGTCATTATCACTAAATTCTTTTTAGTCTTTTTTATGTGGTTTTGTGTAGACTATTTTGGTGTGGAATCGTGTTTAATGTCGCCAAGCCATATCTATACAGCACAATGTCTTTGAAAGCTATTCAGGAAAGCTTTGTTTCCACTCTGACACCATGCTTTTGTTTTACTTGCTCCAGATGATACAAATAATATTCAGCAATCAGAAGTTAATCATACTGAATTTTTCCTTCTCTTAGTGGTGTGTTTTCATCTCTGGAAACTAAACTTTCCTCTTTTTCTCTGGACTAACATCAGAAGCTGCTGACAGAGGGTCCTCTAATCCTACCATAGGCCAACATGAGAATGTCAAAACATATTTTCTTTCAGAATGATGGATTGCTAAAGTTTACTTTTGGGTTTGGTTTATAAAATGTGTGTTGTTGGGTCTGAAAGAGATTGATAATGCTATGCTGAGATTCATTACACAGCTGTGATCAAAAGGTCCTTAAGCATATTTTGTTCATGACAGAATTCTTGAATTACCATTGTTCTGATAGGTGCTTTACAGTGGGTAGGAAGACTCATCCTGTAAAACATACTGTTAATGGAAAAAAATACGCAGGACACTTTTTTCTGGCCCCCAGTCTAATGACTGAAGTGAGATTTTCATCATGAGTCAATTCAGAACTGTTACTTGATTAATTGAAGCATGAAGGAGGAAAATATAGAAGCAGATATCCATTTAGAATCTATTAGAGCACAGACAATAAAATATGTTTTCTCAAGTGCAACTTCAATCTTGTTTTACAGACCGTGAAGACTCCAACAGTTCAGACGTTGTTCTGCATCCATGTTTTACACCACAAACACTTTCCTACAGTATTTCCTCAAGTTCCTTCGGTGCGACCACAAGCTTAACCTATGAAATTTCTCACTCGGGTATAATGCACCACATATATTCAATGATTTTATAAAGGATAAGTCTCTTATCTCCATATTGAAGCAGTTTTAATTCTTAAATCCCAACAAGACTTGTTTTATTCACAAAGGTATCAGGTAGTTTTATTTTTGCATCATTTCATGAAACATTAAAACTGCAACAGTGGTGTTAAAATTCACCTTCAAGGATAGAGTCACCTAAGTGACTTGTACTATAAAGAATATTACTTGTTTTCTTAGTTACCTTTTTGTGCAATAATACTGTTTTAAATGTTAACAACTAATAGTTGTTAAAATACATAACTGAGTTATGAACAGGTCAGAATACAGGAGAGAGAAGGCCTAAAACAGAGGAGAAAAGTCCAAGGGCTTATGGATGTAGGTTTAGTTATACCTATAGGGTAGCTGTTTGAACACAGATCAGTTACTTAGCTGTGCTGTGTGATAGAAGTGGGGAACTAGTACCGACTAACTGGCAAAGCTGTATCTATTAGAACTGTATGGCTGTTTCTTTAAGATTGTTGTCTGTGGTTTTGTAAGCCATACCAGAGTTTATTTTTTGCTGTTTGGGTAGTACTTTTTCCTAGGTTTCAGTAAAGTAATTTGTTCTATTCCCAAGATGTGTCACTTCAATTCCTAGGATAAGCTGATCATTTATTGTCTGATTTTTTTGGTTTTTGTTTTTTTGTTTTTGTGGGGGGTTTTGTTTGTTTGTTGTTTGTTTTGGTTTGTTTGTTTGTTTGTTTTTAAACAACTGTGTGTTAAATATTTTTGTACTAGACTAAGGAAATAAGGAATCTTTCTGTTTTGTTTTTTTTTGTGTGTGTGTGTGTGTGTGTGTATGATTCAGAGGTGGAAACTGCTTTTGAAAGTGAGAGTGATGAATATGCAAGTGAAGAGCATGAAACTAAAAGTGAAGAGAGGGAAGTTGGCAATCAAAGTCACAGGGAAAAAAATAAGCTTGAATTATCACTTTTTCCTGATGAAGATGAAGAGGAGTACATCTTCTTTCAAAAAACCCTAACTGCTATTAAGAGTTGGTTCACACTCTTTGGCTGGCCTAAGGGACAGAATCCTATTTCAATACCTGATTCACTGAGACGGTAATTCCTATCTGTTTAGCCAACTGGTGTCTGTCTAATAAAATGTTAACATGTCTATATATTGTTTTGGATAGAATATAAACACACTCAAATGTACAGTTTTCTATTAAAATTGAAGCTTATATGTGCTGCTTATATGATAATGTCATCCAGGTGTTATTTTAAACTTTCTGAAGTGTATTTTCCACTGTGATACTCTGGCATACCATAATGCAGTGCACAGTAAATTGTTCAAATTATGCTACTCTCCTAACTGAAATTGATTCTCCTCCCAGAATGAACACAGTTCTAGCCATTGTCCCTTCTTTGGTGGCATAAGTGATTTAACAATGTCTTTTTTTCCTCCACATGATCTAAAGATCAAGAAACAGATGGGAAAGTATATTTCATAGTCAACAGTCTTGCAAATACCCTGGAAATATATCAGGCTGAGTGGCATCACTTCCTAATCTTATCTAGCTTGCTACTAAATAATGAAAAAGCCACTCTTCTGGGACACAAACACATAGACATTTATAAACATGATAAAACTCCAAGTTCTGTTTATGCTTATGAAAGCATTGAAAAACACTAATTTATTTATGAAGTATTTCACATATACATAGTAAATATTCCATGTGGTTCAAAATTCTTAAAGTTCTGTAAAAAGAAAAAACCTTCCTGCTGCTGTTTTTAATTTGTAGTTTATTAAATTTAACATTATGCTTACATGTAATTTTAGATAATTTTGTGCATTTAAAAGAGTAATACCAAAGGCTTTTTCTCTCTTAGTGATGTGTGTAAAGTCCAGATGACCATTGTGCCAGATAAGGTTTTCAGACGAAACCTTGGCAAAGATAAGGGGTTTTGTGAGATGTTATTTCATCTGTATGGAGACTCATTACCAGGCATGACAGCGAGCCAGACACTGCCCCGCGATCCGATAGAACGAATGTTCCAGCTCCACTGGCAGCATTCTACATTGCTTTCTTTCCTTAAGTAAGTACAAGTATGATGAAATGTGTATGCATTCATCTTTTCTTTCCACTTTTTTTTTTTTTTTTGTAGTTATCATAGTTTCAACATTATTCCAACTGAATGGTATACAGCAGGTTTTCTTTCATACTTTTTTTTTTCCTGTGAGATAAAATTTATGTATTATAAAGTTTAATTTATTTTTACCAAGGTTATCCTCTGCAGTTTATACTAATCAAAGTGTCCTTTGGTACAGCTATATTTGACACAGCAATTCCACAGGAATTCTGCTTCCTTAATTGCAGAAGATAATGACTCAACCTCATTCCTTAGGCAGACTCAGTAGATGGTCCAATCCAGTGTTTCCTTAATGATCTTCATTCCACTGATGCTTTTGGTGGACCCTGGTAGCAGTCTTCCCCTTGAGCTTTTCCCAGAGTCCAGGAATCTTGAAACTAATGTAAATTATGGTTTTTGCGTCCTTTAAAATGATGAGTTTTGGGGTAAGTGGATCCCAACCCTTTTTGCTAAGCATAGCAGCAATTGGAAAGAAATACTTTAGTGTTTCTAAAGAGGTTATTGCTAATTTTTTAAAGCTATTTAATAGCTAAATTTTAATAAAATCCTTCAGTTTTACTGAGTTTTGTCTGTTAAATCACTGTTGTATTCAGAGCAGAATTGAAGCAGCAGCCAGTCAGTCAAGGCTAATTCCAGTACCTCTGTACACAAATGAGTCGATGGCTGATGGTTATTGAGGTCTGTTGATTGGACATGAAGTAGTAATCCATAAAACCCCTAGAAAAACAACACAGATTTTCGTAGAAAAGGGTTTCTAGCTGGACTCCTGTGCTTATCTGTATGTCGATGATCTTGGAGGTCTTTTCCAGTCTAAACCCTTCTATAATTAAATCAGTGCTCAATATGTGCTTGACATTACTACATCCTATTAGTTTTCTGCTTCTTATAGTTTCTATGAATCCTTTAAGATATCTTCTTTGCTTTTGACTTATGGATATACTTTTCCTACTTATACATTTTAGGGTCATCTATAATATTTGCATTTTTTCATGGATGTTTATAGATCATAATACAAAAATGTAAAGTATCTGCACTGCTGGTATGACTGTATGTAATGATGGTAAGACTTCCAGAGCCAGCTGAGATATGAGTAATTTATCCGTGATCTGCTATCCCTGCACATTTATTGTGACTTGTGGAAAGTCAGCGGATGGTTCTTGGCTTTCTTCTACCAACCACTACTTTCTGATCAGTGTGCTTCAAATAAAGCATAATTTGTATTTCAAGTTTTCCACTTGTCAAAGCAGGTGGACGGTGCTCACTTTCAAGCAACATTCTGAGTATCAGTTTTATTGTCCTTCACTCCAAGGATTTCCTTGGTGCCTTACTACAGCAGTAAAGGAAAAGCTTGGGTGTTTTAGAGCACAACTAAATAAGTTGTTGCAACTCCTGTGTCTTAAGAAAAAATGTCTTAACAGTGTAAAAATACTGATCTTGGAGAACTGGCATCAGCTTAAATATCCACTTGAATGAGGAGGAATTTTTTTAAAGAGAGTGTTCCTCAGTAGCAAAATGCAGCCATTTATGAGAACATTCAGTTATATAGAGCTTTATTGTGATTACATGTAACCTTTATATAGTATTTCTTGTAAAGAATATTGTAGATGACACCTATTCCCATGTATTTACCAAGTAAAACATCAAAAGAAGGATAGGACACCTGAAAAGATTAATATTGTGTAGATTACATCTTTTGTCATTTGGGAAGAGCTGAAGATTAAAAGAGATTTCATGGGACAGTCTGTGGGTGAATGGAAAATGGGAATTTAAGACAAGATGAGTTTTAGAACCAGACTATTAACTTGGTGCCATTTTTGGGGCCCTGATTAAAATATTTTTGTTTCAAAAAACATGTTGGATAATTGTATGAAACATGACATTTCAATAATCTGAAAAGTTAATATCACAATTTAAAGTATGGAAAACTGAAATTATACTGTCACTAGAAAAATTTAATTCTATAGGAAGAGAAAGAATTCATGATTCAAATTTCAAAATGTGATATTTGAATTTACAACAAAGTAACTTCATTTTGAACAGTATAGTACCAGAAAAGTATGATCATTTCATTTGAATGAAAGACTAGTTATATATCCAGAAAGGCTGGTTTGATTTTTATTCACATTAACCATGCTAAAAACATAGAGAACAATTTAAATCTTGTTATGCTATAATCTTCCTAACCTAAAAGCCAGGAAGCTTTTCTGCTCCCCTGAGAAAAATAAACTTCAAAATTCTTCATTGGTTTCCCCTTTACAGCACATTTGCTTAAACTGTGTCATTTGAGATAAAGAACAGTCTTTCTTCACTTGAAAGTTAGCTTTTTCTGGTATTTAGTCTAATGAAGTTGCTTTTGTTACTGCAGTTACTTTTCCTGTTGCATTTATTAGTCACTTGAGAAGAGATTACAGGTCAGTTTTAGCCGTTAACAGTTTTGAAATACCTTTGCTTACACCCATGAGACTTCCAGTATCTCCTATATATGTATGTATGTGTATATATATATACGGGTGTGGGTGTGGGTGTGGGGGTGTGTGTGTGTGTATGTAGGTGTCTGCAGACAGATAAAAGCATCAGCAAGTTTTAATTCTACTAATATTCTGCAATACTGGTCCTTTGGCTTTCACATGGAAATGGGTACTATTTGTTTTGATATTTTGTGTTACAATAAATCCCTTTTGCAGAAGCAATTCTCATAAAGAAGGCAGCCTGTCCAGTGTTGTGTATTCTTTTAGCATGTAGTTGTAGACATCAATTGAACATGAGCTGCATGAACAGAAGCTATGTAAAGCAATTATTAGAACTGGATCATTAGTCCAAAGCCTATTCAGATAGAACATGGAAGAACTTACACAGAGGCTGAACAAGTTGAACAGTTTGCATTTCTGTAAAAATATTTATCTTTCCTAGCTATTAACTTTTCCTGCTTTATGATTTCAGAAGCCAAGGAGCATATCTTTCTCATGTTATGCCAGAATTTCTGCTTGAACCTGAAGATTATAAGATATGGATTAAAGTGAAAAAAGTGGAAACTATACAGAAGGTAGTTTTATTTGTTTGTTTTGTCTTTCTTTCTTTCTTTTCTTTTCTTTTTTTTTTTTTTTTTAACAAAGTCCACATGCTTAGTTTCAGTCCTTTGAAGATTAATGGAAGTCCTCTGTGGACTGTGAGTGTTCCTACTGACTGTTTTGAATTGCATAAATCTAAGCATATGCATGAGATTGCAGAAATTTAAGCTGACACCAACATTTATACCCACCTCCCCTGGTTTTTATTGCATTCCTGCTGATACTGTTGATACCTGATATTAATTTCCAACAGATTTGTTTTCTTAAAGTATATATCAGATTATTGCACTGATTTTATAATTTTTAAAGAAAAAATATCTTGTGAGTTTCCTCTATTTCCTGATGGCTGCTTTCAATTTCTGTCAATTCTGTATTATGGTTCTTATCCCTGAGATAGTTGTAAACTGCAAATGATTCTAACGCTGGTCAGTATTGCACTATAGTAGATGTTACCAATCATTTATGCCATTGATATATTATTGTCCTCTTGTGAATTTCCATCCAAACTGCTGAAATGAATATGGAAATAACACCCATCCCTCTATCTGAAGGCTGAGTTCAATATGGGAGATGTGAAAACCTCAGACAGATTTAGTGACGAGCCCATCTTTGTCCTGGAGGACAGCACGTTTGAGACAATGAGCAAACGAGCTTGGACAGATGTGCTACTGCAGATATACAAGGTAAATTGAGGAAACTTTTACTACAAAGTTTTGAGGAACTGATGGCCATAACCTTTGTTTTGTTTTGTGGTATATTTAAGGGTTTGTTTGTTTTTTTTCCAAAAGAATCTGTAAAACTAAATAGTTTTAAGTATGTTATTTATCTCTGTCAGACAAGGAAAAAGAAAGAGTGAGAACATTTTAATCTTCTCAGTTCTAAAATCTGAACAATGTGTTAACATGTTCCAACTAGGAAATGCTGTATTAGTACAGTCTGAATTTTGTAGAATTTGACAGACTTGGTGCTGTGACCTCTTCCCTGGGCAGCCTTGTCCAGTGACCGACCACCCACTGGGTGCAGAATCTTTTCCTAATATCCAAACTGAATATGCATCTTCATTCCATTTCCTTGTGTCCTATCCCTGGTCACCAGACAGAGGAGATCAGCACCCTCTCCTCTGATGGCCCCCTTGAGGAAGCTGTAGACTGTGATGAGGTCACTCTTCAGCCTTCTCCAAGGTGAACAAACCTGGTGATCCCAAGTACTTCTTGTACATCTTTTACTCTTGAGATGTTTCATCGTCTTGGTGGTGTGTAATGGTTGTGTGCATGCTAATGTGTAATCTCTACAACTTTTTCTAAATTAGAAAACCTTGGAATTTGGAGTGTTTCAGCAGGGTTTTATCCTTCAACTTGAAACTCTTTTTACAGTTCATGCTTTAAAACACTCTTTTATCATTTCAGGTGTTTGTTCTTCGGCATGTTTCTTCCCATAGCAGAACAGACCCATCCAGCTTGGAAAGCATGCAGAACATACCAAGAATAAAATCTGACCCTTTATCCAGTAATATATATTCTCCACATGAACGAGCAATCCTTACCTGGTTGAATAAACATTATGAGGAAAATAGAAAAATTGTGTGGAAAGATTGTCAAAAAGGTGAGGTAATTCTTTCACTATGCTTTTCCTTCTAACACTCCTTTTGTAGACTTTTACAATTGTTATTCATAGAGATATCATAACAGGTTATCATTGACACTAATTTTGGGGGGATTAAGTCATTGCCTACCCATATGTATTTCCTTTCCTTGCATTTCTGTGTTCCAAAATCAACATCTTTGGATAGATTTTCCATGTTCTGTGTATACTTACAGCTTTTAACTTGACATAAAAGAGGAAGTGTTGTGAACCTTCTCACTTTCTTGTTTCCAATAATGATGTCAGGAAGTGCTAACAGTAATTTATCTTAATTTTCCCATTTATAGTCACACACAGTTGTTAGTATTGGTGGTTATAATGGTGTGTTTGAGAGATAAATTTTCAGAGTTTTTAGAATTATTTTTATATATCCTTTATTCTAAAGAAATTTTGGAAGGTAATAGAGACTAAAGTTTCAGTATATAAATCTTATCCTACTTGTGAGGGCAGATTGATTCTCATGATTGCTAGAGTAGAGTCAGATAAAATGAACTTTTCCATTTAAGACTGACCGAGGCAGTTCTGATATTCAAAGCTGATAAAACTGTTCAACCACTAGTAATTATTACTTCTGTTTCCGTGTATGATTTTATCCTTTTGCTTCTTGACCCTAACTTCATAGCTTTTTTCAGCATTAATTTTGGATGGGTAGTGAACACCCATAAAGGGCAGTCTGATGATGAGCAGGGAAACCCTCCAGAATAGCTCATAAGCCACACATAGAAAAGGTTGTCTAGTGTCATTTTGCCTTGAGTGATTTCTGACCTGTCTGAATTATGGATAATCTATTTGCATATCATCTTCCAGAAGTCTCATTTGGGCATATTCTCTATTTTGTGTATGCTTGGAATATCTCTTTGCTTTTCTCATTTTACTGTGTAAATTATAGGGGGTATTCTCAAATATGTTAAATAATTCTGCTGATAAGGTTGAAAGGTCAATCTATACCCCCTGCATCCAATAGAAATGCTTTTCTAGCTGTCAGCTCCTAGTTTGGGTCTGATCTTATGTCTGACTCAGGGAGCTTCCTAGCTAAAGTAACATGCCCTAGAGCAGGTAGGTGTATTTGTAGTGTATTTTTTTTGTTACCTTTGTCTAGAGACTGCTCTACTGGAGCTGTCTCACAGTTGCAAGCCCTCTGCTCTGCTGGGTGTCATCTGAGTCCTGTGTGCATAGATGGCAACTTGCAGAGAGAATGGCTATACCTGGCCAGTGCTGAGGCTCACCATAAACACTGCATGGATATATTTCTCATCTCCACTGTCTGCCCCCTTTATTGTAGGCTCCAGTAGTAGAGATGTTGAGGCATGGCTGGCCTTGTTCTAATCTGTGGAAACCCATTGGGAAGAATGTAAATGTCAAAATTCATCTTACTTAGCATTAAACTTTTCATTGAGTTATAATCTCCAAAGATGAGAGGAGTGAGTCTGAACCCTAAGATGCAGATCCAGTGGACACTACTGGACAATAAAGCCCCAGATGTCCAAGTGAAATATGGATGAATAATGCATTTTAAGGAGCCAGTTATTTAAACTGTTGTTTTAGTTGCCCAAGAGTATGTAATAAATTACAATATGAAAATGAGGAATCTGTTTTTAATAAGTCATCATAGGATTATCAGCAGTTGTAAAGCAGGATTTTTTCTGAAATTATTTATTTCTAAAGGCTCCCCAAAATTGGCACCCAAAGAGAACACTTTAATTACAATGTTGGGGTTCTCGGAAAATAATAATAACTTCTGCTAATTTATTCTGATAGTGCAGATATCTCACTAGGTTGATGTATTAATTTGTGCAGACGTGGTTGTAGATTTGACTCTGGGTCATAGATGAAGATGAATTTTGTGGTTACTGCCAGGGAACATTTATCTACATTACAGTTCTCTCTTACAATTTCACTTAACTATACTTTTCTTCTTTCAGAGAAGTGCAAGATTGGAATGGAAAAGAGAAGTTTATATGTACTTTCTGTATGTGGGAAATTACAGATGCTGCCTTGCTATATCAGCTTCTTTATAGGTTTTTTGTTCATGAGTTCTGTATTCTCCTTGCAATAGGGCACATAGAACAACTTGCTGTATGCACATAAGCATGCCCTTTGCTTTTGCTTCCATTTCCATTTATCTCACAAAATTGCATAAATGAGCAATGCTAAAGATCTAATAATAAAAAAAAAAAAGAGAAAATTCTGAATAATTGTAAATTCATAGTCTTACTCTTATACCTTTGCATTACCAAAGTTCTTAGCTGTGTGATCTGTTCCACAGATGACCTATCTCAATATATCTCTGAACTCTGTTTTAACCTTCACTTTCCTCTTACTTTACTTTTACTGCCTCAGAACGAATTGGTGTCTGCTACTGTGCTGTTCTCTCTGCTAAACGGGGCAGAGAATCTGATGGCAAAGGGCACACAAAAGAATTGAGGTACTCAAGGCTTTCTTCTTTACCTTGGTCTTTACTGGTGAAACTGTCAGTGAGCACTTCCATACCCTTGAGATGAGTAGGAAAATCTGAAATAAGGAAGACTTAGCCTTGGTGGAGGAGGATTGGATTAGGGAGCACTTAAACAAATTGGACAGACACAAGTCCATGGCACCCAATAAGATGTACCAACAAATGCTAAGTATAAAACCCTTTCTGTGATAGTCACCATGAATTTAGAAATGTAATTTAATTTACAAATCATGCTTGGTTAACCTGATTGACTTTCATGATGACATGACCAGGTCAGTGGACAGGTGGAAAGCAGTGGATGTTTTTTACCTTAACTTTTGCGAGGCTTTCAACAGCCTCCTGTAATGTTCTCATAAAGAAACTGGTGAAGTAGAGGCTGGTTAAGAGGCCAGTGAGGTGGAATGAAATTAGGCTGAAATGCCAGGCTCAGAGGGTTATGGTCAGTGGCACAAATACCAGTAATATCCCTCAGGGTTCATTACACTGAATTTGTTGTTTAAGCTCATAAACTGGAGAAGAGCTTATATATCTTAGCAGATTTAATATTCTGATATACTATTGGTCCTTTAAGTTTTATGATTTAAGGTTAATCATCAAATTTATACTCAGATATTGTGACTTTTTAAATTGCATTAGCTTTAAATTAAGCATTTAAACAGTTTTTTTCAGAGGAACTTAAAAGTGTCATAAGGAAAAACTTTGGTCATAGTATAGTGATGGTTCATACAACCCAGCTGAAAGTCCCAAATATTCTGTTTTGTATTTTTGTTGTTATTATATGCTTAATATCACTATTTTTAAGGGAAGGATTAGGGGTTTTATTTCAATTCTTACTGCAGTGCAGATCAGAGAGCAATTATCAGTTTTTCTGAGCACTTATGTGCTTGCATATTATCATCCAAACACTCTGCTTTGAGTATCTGGCCCTGACTAGCAATATGTCTTGACCATGGATCTGCTTTCAACTCCAACCAGTGCTGGGTGATCAGTTCCCTCTAAAGAAATTCAGATCTATCCAGACCACATTTCTCAGTCTTTGCTTTGATACCTGAGCTACTTAAAATGAAATGTGACAGTGAGACGAGCTGAAGCTACTGCTGTGCAGAGGTTTCAAATACGCATCTTTATTACTTCCTTCTAAAATTGAAGATAATTATATCATTCATCAGAACTGTTGTCTTGCAGGAATTAAGATCTCAATAGCTGAGAGAGAACATTAGTAAGGAGTTTACTATCTCCACATCGTCTCTCCTTCCTTTCTGCTACTGAAAAATAATTACGTTTTAAAAGCATCTTGGCATATGTTTTGTAAGGGCAGGCCTGTAATATGTCTTATTGACCACAAACTGGAAAGAAATGTTGAAACTTGAGTCCAAATGCCGTAAAACTGCAAAATGCAACTTTGCCTATTGTGCTGAGACTTTAATTATACAAGAAATATAAGATTCAGTGCCCACTTAAGGCGTTATATGGGCAATAGTAAAAGTCAGCAGAAGAAGCATTAATTACTTGAGTGTAATAAATTTTCAGATTGTCTTCTACTGTTCATTATCTTCACATTTCTTTTCAACATTTATCTCTAAAAAGACTTAACTGCTAATAGCATGAAAAAATAGGAGTCAGAAAAAACCCTTAAAAAGTTCCTAGAGCATTGGAGTGCTGTAATTCAAACCCCGTACTCCCTAAACAGTAGCAAATTTTGCACAGTAGTGAATTAAGTTGCCACCTGAGAAGCTGTATGTCTCTTCCTTATTAATTATGATTCTTAACCATAGTGAAAAAGTTAAATTATGTTTTGAAAAATAAAGTATTTTCATGAACATATCCCAGGAAGATTTTGAAAATAATAGATAATTCTACATTTAATATAAAATTATTGGAGAATATGATAGCTAGTAAATTGAACAATACCTGAACAGTCAGCCTGTGTGTGAGATGCAGGAGCTGCCTCCAGAGTAGATACATCTTCACTTTACTGGAAAATCTGCTTAGAATGGGAATTCTACTTAAGAGGGAAGAGAAATTCTAATCCAGTGCCAATGTAGGTGTGTCTGACCATGTTAGGCATAGTGATACCTCTCAAGATTGTACTTTCCATTGGAAAAGTTTTCGTTTTGGTGCATTTTATTCACATCAGTGTTAACAAGGTTGAGGGTTTTATTGGGTTTTATTTTAATTTTTTTTCTAACTTTGATAAAAATTCAGTATGGTACTTGCAGTTAAAAGGATGAGGAAGGAAATTATTTTAGTAAGATTGCACATCTTTATGAAATTGTGTGAGAATTAAGTAGAATTCTTGTTTTAAAACAGATTCTGTAGAACTTTTATTTAAGGTTGTTTTTAGCATAGCAATTAAGAAGTACATTTCTGTCTTTCCTATGTTTTCATGAATTTTTCTTCCTCTCTTCTCTCTCCCTTCTTTCCCTGGTTTTTAGGAAGGGTATTTATGGAATCCATTGATTCTTGCTTCTCAATTTGATAGTTCTTAGAGACAACTGAGAAACAAGAACTAGGGAATACTTTTTATCTTTGAAGGGTAGAAGAGAAGAATCTTGTGTAATCTTGTATAGGACTTTTTTTTTTTTCCCCAGTTAAAATCAGTGCAAACCAGGCTTTTCTGAAGGAATGAATTTTGCTTTTTACACAAGTAATAAATAGCTGAATTAAAGAAGGGGAAGTGACTATCTAATGAACTACTATAATGAGTATCAAGTCTGACTTTCAACAAAACATTACAAGAGAATATTGGTCTTGAGTGATGATTCCTGGAAAATATTTCCTTAAATATAAACTAGCAAAGTTTTAAATCATTTTTCTGTGTTATATTTCATGATTTGCGCAGCAAAAAGTAAGAATGAAACATATCTAACTATGGAGTCCAATGAGTAGGCTTTTCAGTCCTGCTTATTTTCTTTGTTGCCTTGAATAGTCCATGTTTAAAAATTGCATCATAATTTGTTCCCTGTAATAGCTGAAAAACAGGATCTCTTTTTCATTTAATAAATACATATTTTTATTAATAAATGAAAAAGAGATAATTTTTATTTAATAAAAAAGAGATAATTTTTTATTTAATAAAAAAGAGATAATTTTTTTCCTGAGTTTAAAGTTCATATGCCATAGAGAAATAAACAAAACTCCATGTTTCATTTAACTTTTCAGATTTTGGAGTATTGTAAAAAAAATTGTTTTGTACAATTTATACTGTATTGTTTGACTTCAGGGAAATAAAAGTGTATAGAAGAATAGTCCTTGGAGTCCTATACTGAAAACATTTCATGCGGAAACCTGTTAAAAAGGTCTTTAAAAAACAAAGTGAAGCTTAAACTCTTAGAATTCCATATATTTGTGTATATGTGTGTATGTACATCTATGCATATGTATGTGTGTATGTACATCTATGCATATGTGTGTGTGTAGACATGTATGCTTTTATATAAAGATGTATATAAATATATACATGAATGCTAACCTTCAAAAACCTAAATGATCTAAGTAGAAATAATCAGACAAATGCTTAGGAAGTTTTGTCCTGACTTGCAATACACTGAGATTCCTACACAACTATTCTGCCTTCAGCCAAAGCAGTGCTTTGCAGTGCTTGCATGCTAATTGGGATAAATAAGCTTCCTGCTTATTTGTGTAATTAATGCAGCTTCTGCAGTGTATGCCAAACATGTAGATTAAATATGGTATAGCTGGGGATTTAGTAATTCAACTTCAGATATTTTGTGAGGAGAAAACTTTTCAGATTATGAGAAAGATTCTGTTAATTCATTGTAAGTTTCAAACAATGAAATTTATTGGGAGCAGTATTTAACTTTTTTTTTCTTTTTTTTAAATTACATGACCCAGGTATTACAATATTCATTGTGAAGGCAGTATAGAAGCCAGGTTTGCTGTAATGAATTGCTGTGATTCATTGCATTTTAAATCGAAGTGGTCTATAAGTGAAATGTCATGATGTGGCATCACACCCTTAAGGGAAAGGGACCTCCCAAGGTTCATAAATGCAACTAAAAAAAAAAGGTAGAGTTGAAGGTGACATTTTAATCTACAGGCTTTCAGTACCATTCAGTGATTTTAAAACTAGTTCTCTTTACAAATGGAAACTTTCTGCTGAAAAGCAAGAAAATAGAGACTGATACAAGGTCACACTATATTTATGTGATGCACGAGAACGTAAGAAATGTGTCAATGTAAGATATTGTTTGGGATATGAATTAATGAAAATATAACAGAATTGCACAGAGAGCAAAAGACTATTGGAAAATTCTTTTTTAGGAGCAGAAAGATAAATGTTCATGCCTCAGGGTAAAAACGTTCTGCAACAGATGGGAATAAATGAGACATATCCTCAGTGTCTCTGTTTTTCTGTAATTGCTTCATGTGGTGCTTCTTGAACTTTTCTGTTTGGAATTATTATGAATTGACAGTGGTATTAAATCTGTCCCTGATATTTCAGGAGTTCTTAGAAGAATAGTTATCAGTTTTGAGGAGCAAAAGTTGTAGCATCCTGCCTGAAGTAGGAACTGTAATTTGCCTTTTGTCTCTGAAAAAAATCTCTCGTTTTCCATGTTAAGAAAAATGTAGCCACACATTCTCTATGTTCTGGAGGCAGATACATTGTCTTTGTTAATCTTAAATCAGTTTTAAATAATAGCCTTTTCAAAAAATATTCAAGAGGATATTTCTTCTCACCTTTCTCATGCTCCTGATTGTAAACTTCAGTACCATAATTTCAAACCTTGTCCTGGTTCTAATGTTAGCACTTACAGGAAAGGTTATTGATACATATTTCTTCTGTAAATATGTGTGTTATTCAGTACCAGATTTAAGCTATTGAAGCAGGACTATAGGTGTTATTATAGCTATAGATTTGTTCCACCTCCAGAGATTTTCATATTCCAGAGTAAAAATTTTTTATATATTATCAAATATTATTACTGAAGTGTATTACATTAAAAGAACATACTGTGATAATTTAAAGGTCTGTCTAACACAATATTCAATCTCCAATAGAAGTTGCTTAGAGATAAGTAATAGTGCAAATGTACAGAAATATTATATACATATCTGAGACTTCCTGATTTGAAATTAAAGACTATTTCAGATGGAGGTGGTACTTCTGTAAGGCTGTATTAGATTTTCATTCTGTGACTTTGTTTAATTGTATTTTCAACATGTGCAGACTTCTAATATCACACTATTCTGGAGCAGTAAGTAGGTTAATGTCTCTCTTGTTTGTAAAATCTATTTTGAGCTTGCTGCTTAATATTGTAACTTGATTCTTTCTTTGACAACAAATTTGTGTATTTAACAATGCTGAGTCCCTACTACTTTCTATATATGGCTACTTATATAGAATGCTGTCATAGCACCATTCAGTTGTTACTTTTAGTAACTCAGTCTAATTTCTTGATTTCTTATAAAGCCTCATTTCATATCTTTAATCATTAAAGTATATCAGCTTCAAGACTACATGAATGTATTGGGTTTGTTTGGAAACCTTTATAGAATATTAGCCTAACTTTCTATATTCTTCCCTCTATTTTATTTTATTTTATTATTTTATTTTATTTATTTATTTCAGAATTTGCAAAAATTGCTTGTGGCTGTGTAACAGAACATTTGTCATTGGTATTTTTTGTGCCTCTGTAGACATATATCAATTGATTGTGCAACTGATAGCAAGAATTTAACGTCTTTATTGTTTGTGAAAACAGCAGAACAGCTTCCCAAGAAATACAGTACTTTATTTAAAGATTTATTGCTATTCTTACTTTTTTATATAAAGTAGCTCTTGAACTTAGTAGATTAAACTAAATCTGGTCCTTTAAGAGTTTTAAAACTTCGTATAAGATCATTTTGTTTTCTTTGTGGTCTTATCCAAAGTATACCAACCAATACATCATACTTATGCTTATCCAGATTATACCAATATATCATACTTTTGCATTATAACTTCTTTTCCTTTCCTACTGGAACTTTTCTTTTAAGACCAAGGGTAATTTTTTGTGGTCATTTTTTTTCTTCCAGAAGATCATGACTTTGGCTTGCCAACCTTTTTTTGGGGGGGGCGGTGGGGGGGGTGGGGGAGTGGGGGGTGGGCAGGAAACTGATGCTAAAGAATATTTTTGTCTATTTATTTAGAATGAGATTAGGTATAATTTCTTCCTGATTTTCAGAAGAGGGGCCAACAACTTTCATTTTCATTGTTAGCTGTGGGATGTGTTTACCACTTTGAAACTGAAATGTTTAACTGCATAACCATTGGGAACAATGACTCCAGAGATGGCTGGGAACTCTTGATTCAATTAGGAATTTTCTAGGGTCTTCTATTGAATAAACCCACTGCCATCACTCCTCAAAGGGATACTTTTTTTTACCAACCTAGTTTACTACTTAGTTTAGTGAGTCAGTGAGATAAAGCATCCTGATGGATCAGTTAATAAAAGTGAAATGTGGAAAAGCTCCACAGTAAATCCCAGCAGGTAGGAAATGAAGAATGAGAAGATAAATAATCTGTTTTATTCTCATGCACAAACACTATATTGAATATACCTTTAGTGTACTGGATGGGTACTTGCCTAGGCAGTTAAAAATCTCTGAAAGATGAGATGCTGTGGTCCACTTTAGGCAGTATCTGCCAGAATTTCACACTCATTTCCAATTGAAAGAGTTTCCTATTGTCTAACATAACCCCAGATTTTCTCTACTAGTGCTGAAGTCCCCCTTTCACTTCTAAAATATGGTATGCAATGAATCTGCTGTTCTAGCAACTTTATGCATATTTGCAGATTGATATCTTCTGCCAGTTTCTCCCTCTGCGCCTTCTTGGTAAAACGGTCCTGTTTCAGTCTTTCTGCATTCTCAGCTCATTTTTTTCTGATAAACTCACTTAGTTATCCATCTCTTTCTTGAAGTTTGGTGCCCTGGGTTTTATACCAGATGAGACTTCACTAGAACTGAACAGAAGTTAAAGGATTAGTCTGTGTGCTTGTGATACAGCTCCTGTTTATGCATCCTAGCAAAGTATTTGCTTTTTCTACAATAGTAGGAGATTTACTGTTTTCTCTGGATTCTTTTCTGCATAAATTCCCTCTATCCAATTTTCCATCTAGCATTTGTGTAATGAATTATTAATTAAGTGTAGTATGCTGCAAGCATTATTGTTGGATTTCATCCCATTTATTTCAGATGATCACTCCAGTTGTTCAAGATCTTAAATTATAGTAATTTCCTCAGGAGCACTTGCAACTGTTTTTATTTCCCAAAGAAAGTTCTTTTACCTGTTTGGTATTATCTCCACATTGGAGTACAGTAGTCTTCTAATTGCATATGAAAATATTGGACAGTGTACAATATAGAACTCTCTTTGTGGACAGCTGATATGGTTACTGTTTTTTCAGTGAAGTTTGTGCTCCACCTGACAGTACCTTTTCCCTAGACTACCTTTTCATTGCTTTTTTATGAGAGAGAATGGAATCTAAATCTTGCTGAGGTTAAAATCTGCAGTATTTTTCCTTGGTCCTTTGTTTCATCTACATGTCAAAAAAACAGACCACATTTTTCCTGGAGTTTGTGGTGACTGTTCCTTGTTATCCTGCCAACAAATAGGGGGTTTGTTATTTTTTGTATGGAATTGTTGTAGGTATTCCCTTGATTAACCCCATTTGGAAAACAGTTTTCATATCCCACAATAAAATCTTGAGGCTTCAAATCTAATCATACAAATGTATGATTTTTTTATGTTGCAAAAAATAGGAGGTTATGGCACAGTAAAAAGACATTGAAAGATGCTGTAGCCTTGCTACTGATTCAGCAGGATAAGACCAAATTCAAGCCAAAGAGGGACTGTGAAGGTAGTTTGCTCTTTTCATTCTCTTTGTGAGTGAAGAGAGTGAAACCATTTCTACATAAATTTTGGTTTTGACAAACCTGATTTTTTTCTGCATTCAGGATTAAGAGGGACATTATGCATTAAGTAGTATGTGTTGCAGCAACTTTTTAAAGGCCATGTTTTCAAACAAAATTAAATGGAACTGGCCTTTTAAAATAAGTGGGAAAAAAAAGAGGAGATGAATAAATAGACTGCACTGTGAGCTGGAAATTAGTTTGTTTGTTGTTTATTTATTTATTTATTTATAAATTCAACTAAGAAAGCAGGTTGTCTTCAAAAGTTGGTTCAACCTGTCACAACACAGATGAAGACAATGCTGTTATGATTGGTTGCTACATGCAGGCAAGTTAATAAAAAATTCCCATTAAAAAAGAATACATTGAGGAATTAAGTTAGTCCAAAATCACTCGATTGACTATGAATGTTACTTCCTTCAGCACAGAGTGGGATCAACATCTGAAAAAACTACTCTCGTTTTAAGTCACTTACAGAGGCCTCTTGCAGTATATTTTTAGGTTTCCATAACCATAGTAAATGTTACACTCATAAGTGACTGTACATTCACTCCAAGTTAATCCTGCTTGATTATTTTCATTTATTAAGTATTTTCATCTATTGTCCTGGGTGAGATGGGGTATAAAACACCCTGTGATGGGTCAGGATACTGGGGTTTGTTGTAGAACCAGCTCTCCCTGCTTGATGGTTTCATGTACTCAGTTGGTTTGCACAGCACTCTGTTCACAAGGTCTTGAGTTCCCTCCGGGCCAGGGAGGCCAGTACTGATCTGAGAAGTCCTGTCAGTTCATGCTGTGCTGCTGCTCATAGATACCAAAATCATCCACTGGCATTTTCTTTGCCTCTTGCTGAATCTATCAGGTCCTCAGGATCTTCTCCCTCTTCCAAGATCTTTGCTTCAATTATGAACATCTTCACCTTGTTTCCAGTCCATTGTCTCTTCAAGACAATTCTTTTAGGGAATGCTTCTTTTTGGCATCTTTTTCTTTTCATAACTCCAAGTCCCCAGATTTCCCAATCTAAATAGTTTATGTGCAGAGCACAGCTTGTGATCAGCCTAACTAGGGCTTTTGTCTCTCTCCTCTTCATCCATGGGAGAATTCAGAACATGGCAATTCAGTCTTGGTGTTATCAAAATTTGCAGCCAGTCCCTATGGGAGGCAGCTAGCAAGTAGCAGCAATCTGTCTCAGAATTCAGAAGTTAAATTTTGGATGATTTCCCCTCCTCCTCACCTCCACACAGTTATCTGTTACCTGTTAGTGTTCATGTTTTAAGCTATTTTTGGCCCCCAACACCCATCAGTCAGGTTTGCATCATGACATTGTCTGAGCAGCTTTATCTTAAAGATCCACTAGTAATTTATTGTTGTCGTTGCAAGAAATTGCAATACAAATGAAATTCAATGTATTTGCATTCCATGGAGAAAATGCGGTATCCTGAGCAATACTTCTGATTTCCATTGTTTATTTCTACAAAAATTGACTAATTATATTTAAAAACTTAATTACTGTAGAGTGGTTAGCTGGCAGATGTTCTGCTAGATTTGATGTAATTAGGAAAAATACATTATGTTTTCTGACTAATTTATTCACAAGCATTTGAGATAAGTAGGTTGATTGATAGTAGAAGGATTAACTGAAAACCAACAAAAACGCTTAGAGAAGTATTTAATTAGTTAAAATGGGAAAATATTCCACTTCATAGGGTTTTTTCTTTATGCTCTGACTTACAAAGGCTGTAAAGCTTTAGTTCAATAAATGCTTTTTGAACAATAGTGCCACTATGTTTTATTTCCACTGGCACATTTATGTGGCAACCTGGCAAACCGGATTGTGAGATTCAGGTTAAAAAATAAAGATACTTTCCTTTTAAGCCAGCTTTGTTCCCACACCCACTTCACTAACACACAGACAGTTCTAGCGATGTGAAAGAAAGGATTAGTGAAGACACAGGAAACTACACAGGGACTGAGTAGTGTCCCTGCCCATAACAGGAGGGTTGGAACCAGATGATCCTTAAGGTCCCTTCCAATCCAAACCATTCTGTGATTCTCTGCTACTATGGACAACTGGTATGGCTTCAGTGTGCAATATTCCCACCAAAAGACTGAAGGCAGCTAATACTTCATTTGAAGTAAAACTTAAAGTAGGATGAACAATGAAGTTTATTTTTTTACCAAAGTATATTGTTTAATGATTTCCATAACCAGGCTGAGCAAATCAGTTTAGATGACTAATCAGAAGTACAATTCAATATTGCACGTAATAAAGCAGAAGTAGTTAACCTTAAGAAGTTAAAAAGAAAAATGCAAAAATGGTGATTTATTAAAAATACTGATAATGTGTGATGAGAGTGAGCCTGAATTCTTGTAATTAAAAAAAGTAGACAGTTTATTGATTTTGATCAGTACCAAATCTGATCAATAAAATGATGAATTTATATTAGAAAGACTGACTTTTTAGGAAGAAAATAAGCTTTTGAAAATGTATTTTGCTGTTTTTAAAGTATTTGTTTTTGCAATGACTACAGTAAATATTTTTGAAATAATTGAGTGTAGACTATGAGAAAGGTGAGATGAAATTAATTTCTCCATTTGTAAAATGGAGGTCTGAAATTAGTTAAAATTAATACTGTTTCGATTTAGATGTTGAGGCTCACATGTACTTCAGTCTGTTCCTGTATTATGTAAAGAGGAGTGTTATAAATCCACATCCAGTCAGATTTAATCTTGGGACCTTCCAATATGGAATTATCAAAGATCATTAAACTTGGAGTTTTCTTCTTGAAAAAGAAATTGTTTCTGTTAAACAAGAAAAAAAGTAATTCTGACACAGTGAAATTTTAATGTATGTTTTAATTTTGATTTGAAAACTTACAGAAAATAAAGCACCATTTAAATACTGAGGGGGTTTTTTAGTTATTGGTTTTTGAGGTTTTTTGTTTGGTATTTTTTTCTGAGCATAGATTTAATGAATATTTACAATAATATTGCAGAAATTGACTCATATCATGAATAGGAGAAATAAGGGATTTTGGTCCAAGCCTAAACATCACCACACTGAAGAAATGGCAGACTACAATTATTACCAATGTCCCAGAGTTAAGCTCAGATGAATTTACTTACCTTTGCTGCCAAGGCTGTACAGCATCTGCTCCTGTTCTTTCTTCCTAGAGCTGTATGAATATGCTGAAGTATCTGCAAATAGTTGATGGGAAATGATAGATATTTTAAGTTTTTCAGATACTGAGACATCTGTAGCCTATAATCTTTATTCTTTTGTTGAATAATGAAAGATAGATTTTGCTTAGAATATGGTAAAGGTCTTTGTTGTGGGTTGAACTTTTTAAAGTGTAATAGTGAAATGAAACCTGTATAATTTGTCCTACATGAGAAAGCATGATGACCATGTATCTGAAAACCTTGCAGATGGCTGAAGTCCAAAGTATTGCCTAAATCCGGGAGCTTGGACCTGAGACAGTAATGGAAATAAAAAAATTTGAGCAATAGGTATCTTTCCAGTGGCAGTTGGAAGAAACTGCAAATAATGCAACAGAGAAGGCATGACTAGAACTTGAATGATTGTAATCAGATTGTTCTCCTTAAAAAAGGGTCAGCTTCATATGTTGATTCTTCAAACCAAGCATATTATCTAGACAACAGAGTACTGGTATTTGGGCACAGACAGTGATTTAAAGCACTTAGTGACTGGTATATCAGTAACTTCTTATATTTCAGACTGAGAGCTTCCAAGTGACTGTTTTCTTTGTATGGTTTATTATGATTTTTAAGAACAGAATGTTGTTTAAATACTGTGTTAAATACTTAAGATATGGATGTTCCAAATAAGAAATTATAAATAAGCCATATTTAATTTCTTAATAAACAGTAAAAATTAGAAAAAAATATTTAAAGCATTTGCCTTTACAACACAACTGTAGAAATAGTGATCTGTGCTGCAGGAATTAAATGTCAGCTTTCATTTATTTTGCATTTGTGCCAAAAAATTTAATATGACCTTAAAGAAAATCAGTAACCTTTTCCTTTTTTTGTGCTTCAACATTGCTGCTTTAAAGGATTCCTGCATATTTTCATGAGTTTCAATAACCCTATTAACGTTAGGCCTATAAAAAGAAAAAGTTTACATGTTTAAGTTCCTAATCTATGAGGCTGTTTAGCTCAATTGCTTTCCATTCTGTTGTGATGAATACTCTTACAGGCTGTAGCAGAGTGTATGAATAATAGTTACAATATTTTAGGTGAGATTCTTCATGTTTTTAGCAATGGCTCTAGAATAGAAATATGCCTTGGAACGTTCTACACGTGAACGGATGTTTCCTTTATCAGTTCTTTCCTCTACTCAGTGATTTCAAGTCTAGAACAATGTCTATCTATCTCTCTAGAACAAAATTAGGCCTCCTAGGGAGAAGAGTCTCATTAATTCTGCTTTGTTTTTCCATCAGGTGGAGTACCCCCGAGGAGATGGATAGTAAATTTTAACCAGAATCTTCTGGATGGTCTGGTATTGTCAGCTCTGGTGGCAGCTTATTGTCCGTATTTGGTAAGGAGTTTTCTTAATATTGTGCTGTGCTATAGGAAACCTGGGACTGGGCTGGTAAGGAAGCCTTGTGAGAGGTGTGGAGTGTGGGATGTGCAGGAAGTCAAGTGGGGCACCCATGGGCTCACTGGAGCCACCTGCTGTGATGGGCCTTTGGTCAGGAAACTCCCAGGGTTGGCTCCAGACAGGGAAGTTTCCTTAACAGCAGCTCTTGGCCTGTGTGGTTTTTAAAAAGAAAAAAACAATCGCAACGTTTAGCAACTCGTGGAGGGTTATTTCAGTATTAATTTTTCTTTTTACTGGGTATATTCTCAATAGGGAACTTCAGTTAAAAATTTAGATCTTGTGGATTGCTGAAAGAGCAGAAATACAAAATCAGTAATTTTGCTTAGTGGAAGATTAAGACTTGCATTTCTCTGTGTTCTGTAGATTCCTACTCACTTTGTAAGGATGTATACTAAGGCAAGAACTCATCAAGAGCTTCTGCACAACTGTTTGATACTTGTGAAGGCTATGCGTGCTGTTGGTCTGAACATAGATATAAAGGTAAATGATTTTAAACTAGCAGGTAATTTTTTAATTTTGACTTTTTTATAGTAGTATTGCACATCAAATTGAGGTGAGATTTTAGTAAAACAGCTTTGTTCCATCACATGCTACTGTATGAGGAAAGCCAAAATACTGCTTCATATAAGTACACTTAATTACAAGTAATTTTCTCGATTCCTTGCTTTGTAGAATCACACACATCCAACTATCTGAACATAGGATTAAATCAGTTCAGATTTTAGCACTGTAAATCATACAATGAAAACCCTGATGGAATTCATTATTGACATTGGAAGGCAATTTAGAAAAATGTGTTTAAGAGCAAGCATAATGCACTTAAACATAAAAAGAAGTGATGAAAGAAGTTGTGTGAGTGTCTGCTGACACATGCACCTATCTAATCATGAAGGCCCCTGAGTATCCTGGCACAGGTTGGATGCTCTCAGAAGTCAATACCTTTGGACTGCTGGTGAGAATAACACTTGAAGTCTTCACTTTCCAACGTCCTTTTTTGGGAGTAATACAATGTTGATGTTGGTTTCTTCTTCAATCTAGGATCCACCTGGGATCATTATTATATGTTATATATTTTACATCTGTCTTTTTTATTGACCTGTGGTTACAACTTTTCTATATATAGTAACCTTTGCATATGTTGGATATTGTTTCTTTCTCCTGCTCATAGGCTGTGTTTCTTTAATGGTCCATTTGTGAGTTAATTATATCTAGTAGTTCTGGTACTACCATGCAAAGATAAAAAAAATTAGTCACAGAGGCCTGAACAATTAAAAAAAGTTGTTGTCACAGCTAAATCAAGTAAAGCAAAGCTCTACAAGCTGATCAGCAAGCCTGCAGACACAGAAGGCTTGGCTTGTCAAACCCCAGTGCTGATGGTCTGTAAATTCACTACAGAGCTTATGGCCTGTTAATGGCAATGGCCAGGCTGCATTGTAGGTTTACATGTTCACAAGGATTCATGCTCATATCTTTCATGTGCTGGTTGTGTGTTTTAGTTACTAAACTATTATTTGTTTAAATTTTCAAATTACCTCTTATTTTCCTTTTCTACTCCGCTTACTGAGTCATTAAAAATCCTGTCCTTACCAAAACTAGTAAAAACTTGTCTCAGGTCGGGTAATTCTCTTGAAGAATTTGCGGAGTGATGCAGCTTCCATCAGGAGCAAAGTGAATGTCACGGACTGTGATGGGCTGAGGTGGGTGTGGAGCATACTGGGCTGGCTGGAAGAGCAGAAGATACAGTAGAAAAGACATAGTGTTTGAAAGTGTATGAGGAAATTTCCAAAGCTGTTGATAGTATTATGAATCAGAGGTAGAACTGTGGTGTGAACAAAGTAGCATAAAAAGAAGCTCAACCACAAGTTTGGGGTTTTTTTCCACTTTTCCACTCAATTCTATTGTGATTACAGGGAAAAATTAACCCTGCTGTTTGCAATTGTACCAGCAACCTGTTCTTAACCCCTGACACAGATAATGGTGTTACCTGAAGGGAAGTTCTAGCCAGGTGGGGGTTGGTCTCTTCTCCCATGCACTCAGCAATAGGACAAGGGGGCATGGGCTCAAGCTCTGCCAGGG
>JAWWLZ010000001.1:111224410-111235679 GCA_035041345.1 Poliocrania exsul | reverse complement strand
TTAAAGTGAGATTGGCCATGGCACTGAGTGCCATGATCTGGTAAAGGGACTGGAGTTGGACCAAGGGTTGGACTTGAAGATCTTGGAGGTCTTTTCCAACCCAATCGATTCTATGATTCTGTGATTCTGTGATTCTATAAGTGACTTTGCAATGACAGGTTAAACCAAGAAAAGCTATTGCTTCATATGCTTGTGACTAACAGGAAACATAAAAAACAGCCTGGGTACAACCCTCTAAACAAAGGCATGTTTTGCCTCAGTTTTTACTAAGAAAAACAGGCAGCTCAGCACAGAAAGGCAGAGTCTGGATGCTGAGTATGCAAAAGGTGCTAAACACATTAGATGTGGAAGCAGGATTCTAGGATATTCTCCTTAATGCACCTGGCATATTTTAAGACTAAAATGTCTACAACAAAGCAGGATTATTAGTTCAGCATATTTTTTAGATATTGGTGTTTTTAGAGGTGGGAAAATCTGCCTCTGTACAGACTAGGAATTTAAACAAAGCTATATAATCAGTCAACACCAGAAAAAGAAAGAGATCCTAGACCTTCAAGGTCTGTATTTTAATTGTAAGGGTACATTTTATATTGATTTATTGAAATTCATATATGCTTTTCTAAGACTACTGTAGAAATTTCTGGATTATCTCATTCTTCAGCAATTAAAGCAGCAACATAAGATACATGAATCCTGTTGCTGAATTGTTCTAGTTTGGGATTTTTCTGATGGTTTTGTCTCTTAAATTTAGTGGACTAAAATACTCCAATAGCATTGACAAAGTTCTTGACTCAGGCAGTCACTGCTTCTGAACTCTCAGGACAGCTTTGCATTATTTAATGTGAGGATGGTGGTGACAACACAAGCTGAGACACGATTAAGTCTGGAACAGATGGCACTTTCAGTCATTCTGAAAGTCTAAGATTTTGTAATAATGAAGTGTAACTGTCTGGAAGTCTTCAGCTTACAAATCCTGTTAACAATTAAGATACAGATTTAAGGTGGAGTGTTTTGAGCAGGAAATTCTTTGTTTCCACTTTCTAATCACGATTGACAAATCAGCCCAGGAGTATTAATGGTGTCTTTCTATGTAGGTTTTTTTAAATTTGTTTTTGATATTTTTAAGTTCTAAAATGCTTTGATTTGAAGAATATCCAATTGAAAGGCCAAAATAAAGTATTGCAAGATAGGATGGTGGATAACAGTGACACAGAGGGAATGTGTGTGACAAGGATAGATTAGGATACAAGATGCAGTGATTGGGAATAGCCAGCGGAGGAAATCAATTTGTTCCAGATGGACTTAAAACAGGGACCAACAATACTTTATATTTTTTACATTTTTTACATTTATATTTGGAACCAACTAAAAGGGGGTATATTTTCAAACAAGCTTTAAAAGATGTGAGTAAAATTAGAGGGATAAGAATTTGGAAATTAATGTGGCTGCTCTGTTGAAATGAAGGAAGGAATTCAGCATTGCTGTGGTGTAGAAAGCAGTAAAATAGGGCAATAACATGACCATATGAGCAAGAAAGAAGGGCAGACAGAAACTCCAGGACCTGAGTTTAAAAAGAAGGAGAGAAAGAAGATGCTGTCAGCAACAAATGGAGAAGAGGAAAGAAATGCAGCAACATAGAATTTTTTGAATTTTGAGATTATAAAAGATTTTTTCCTTGAGGAGATATGCAGATTATTGTATGCACTTAGAAGGGAAATTTCCTGGCTGTCACTTAATGCTGCAGTTGTCATCACGTCCTAAAGATGATTAACACTTTTTTTGTCTTCAGTTTCCTGCACTTCAGTAAGGAGCTATCAACTTGGAAATATGGCAATGTCTTGACAAAAGTAACTTTGAAGAAATGGATGTCTTTCTGAGTTCTTAGTTATTTGACTAAAATTTGTATGATACTGCAAATGCACAGGCAGAACCTTGTACCTGTCTATCCACCAATCTATAATGCAAATGCAAATACCTTGGTTTTCCAAGGAGAGTAATATAATATTGATGTGTGGTCTTAAATTCAGAAAACAGAAGAGAGAAAAAAAGTAAAAATCACTTCTATTTGTCAGAGTAGCAATTGTCTTCTCATATGTATCTTTCCTATGGTATTCAGTAAAACCACTTGAAGAGAGTTGTAATGGACTGAATCTTCCTAAGCTTGCATATAAAAGTGGGTGCATTGGATAAAGAACATTTGGCTGGAATTCAGTTTTATTGATAATATTGTGCAAAGCATTTTATACATTCCCACACAACATCCTTGTCTCTAAAATGGAGAAACATGGATTTGACACATGGACCACTTGGTGGATAAGGAGTTGGTTGGATGGTTGCAGTCTAGCAGTTGCAGTCAATGGCTCAGTGCCTGGATGGAAACCAGTGACGAGTGGTGTCCCTCAGGGATCCATACTGGGACAAGCCTTATTTAATGTCTTTGCTGGGGACGTGGACAGTGGAATGGGATGCATTCAGCAAGTTTGCAGGTGACAGCAAGGTGAATAGTGGTGTTGGTACTTAATACAGGGAAGGGATGTCGTGCAGAGGAACCTTGACAGACTAGAGAGAGGAGGTCCTCTATGAACCTCATGAAGTTCAACAAGGCCAAATATAAGATCCTGCAGCTGAATCAGGGAAATCCCAAACATGGATACAGGGCTGGCAGTGAGTACATTGAAAGAGACCCTGTGGAGAAGGAATTTGGGCATGAATAGTTGAAAAGCTGAAATATGAGCCGTCAATGTCTACTCGCAGCACAGGAATCCAGTCACATCCTGGACTGCATCAAAAGCAGCATGGGCAGCTGGACCAGGAAGGGGATTCTGTCCCTCTGCTTGTGAGACTGCACCTGGAGTGCTGCATCCAGCTCTGGGGCCTCCAGCATGGGAGAGACATGGACTTTCTCAAGCAGCTCCAGAGGAGGCCATAGAGATGGTCAGAGGACAGGACCACCTGTCCTATGGAGACAGACTGAGAGAGCTGGGGTTGTTCTGCCTGGAGAAGAGAAAGCTCCAGGCAGACCTTATCTCCTCTTCCAGTACCTAAAGACGACTACAGGAAAGCTGGCAAGGGACTTTGATAGGACAAAGGAGAATGGCTTTAAAAAGAGAGTAGGCTTTTTCATATTTTGGGCAACTCCATTATGGATAAAATTTAAGGCATTAATCTGTTAAACTTTACTATCTGCTATTGCTTGCTAACACCTATTTTTTAATGCATATACTGTTCACAGACTGTGAATTTTCTCATGAATGTTGTTAAGAAGTACACTACAAATTTTTTTTTTTTTTTAGTTCCTTGAATAGTAGATGAGTGTCACAAAGACAGTTTTATGAATTCAGCACAGGATAAAATAGAATAATATTTTTTGAGGGAATAAATTTTGATCTAAGTGGAGAGCAGGAAGAAGTAGGTAGCAAAGAAAGTTAGGCTTCAACAGATAATCTACACTGGCATCTTTGCTACCTTAAATGAAAATACAGGAAGATGAACAGTAGAGGTGTTAAACCACAGCTATATTGGAATAATTTGTTAACATTAAATAGCCATTACTGAGATAAGTGAATGGAAAAATCAGAATACTTTCAGACTTCAGGATTAAAGGTTTGTGCAGGGAAGAAGCTTTTTTACTTTGCATGGTAAATGCATCCTAAAGTTTGAATATTAAGAAAAGTAGTGATGAAATCAAATAGAAATACAAGATGAGAAATATGATTACATATGCATGTATGTATTTTGCATGAAGAGTATATGAAATTAATCGTAAGAATTGCAAGGATAAACATTATCTAAGAAACTATGGAAAGTCACAGGCAGACATCAGATCAGTGCCTAGTGAGGTACTCACTTTCATAGAAGGTTATGGAAGGAGCACAGTGAGAACTGCTGGGAGTAGGATGTGCTGCTTGGCTGCTCACAGGACAAGAGAACTTTACCTTGGAAACTTTAAATAAACTTTAACTTGAGAATAAAAAGTAACTCAGGCAGTTAAGGCGATAAATATGTCTGTACCTCTTTCTTGCCACACTAAGGACTGTTCAGAAGAGTAATTTTTTTTCTCCCATTTTCAGCCCATGTAGCTAATAGTTCTATCACTCTCTTTACTGACTTATCAGAATCACTGAGGACTAAAGCTTTGATGTTTTCTAGCTGACATTAAAATACTTTCCTGTAAATCAAGTATTTTAGATGCAGGAATTTAGTGTCTATAATAAAAATAACTGTATAGGTGTTAGTTAGATGGTGACATTGTCTTTGTAAACAGTTGCAAAACTGTATGTAGGAGCATCTGGGTTGATATTTTACATAGTAAACAGAAAGACTTTTTTTTAGAGATAGTAAAGACATGTTTTTCTATACAGTAAATTTTACTTGCTTTTTCTGTTATGCTTCATATTAATAAAATGAACATCTGTTTCTACTGAAATGTGGGGAAAAAATGGGATTTTGTTCTAGGTTAAGGAGAACCTAACCTTGGGGTTAATGGGGTGTTTAATTTTTAGCCTAGGTTTGACACCAAAGCATGTCTTCAATAATTAAGGTTTCATTTTGTGCACTGACAAGATTCATACTCATATTAGCTATAGGCATAATCCAGTTATTGCAGGCTAGATTGAAAATATTTGTATAGAAAGATTACCTTTTTTTTTTTTTTTTTTTTTTTTTTTGTTCTCCATAGTTTTATCTTTAAACTATACAGGCAAAATTTTGACTGAATATCTGGTTATTTTTCCTTTTTTTTGTTTTCAATATTAGGCCACTGATATCTGTGATCCAAACCCTGTCATGATGCTTATTTTGTGTGTCTACCTGTATGAAAATCTTCCTGAGTACTTACCCCAGGACACTATAGAATTTACAGGTGCTCTCCATGCAACTGTTATTAAACAGGTACTGGAACCACTGAATTTAGATTTGTAGTAGTGCAAGGTGAAAACACTGTATGTATACACGTGTTTGTGTTATGTATATACTACAACAAAGTGTTAATAAGTTTTTGGCTACTAAATGCAGAAGATGAAAGCATGCATCTACTTTTTTTTCCTCTTCAGTCTTGGGATTTGACTTCTGCTGTTGTTTTTTCCCTATGCTTCTAAGCACAGGAAAAAAATCTACAAATTTGACAAATCTGAGCTCAAAGAGAGGAATGATATTAACAGGCATAGAAGTGCAGCATGCACTGCAAAAAGAGTGCTCTGTAAAATTAAAATTTCATAGCCTGTGGAAAATCTATACTCCTTTGGAAGAAAAGTGATCTCCCTAATTATTTGAAGTACTTCCGTATTTTTTATATCCTTACTTTGTATTTTGGAGCTAAGATGCAGAACACACCTATTATACTCTAAAAATGAAATAAAGATAGGCTGATATTCTTTTTGTTGTTGCAATAGGTACGTCTGAAAAACCCAAGCAAAAAAACTTTGGTATACAATGTTATTCTTATAGGAAGAGATGCTGATGATTTCGTATTACCTAAAGGAAACACTGTCACCATTGCCCCTAAGTAAGTAATGGTATTTTAGTAGTATTATTAAATTCAGCATTGCAGAAATATAAACTTAAGTGTGATAGAACACAAGAAATGTGTTGAGCTACAAATAGGACAGAATTATTCAGTAAAAAGGTCAGTATTTTTCTTCTTAACCTAGAAAAAATCTTGAGCTGTTTCAGTGGGATACTGTCAGTTTAGCTCAATAGGGCTTTAAGAGCAGAATATAAGCCTTAAGATCAGCAGAGGAGTCATCTGTGTCCGATATATGTTTTTTTCCCCAGTGTTTCAAAAGATTTAATTTTCAGTTGGAATTTGTTGTTCTTATATTTTGGGTTTTTCTCCAACTAAACTTGAAATATCTTCTCTGAACTGGATTCCCATTTTGTAGATCAATACATTGTGGAAGCATGAGCAGGTAAATTATTTTTCTTTTGAGATTTCACATTTTTTTTCTTAGTTGAAAGTTGGCTGAAAATTTAAGAGACCATGACACAGGTTTGATAGTATTAAACTGCTTCTTTTTGCCTTGCCTAGACAGATGAGATGTAATTATTTGTATATATTCAATTTCTCAGAGCCATCTAAGGATTTTGGAGAAACTTAATTTTGGGAAAGGATTAGGCTGTTATATTTTTTTGTATCAGAAATACACATGGTATATTGCCATGTGGGTTTGTTAATTGTGCTCTTTCTGTGATATGTCTTTATGAGTAGAAACGAGACTTACACTAATCCCTTTTTAAGTAGTGAAGGTGAGGGATGTAGCCTTGAGGCTGTCAGGAGTTTTTAAGTTCATCTACAAGACAGTATTTTATAGATAAAATAGATTAGAGATTGTAAAAAGGGAAATGAAGGTCAATATTTGTATGACAATAAACTGAAGAAGAAAAAAAATTCAAATATAGGTTATCAAATTCAAGAAGCCTCAACATAAATACAATGCTCTTTAAACATGATCAATATTTTGGTATTAAATGATATGGCTGTTGTAAATGTATGCAAAGGAGACAACAAATAATTACATGTTTTCAACAAACTGTGAGGCTGATTTGATTCCATTTTCTTTACAATTACTTCAAATCAGAATTAGCATAAAAATGTAATCCTTGAAAATATCATGTGTTTCTCTGAAAGGTCAATACAATGACTGTTTTTCACTTCACCTTTTAAAAAAAGCAACAAATAATAAACAAAACAAAATCAAGACACAAGTAAATGTGCACAACCTTGTTGTTGAACTGTTTGGCACTGTATATGGCAACAAATATTTCAAAAATTGCATTGAAATAAAAGCTTGAGGAAATGACAGTCACTCTCTGGTAACCTCTGCAGAGTTTATAGCCGTGTAATTTTACTTGTAGCCATGATCACTAAATGAAAACTTGGTCTTTTGTAATTAATAGCTTTCCTAATATTCTGATGGAAGTATTTAGGAACTCCAAAAATTGGTGAGATGTGTGGGAGTCTTGCTTGTTCTTTATGTTAGAACACAATACCACAGGTGGGTTTGGAAGTTATAGTAATGTGAATAACATTACTATAGCAACGGAGCTGCATATAGATGTAATGTAATTGATGTAATTAATTTTTGAGCTGACAATCCCAAGACAAGAGATGTGTGCATTGAATTCACCTGAAAAAGTAGCTTTTATTATCAAATTTGTGAACCAAATGTAAATTACAATGATTCCATTGAAGGCATGATATGCTGGTTGGTATAACAAGTTCTCTACTTCACCATTTATTTAAGTATATATACATAAAATACATAATAGGCATATTTCACATACCACTGTTAGTTGTTTGCCTCTTTCATAGAATTTCCAGTTGGCAGAGGACTGATAAATCAGGCAAAATTTCCCCCTTCCCTCTATTTCAATTCTGTTCTGTCAGGCTGCGGAGTTCCTATTAATTATTTAATGAGGAAGGCTGATTTAGACTGAGGAGAGGTTTCCTTTTGACTTCAATATCCACTATCTCTTCCTGAAAGATAATTAACACATCTCTAGTTTATAAATATGACATCCCCTACATAGGAAGAATTTCTTTGAGGTATATCAGCCTGAGTTGACTAAGAAATTTAAAGATTTTGCTACAAGTTATTTTCTTTCTGCCATCTCTTTCATATAGTTTGTTATGGGGGAAATTGTAAAATTTCATTATCTATATAGAATGTCATTACAATGAAAGTATAAACCAGTCAACTGACTTTTTGGTATGTATGTAGAGATAGTCTTACAACTCTTAAAATATAGATCTTTTTCTGTTCAGAGAAATCTCTCTCTGCTCTGGCCATAGGTGTAGAAAGGCAGAATAAATTTGGATTCTACTACTTTTAGAACAGTCCTACACACTAATTTTTCTGACCTTCATGCCTTCTTAAGGCATGAATATCAAAATCAGAAAGATTTTGAGAGCTTCAAACTGTGAGCTTCAGGCACTAAGCTTTTCTTATTGTTCTTGCTTAATTGGAGGACTGATGCAAATAAAGTCTAAACTTCTACCTAGTCTGAACTCTCATTCTCTGTGGTCTCCCCTTCTCTAGTTTTCCCATCAGAGAAGCTGTTACTTGTACAAGAGAACTTTGGTTTTTTCTGCTTCATAATTACTCAGCTTTACTAATTATTCTGAAGGGATTTTTTACCATTTTCTTTCTCAATCTTTAATGAGAATATGATTAAGGACATCTAGACCTGCCTCACAATATGCATAACAGGATATCTGACTGTTTAACGCAGAAAAACCTATTTAAATAGAGCATACATTAAACTGGTTGTTTACTTAGGGTTATGCTGTAAGGAAAGAAAACTTCCTGTACTACTCTGTGTGTGTGTGTGTGTGTGTGTGTGTGAAGAAAATTTAAGTTACATGCTGATGCTGTAAAAAGTGATAAGAATTCAATATTATTCTTTATATAGTTCTTTTACTGGAATGTTTTAAGATGCTTTTAGGCAGAAGAAGATTGTACTACAACAAAGTACTTCAGAAGAAACAAATTACTTTCTTTTTTAGGCCTCTTACCTTACAAAGACTCTGAAAAGTGTCTGAAAGTACATTTCTGAGTGATTTCAGAATCACAGTTTTGATTTGGTTTTTTGGTTTGGTTGGGGTTTTTTTGTTTGTTTTTGTTTTGATTTTTGTGCATTTGTGGTTTTTTTTCCCTAGGAAACAGGCATCTCTGAATGTGGAATTCACAATTCGTTTCCTGCGCCCTGCTGAAGCAGTGTTGATACTGGCTTCAAATGCAATAGAAACTGCCACACTGGTGTTCCCTCTGAAATCAAAAGTCAAGCATACTGAGCCTGCCGTTAATTTGTGTGTATGATTAATATAGTCACAAAAAATATTGTTAATTTTGTACATTATATCAAACAAAAGTTAACTGAGGTAAAAGAATAAAGATGTGAGTTACCATCAGCTTTGGCCTTAGACCTATGACTTTTCAGATTTCCAACACTAGTCTATGTACATGCATAAAGATCTCTAGAGGAACATCTAAGATTCCTAAGGATAAAAATCACATTTAGATCCTAAATAAATTGTAAAAATTTGCACTGATTGCTCTGAAAATAAATCTTGAGTGTGGACAGTCATGACAAGGGCAAGATGGTGGAGAATTGCAGGATATCAGTGCCATGTCTGCAAAAAGAAGTAGCCAGTGCCAAACACCAAGCACATGAACGCCACATGAACAAGGAGCTGATTGGTGGGAAAGGACACGTGCTATATGCTAACTAACTGTAATAGAAACCAAAACCAAGTTGGGTATAAATACATGCTTGTGTTAAGCAATAAATGATTCTTGTTGTACCACTCTGGGGATCTGTGCCTTCATTCACTACAAATGATGCTTGAAACGGGACTTTGAGCAAGACGTTAGGAAGGAGAACAACTATCTGGCAGTGAAGCCCAACTGAACCAGGAAAAAGGATCTGCTTTGCAAACACACACCCATCACCTCAGAAAAGAATAGCACTTGGAAACCATGGGACAGAAGTTGTCCCTGGAACAAAGAAAAAGCCTAGATGTTTTATGGTGGCTTATGTACAGACAGAACCTAGAAGTGTCCAAAGTAAAATTAGTGACACTTCTGGATTGGATTACTTTGCACATACCCGATTTTGCCAAGGACAGGACTTTCCAAGTGGACATTTGGTGGAGGTCGGACAGAGGCTCTGCAAGAGAGAGGGCTCTGGGGACCCCGAGGCTTGCGAGCATTGTGCCACGTGGGTGGCAGTCATGGCTCCAGTAAGGCAGCCCAGAGGGAGGCGATACCTGCTGCAGGTGTGGACTCCATCCCCTCTGCCCCTCTGGCAATGGAGGTCAAGGATCAGAGCGCAGGAATACTCTGTGACCAGACAGCTGAGGGGATATTGGACAGCAAGCCACCCGAAAAGACAAAACCTGCCCTGCGCTCCTTCACATTCCCGGCTGGGGATTTGGACAGTGAGCCTGACAATCCCTTTGACCTCAGTTTGGTTAATCCTGAAAGGGAACCAGATTCTTTTCCTCCCATTAATGATTCATGGTTGCACACCGATGTTTGTATAAGCACATGGGAGAAAAACGCGGGGCAGAAGCTCTATGAGCTTGTGGGGCTGAGGCAGCCACGGGAGCCATGCCAGCCGTGGCGGTGTCTGTGCTGCCCATCATCACCGCTGCTTCCAGACACTTGGTTCTATTCTTACTTGTAATATTTTCCTGTTTTTTTGCTTGTTTATGTAGTTTTACAACTTTTTCATATTGAGGTGAGTTTTTTTCTCTTTTAGGCTATTATAAAGTGAAAATCCCCATGTTATGAGCTGAAGAAAGTTAGCCTAAATATTACTAATCCCTTCAGAACTGATGGCATATTCAGCTAGACAATGCTATAAAGACACATCTTTAATGATCATGCTTTTATCCACTCTTTTCAATAGTTTTCTTCTTAAAAATGTGAAACCTTGAGGTTTAAGTATAGGGATTTACATTAACAAAATTGTTACAAGCACTATGAAGTGGAAGCTATTATAATGAATAAAGAAGATAAATAAGCCTTAATTGAAATCCATCTCAGTGCAGGCAATAAAGCTGGAGCTTTAATCAAATGAAGTTCATAAACCTTGCTTGTATTTTTGTGTTTGGCTGAGGTCCAGCAGAATAACAAAGAGAAACAAGCAATGTTAATTAATTGTTGGTTACTTTTTTCCCAATCTGTTTTATCCTGCTGTTTCAATTATTAAGCATGCAAAAGAAAAAAATAAAAAAATGCTTTTTCCTTGGGGTTTGTGTTACTATCAGTTAATCTAATTTTTAATTTGTATTCAGCATACTACAGCAACTGCAGAGTTATAGAAGTTGCTTTCTTAATACAAAAGAAATAGAGTGCTGTACCCATTTAAAATCTGTTTATGTGATCTGACTCCATATTTTGTGTTTAGTCTATAGAACTAAGCATTGGTTCATCTCATTCATTTAATTGCAAGAACCATCTTCCATACAATTTTAAACATGGTTTTTGATGCAACGTGAATATACATGTTGTATAAACTTAAAATTAAATTTCTCTTTCCTCCACAGAATAGGATTGGTGTATCCAAATAACAATAACAAGCCTGTAACAGGACTGTTTCCACTGGTCCAGGAATGTCCTCTGTCATAAGCCTTATGTGGGGAAATCATAATGGTTTATTTAGTTTCTGTCAATTTTTTGTTTTTGAAGTTCTTGGGGTGGTCAGTGAGGTTGCCTGTAATCAGTCCTATGATTTGGATAACTCTCTTGGAAATAATTGATGAAAC
>JAWWLZ010000001.1:111210169-111224218 GCA_035041345.1 Poliocrania exsul | reverse complement strand
AATAATAATAATAATAATAATAATAATAATAATAATAATAATAATAATAATAATAATAATAATAATAATAATAAGTTCCCAGGGATTTCAACAATCTAGTGTGTCTTCAGGGGTTGTATTGTTTACTTGCAAATAACACTGGGAAATCCATTTTTTGATACCAAGGAAATAGCTCTTTAACAGAAAAACTGGGGTTAAACCGCAAGTACTTTTAAAAATAATAAGCTTCTTTACCAACCCAGAGTTAGAAATTAGAATACACTGGGTTTCATCTTCATTTTGCAAATTAAAAATGAAGTCATTATGTGTACTGGCCATACTGCAGGGTCATTTTGCTGGAATCCACACGTTGTGTAATGCAGCCAGAGCAAGTATATCGAGCCTGGCAAGGGAAGCAAGAGCAAATGTTTAGGTAAGTTCCAAATAGCAGTTGCTAATTATAAGATACTGAATTATACAATTCCTTTAGTATTACTTATTTGTGTATAGTTGTGTGCTACCTGTTGTAAAGAATTACAGGTTAGGACATGGAAGCATAATAGGGATGCCCAGCCAGGCCCCAAGCAATGATTGTTGGCTCCTGGCCAGCTCTGCCTGGTTTATGTACTGAGCATGATGTTCTATGGTATGGAATATCCCTTTGGCAGGTTAGTTCAGCATTCCTGGCCATGCTTCCTCCTGGCCTCCTGTGCATCTGCTCACTGGCAGAGCATGGGAAACAGAAAAAACTTTGACTTGGAGTAGGCACTGCTCAGCAACAACTAAAATATCAATGTGTTATCAATATTGTTCTCATTCTAAAACCAAAACACAGACTGTACCAGCTACTAGGAATAAAATGAACTCTATCCCAGACAAAACCAAGACAGTACTGTAAAAAAATCCCTGTAAACAGAGTAATTTGTTAATTCTTTATTTAATATTTTAAAATATTTTCCGCAATTTGGGTCAGGTAATTTTTAAAGCTCATGTAAATATTCAAAATCCTGAGACACCTATACAAGGGTTATTGGGAAATACCATAAACAGCTATCTCATCAATATGAAAGGTTAAATCATAATCATAGGGATGGTCTATAGCTATGGCATGAAATTCAGGTCAATTTTCAATTTCTTTTATTAAAAATATGGAAGAAAAAAATTTAAAACCCAGAAAATAATACCCATTTCAATAGTAAGTAAAATTATACCCATATTATAACTGGAAATTATCTTTGAAGTGTATTTTATGCTCTCTACAAAATTAAATAAGTCTACAATCAATAATGATATAGAAGGACTTTTCATCATCCTGCATATTTCAGCTTAATTTATCTCTAGAAAATAAATCAGTGTAATTTCAGTCACAATCACACTTACTGAAGTTGGTGTGAGGGCATCTTAAGTCTCTAAAAATCTCCAGTACTGATTTGCTTTATTTTTAGATGTTCTGGTCATCTGTGATAACCGAAGTCATTTAGGTGCCTTTTTTTCAGAAGGTTATTTTTCCTTCTGGAATTCAGCAAACTTATGAAATTTATGTTAAAAATCTAGTGTGTGTACAGTTCATAACTGATCAGTAAGAAGACTGTGCACACAATAATTTTTATTATTTTGATAAATCCAGAACTTGCCTTCTGCAAAATGAGGACCTACTGCTCTAAGTGCTCCATAACCATAAAACCACCATAAAATCAGTGTTTGCCCTCTGGCTAATGGTGTCTGTGGAACTGATGTCAGGACCAAATCATGCAAATGACAGCTTAGTCATTTGAGCAGACCCAAGGGGGCTCACAGCTCCTTCTGCATCCTCATTCTGTGCCTCCAGCTGTGTCAGACACCCTTTAAATCTCACTATAACAAGCTTTACCTGGCACGTAACCCTCTTACTTACCAGCGTTCCCCTCTGTCATTCATACCAAAAAGAAGAGCAGCCCTTCAGTCATTGTGGCATGGGCTCATCGTTCTGTGGCTGAAAAGATGCCCCAGTCTGGAGCTGGAGCCCCAGTGAACTATATCCTTGCTGGGACACAGCACTGTCTAAGCCAAAAAATCTAATAGCAGCCCATGTCATTCAGTGGTTGCAGGCAAGACTTCTCTGTCCATGGGGGGCTGAATGGTCTTTGGTGACAAGGATAGTATTTTTCATCCATTTGACATAATTTTTCTTTTTAGTGTGTTTTGTGATCCATATGCCTGGATTTTTTCAAGTCATGCACTTTTCTGTGCTTTTTCAAGTCTTTGACACTTCAGTGTTTATCCTTGGTCTACATCTCTATGTCAGCATTGTCTGCTCCCTGTGGGAGAAGAAGAAACAGAGGATAGAGGCACAACGTGTGGAATTTATGGTGTAAAATTACCCAAAATTTTGAAGCATGTTGGCATTTGAATGATATCCATTAGGAAAAAAAAGGTCAAATGACAGTAAAAGCTCAAGGTTACATTTAATATCTAATTTTTCCTTCATAAATTTCCTTCTGTAAAACTGGGAAGTGGTAAAGATATACTAATGCTTCACTAAAAATCCTTTTCTAAGATCATGACTAAGCAGTTTAGTGTATGAATTACAGTGTCCATGAGTAAGAAGGATTGTTCATGATTGCACAGACTGATTTTCAAAACAAGCTGTGAATGTGGGTATAGATTTTTACATTAAAATATTAATTCTAAACCAAATTCTGGTGTTCTGAGTGTTCTGCTGAGGACCCCAGAGCTGGATGCAGCTCTTCAGGTGAGGTCTCACCGCAGGAGAGTGAAGGGGCCAAGTCCCTCCCTGCCCCACTGCCTATGGTGCTGTGGGTGCAGCTCAGGGCACAGTTTGCTTTCTGGGCTGTGAGCTCACATTGCCACCTCATATGTATTTTTCCATTCACCAATATGCCCAAGTGCTCCTCCACAGGCCTGCTCTTGAGCCATTCATCCCACATTCTCTGTTGATGCCAGGGATTTACCTGATCCAGCTTCAGCAAGGAGTCTGTGCAGACCTACCTTTTGGCAGCTCTAAGCTATTGTGCCTAATCCATTTCCTCATTTCTCTGTGTTTTGAAAGGCAAAGTATTAAACCAGACTTTGAGTAGAACCAAGCTTCTTATACCTTCCTGAACCTTATTACTTTTGGTTTTACTATTGAATGAAATGCTATTTCTTTTTTGTTGTGGGAGAATGAAACACCATGTTCATGTTTTCAACAACACAGTTTTGTTTCCCTTTTCCATCGCTTACCTGCAGGTGCTTTGTTTATTGATATAAGAAAAAAATTGCTATAGAGACAATTTCAATACCAAGTTAAATCAGTCTAATGAGTTTCTCTGTTGTTCAGCTCTGAAAACAGGACTTATTCCATGTATAGTTTGCAGCAGGAAAGAGCTGTAATGTATTTCCACATACTATTGTTATTATATTTTCATACAGCTTTTGAGCTATTTGTTACTTCTACAGTGATTCTTCTGCTGTAGTCTCTGTTTTTGCAAGCATGACTTGGTATTCTTATTCAGAGATAAAGCATTGAAAGAAATTATGCTTTTCATAAAATCTGTGTTTTTTAAATATGAGATACTTATTTATAAAGTACAGAATAAATAATATGTTGCATACTTATAACTCAGGGATCATTTTCCTTTCTGAAAAATGGCCTTCAAGTATAGATATTAAAACACACCTCCAGGGTAACATATTCTGAGAATTTTGCAAGTCCATTTATTTAAGATTGTGATTTTTTTCTCAGCCCAGCAAGATTGCCTATTTATTTTAAGATACACTCAACATCTATCAAATACTGTATGTAATAATTGTTTGCTGTATGCTGGTTCATCAAATTTTACAGCTAGAGGAGAATGACTTTTGTGTGTGGATAATACTAAACCTCAGTCTTGAGCTGAAACTCACAGTATTTTTTTGAGATACTTGACAGTGTAGATTTCAGCATCTCAGCTCTGTGCTTGTTGTACATTAAACAAAACTCTCCTTCCATAAATGTAACTGCACGATCTTTAACTCCTGTCAACAAAGGTAGAAATTATTTGTGAAGAAGGATAAAAACATGTATGAAATTACATCAAGGAAATATGATGATCAGAAGTACAGTTTGCTCTGGGGGGATGGGAATTCAGGGAAGATTTTGATCTAAGCTGTATTTTTCAAGAATACCTGTTCTTTTCACGTACGCTTGAAAAGCAATATTGTGATGAACAGAGCTAAGGTGTTCAGGTTAAGATTCATCCCCTTCCCCTTTCTCAGACAATCCTTGGTTACATTGGGTTTCTTTTGAATGATTAACTGAAGTGTTATTTAATATAGGTCATTCCTGGAGACTTAGTGTGAAAATAGTACAGAGGGACAAGCTTTACTCTTCCTGGACTTATCTTATTCCATGTTTTCAGGGCTATAACCTTGTGGAAATTAACTTCGTATGTAAACTAAAGCAGCTAAAACAAAAAGAGATTTTTTTTTTTTGGTAGAAATTGCTTGGAGAGCTTCTCTAATGAGTTTTGATGTTCCCTAGCAAGATCATGAACTACATGGTAATATGGAGATTTTACATCCCTAATTTCTTACTGTGTACTATAAATTTCCCAAATACTTGCACAAAGAGCCAAGAATAAAATCAGCCTTTGTGCAGAGATTCATGGAAATTTTATTTATCTTTATTCTGTGAGCAGAAATATTGTAAACAAATTTCAAGTGTGGGGGTTTTGTTCCCCCTACAATAATTCTTGAGAAGTAAAAAACCCCAAAAAAGACAAGATCTAAGAAATATTTTAAGAAAAACTAGTCTAAAACATTTCAATACCAATATTAAAAAGACATTGATTTTGAGAATGGTAGATATAGGATGCCAAATTCAGTCAGTTTCAAAATTAGGACTGTAAAGAGAAATGATTTACACCAGGTAGAGATAGTGGCAACATCAGCCCCTTATTTTTTACCAGGAAATATAGTAATATTCCACTGTCTATATGCACTTTTTCTGAAATAATTCTGTTCTGTTTCCTCCAAGAAAAAATGATGGCTCACAAATTTTAAATAATTTGTATACTATTGATTTGTTGCAGTTTGTGAGTCCGTGATATACAAAATTGTGGTAATGTAGTGGGATTTCTCTGATGGATCAGATCTGGTTCTTGCATTTAATGAATTGAATTTAGACCACTCAAGTTTTATTAGTGCTAATGTAAAATCCATACTACTGATATTAATTTGTTAAAAAAGGAATGTGTTAAACAATGGAGTAAGTGGCTTTCCTATTAAATTTCTTAAATACATTGCTATTCTATGGCTTAGTAAGGTTAGATAACATTGCATAAAGTAACACTGATTTTATAAGATGTGTTGTGATGCGTTTATTATTATTACTACAGTGTGTATTTTGGACTTTAAAAAATTAAAATATGCAAATAAAAATAAATGCAAATTCATATTGAAACTTGAATTTACAAAATTAGATACTAGTTAATTAAAGGAAGGATGTTCTGGCTCTGCAGTAAATATGAATAATAACTCAAGTGGAAAAGGGGTGTTAAACATCATTGGGTATGTAAATGATTCCAAAATGTGGTGCTTGTTTGGGGCTTTTTTATCTTGAAAATATTTGCTTTTCCAGTATTTATTAATAAAAAGGGGAAAATAGTTTTCTATTAACAATAAAAATGTCCACTTCAGAGTATTGCTTTAATTTTTATTTTTTTCTTTTAGTTCTGAAAATACCATAGTAAATTCAAAAAATTATGCACTGCCTGAAGATTCAAGTGAAGAGAGCAACTTCAATTGCTGTAAGTACCTCTGTACAGTACCTACAGTAACTCATGTCTCACTGCGCTGGAAATTAGATTATCTACATAAGCAAGATTTTGACATCTCAAGTGTGCTCAGTAACTATTTATAGTAACTATTTATAGTTTTCATGAAACTTTGTCCTAAAATTGTGCATCACACTCAAAAAATTAGGCTGTAGAAGAGAAGGCTCCAGGGTGATCTTAATTTGACCTTTAGCACCTGAAGGGAGACCATGAGAGAAGTATTTAGGTTTTGTCCATTTCAGAGGATCTCAGACTACAGCATAACATAGTTGCTGCTACTGAGAGCAAGATTTTTTGTTTAAATAGTAGTAAATTAGACTCTGCATTCTGTTGTGAATACACCTTTGCTCAATTCCTATACCTCCTAAAGGAATTTTTGCTGGTGAGAAGTGTCTCTTTTCCCCAGTTTTGTTTCAGTGCACAGAATAAGAAGGTGGGTAATTAGCAAAATGTATTTCAATAATACTGCATGCAATATTGCATTTACACAACTGTAACTGTAAATACTGATTACTAATTACAGGTGTCCCTAAATACTGATGACTACAGAATGCTCTATACAATATCCTTATATTTAAACTCATGCTGCTACGTTTTTTTTACATCCTGTGCTGTTATATCTAAACATCCATTTAAAGAAACTTATTTTAACAGCTGTCCTCTCCAATCTCTGGCATGAGTTCTTCAGTCCAGTGGAAAAACTGTTCTTGAAAGGAGAAGGTTCTGCAGCCTTAGAGAGTCACCTCCTTCCCTTTAATGAGAAAAAATGTTACTGCACTGTCATTCTGGTTAATGAATGGGTAAACATAGAATGTGTGTTCTGTGAGTGTTTATCATGTGATAGCTTGTCCAGGTTGGAATCAGGTCATGTTTGGCAAATATAAGGTAAAATAAGGTAAATGAGAGCAGTGCCACGGAAAGGGGCCCAGGAGTCCTGGTCACTGGCAAGTTGAGTATGAGTCAGTAGTGCCCTGGCAGCCAGGAGGAACATCCCTGTCCTGGGTGGCATCAGGCACAGCATCGCCAGCCGGGTGAGGGAGGGGATTGTCCTACTCTGCTCTGCACTGTGATGACCTCACTTGAATATTGCGGCAGTTTGGGGCACCACAATATAAGAAAGATATAAAACTGTTAGAGAGTATCCAAAAGAGGGCAACGAGGATGGTGAACGGCCTTGAGGGGAAGCTGTGTGAGAAGTGGCTGAGGGCATTTGGTCAGTTCAGCCTGGAGAAAAGGAGACTGAGCGGAGACCTCACTGCAGTTACAACTTTCTCATGGGGGGAAGAGGAGGGGCAGGCACTGATCTCTTCTCTGTGGTGACCAGTGACAGGACCCAAGGGAATGGCCTGAAGTTGTGTCAGGGGAGGTTTAGGTTGGGAATCAGGAAAAAATTTTTCACCCAGAGGGTGGTTCGGCACTGAACAGGCTCCCTAGGGCAGGGGTCACAGCACCAAGCCAAGACCTCAAGAAGTGTTTGGACGATGCTCTCAGGCACATGATGGGATTCTTGGGTTGTCCTGTGTAGGGTCAGGAGTCGGACTTTGATGATCCTTGTGACTCCCTTCCAACTCAGGATATTCTAGGATTGAATGAAGATACAAATGAGTTGCGTATTTTAGGGCAATGTCTTTGCATGTCTGATTATAAAGACATGATCTATGTGACGATCTTTGGGAAAAAAAAAAACAAACTTTTTTTTTTGTGAAAATACATTTTTCCTGTAACTCATGTAGGAAAAAGTGGGTAAAGAAGTTCAGCGTTTTATATAAGATTACAGGTTTCAGCTAAGAAATTTAAACCAAAGTTTACTAATAATAATGACATAATTAGTCATATGAAATACTGCAAGAAAGTTTTCACTGTAATATCATTACAAATAAAAATAATACTGCAAGGAATTTTATTTTGGTGGCTTTTCTAGGCAACTGAGCTTCAGGAAAAGAAAAAGAAATTTAAATAATTTGTCTTGATGTGGGAGAAAGAATATTGAATATGCAGGGAAAGGATGAAGTCTGCTGTTCCGTACTTCTCCCCATATTTGTCACTGCTGTCAAAGTAGAGCAGTAATTTCCCCTTGCTCTGTCTCTTTTTAAATTTTTCTGTCATTCCAAGTTCCATTCAGTTGTTGCACCACTGCAGGTAAAACTTTTCAACTGGCTATGCGTGAATACTGACTCCACAACCTTTCAGTTTCTCTGGACTCACATGGCCTGGGTTTTGCCACATATACTTGATTGAAACTGGTGCACCAAATTACCATGATCTGGTTTTGATCAAATTTAGGACCTTACAATCTTGCAATCCAGCTTCTTTGATGTTCCTGTAATCCTTTATCTCTATGGCTGCAATTTTATTTCCGTGTCATTAGCCCATCTTTTTACCTCTTTAACCTGTCTGCTGTGTTTTGTCTCTAGCTGTCAACATATCTCAGAACCCTGTTGTTTTTCTAATCTTTGTTTATGTGGCTGATCTCAAGGCTTGCATTCTGCTTTTTGCTTTCATAATACTGCCCCTGTGTTTCAGCTTTCCCTCTGTGCAATTACATGCCTCTGCCATTATCTCTGCTACATTTTTGTGATTTGTAACAATGCATCTAAAGCAAAATGACTTATTCTTTTCCTTCTGTGAGTTCTCATCTTCCATATTTTTACTACTGTAAACCAAGGAACTTTTGCTAATGTTTAATGTTTCTATGTTTGGTGGTTTTTTTCATTGTTTAAACAGGGCTTTGGCTCTGCCACCTGGACAACTTATGTTTTTTTCTTATTCAAAACGGAAAATAAGACTAATGCAATGGTGCCCAAGCCTGTCTTTCTGACCCTGTTCCATATTTGAAAATAGTGGTCATTTTTTTTTAAAGAAAGCAAACCATTTGACTGGAGGTCTTAAAAAGTGTACCATTCTCTTGAGTTTCTTGAAAATTAGCAGAGGTAGAAGAAGGGTTTTCTGTCAAACTCTACAGTGAGATAATGAGCTCATGCCTTACTGACACCAGGAATCACCCACAACGAGGATGTATTAATGTTGCCATGTTAGAGGATACCAGTATTGATGGATGGTTCAATGCAAAATCAATTCAGTACTCAGCATCATTCAAAAAGAGAAAATATAAGGAAAGAAATACACATCAATATGTGAAACTTCACTCTAACTTCCTAAGGAGCTATAATATACAATTTTTGAATAGTGCATGCAGTTCTAGTCACCCTAGCAACCAATATAATAGAGATAGGAGGGAAAAGAGAAAAACAAGGATAATCAGAAGGATGTAAAAGTTTCTTTATAAAGGATTGTTAGGTCCATCAGTTTTATTCAGTGAAATATCTAGATGCAGTCTCTAGACAAGGAGGATCTCAGCGTACTGGTTTCTGACAGCAAATCTGAGAAGAGTCTCCCTTTACTTGCTAGGATTTTATAGCCTTTCTTTAAATCTCTCCTATTGGCATTTTCCCTGTTTTTGCTTTTTAAAAACAGAAATATATACCCTGGCTGAGAAGAGGAGGCTCACATGATGTAGAGCTTGGAAATTAAATAATATAGTGAAGAGAAGGGAAATTGAGACATGTTAGTGGAAGAAAAATTTAATCTAAGGGATGCAGTCAGAGACGTAGAACAGTTATACTTCAGGTGGAAAGGGAATAAAACATTTCTGTCTTCCCCAGCGTTGCCTCCAGTGGTGATGTAGAGACACCTAAATTTAGACATATAGCATCTAGTCACTGTTCTTAACAAAGATCTAGTTGACCTTTTCAATGAAGGAAGCATTAATGCCTCACAGAAGCTGCTGTTAAGTCCTGTATAACTCTATCTGGAACACCTTGTCCTTCCAGCTTAGCTGAGTAGATGCATTTAATGGCTGGTGAAAGTGCAAAATTTTCAATTTGTAGAACCTCAGGTTAGGAAAATTAAGTCATTGTATAATTTGTAAATAATTGTGTTAAATCTCCTAGAGAAAGATGAAACTGCAAGATAGCTAACATGATTTTAGAGCTGTACAGAAATGGCAGAGGAAGAAATTGGCTTGCTTAAATGTTGTATTTATGGCTGCAATATTTCCAATCATACCATTATCTAATTGACAAAGAAGTGCAGCTACCATACTGTATGACAATCAAATGACTTTATACAATGATAAGACTTGCATCATTCAAATATGGACTTGAGCTATACATAAAATCTAGTAAATAATTTAATTTAGCATTGTGAGTTTTTCCCTACCTACCTTTTCTACCCTTTTTGATAAATAAAGCAAAATAGTAATCAGTAATGTTCTTTCCTTACAATCAACGAAGAAGACGCTGAGATTCAAATTACTCGACTTGAATCTGAATAGGCATCCAACCTGTCATTGCATCAGCAATGGATCTGTAAGAATCTGTAAGAACTAAGATACACTGATTCAAGTTGTTTTGCCTACTCAAGTATGTTGCTTTAATTGTTTTAAAATAATCTTTATGTCAACTTTTCACAGGCTATTCATAATGTTTCTCAAGGACTTGTTTCAGTATTTCATTGTTCTTTAAGAAAAATTGAAACTGGCATTCTTTTGGTTTTTAGCATAGATCTTTTCATAGGAGACATTATATATTGGTTAACAAAACTGGCTTGTTTTTTTTCTGTATCTTTGTTTCTGGGAGCTAATTTAAATATGAACAGCATAAATTCCATTGATAATAATATATCATAGTTTAAGAGTATCAGTCCAGACTTTCACAGCTGAATATCTAACATGAAATTAAATCATTTTTTGAGAAAGCACTTCAGTATCTGTTGCTTTTAATTTCTGGCTTGCGTGGCCAACTGCAAATTCCTGGTAGCTCCACATTCTTTTGACATATCAGTTAGCAAAGGGGTTAGATAAATAGCTAATGGTACTTCAACTGCTATTTTATCAAAGATTTTCATTAAGAGTAAACTCTACACAATGTCAATGCTGTCCTGTTTGCAGCTGACGGAAAATGGAAATACAAAGCATTAAAGCCATGGGTATTCTAGTTAAACTCTCAAAGTACAGTGAAATACCATTTCTGTTCTAAAGCATTAGGAGAAAATTCAGCAGATGGAAAACAAAATTTGTGTTCTATGGAGATCAAAAAGTAAGAATTCTTCAAAGCAAAGAGGAAATTGGGGAAGTTTGTTCCTACCCATAAGTACATTGATGTCAGCAATGCCAAGAAAAGTAATTGATAGTAGAATGGCATCCTAGCAACCAGCACCTTCACGGAATTAGGTGTGTGTGCTGTGAGCTTGTTAATGGTCCTTATGGAGCCAAATCACTGTGTCAAATAGGAATAATTCCTGTTTCAATTGTTTCCCAGGAGTGGCTATTAGTTTGTATGTGTGAATCCAATTTTGCTGTAGGTTTCTTTAATCCTTCTCAAGGAGGATTTGTGTGAATTCTTGAATAAAGGAAGGGGAGAAAATGCCATCAAAGTTGAGTAGTTTTCTTTCTGCTGGATCAGAAATATAATCGCAGTGTTTTCAGCTTTAACATAAATTTATTTGATGAAACTGCAAATAAAGATTTTTTTAAAAAGCAGGGTTTTCCTATGTAATTGAGAAATATTAAAAGGAAAACGTTGCATTGGATGTCATATACACTATATTCCTTAAATAAATTATTTCCTTAATTTCTGAAATAAAGGATTAAAGACAGAATATACGTTTTTAGGGCAGAGTTTTACAGAATATGGTTTATGGAAATAAAGAGATGACCCTCTGTGCAAATGGTGTCAGTTATTGCAGAGGCATTTGATCCTATATCTTGCAATCAGTAAAAGGTAAAATTGTCCATAAAAAGTTTGTGGTAAACAAAATGAAGTCATCAAAACAATAGTGATGTATATATAAATCTCTTACCTAGTTCTGATAGACATATAGGTATCTAACTTAGATATATTTTCAGTTTGGTATGTTCTGATTTTGAACTTCTTATTTTAGAGTACTTTCAGTGAGTTTTCTTTTTTTAAAAAAATATTTCTCTCTCATTTGCACCTTATTTTGTTCATATAATCAATAATTCTATTATTTTCCTTTCAGTTAATTTCAACTTCCGTCTGTGAGAAATTACTGCCTTTCTTTGTTCTAGGTCATGTTTATGTTTACTTTTAAGCTTCTTTAGGTTTTTCATTATTTTTTATTAAATAATTAAGATTTGTTAACTCTATTTCTTTTTAATGAAGGACTTGTACATGATGCTAACCTGCCTTGACTTTTACTCTTTTTTGTTTTCTAAAGAATTGTTTTTGCTCAAAAGTATTGTAAACCTTTCTTTTTTTAAAAAAAAAAAAAAACCTTATAAATTGTTCAGAGCAATGAAGCTCATTGATATGTTTTTATTGTATGTATCCATAGCACATAATTATAATGCACTTTTTTGCTGTATTTATAGGTCTCGGTACCCTCATGCAGTTATATTATATTGGAAAGGATTCAGCTTGGTGACGTTTTTTGACTTTTCAGATTTAATATTCTCAGTTAAAGGTACTTTATTATTATAGCTTGAAATGATAATTTAATTTTATTTAGACATAGCTTAAAAAACAGATCTCCTGACTATGTAAATTATTTCACAAATCAGCTCTTAGGTGTCACTAGGATATCTTTCCTTTAGCTTTACTATTTTGCCTTCTGTTTTGCATGAGTTGCCTTCTGAATTGGGTGGATGTGTGTGTTCTTGTGTTTCAGATTGGAGAATTTGTATAGCTGATAGAGGGAACAGGTGATTTATCTTTGCCTTCAGAACTGCCTGCAATGGATAGTCCAAATGTTTTGCATGCTATCAGTAAATTAGAAGGCACAGTAAATAGAAGGGAGAAGAATATCATAAAGGAAATAATTTCTTTTTTTTTAAATATTCCTTTGTTTCAAAGAATTTTTTGTTAATGATACACATGTGATAAAAGAAGGGTTTTTTATAGGGAAGTGTAAAAAAATGTATTATAATGTAACTATATTAGCTCAGTTGGTTAAAACTTGGTTGTAATAATGCCAAGGTCATGGGCTCAATCTCCGATGCGGGCCATTGACTTAAGAGTTGGACTCGATGATCCTTGTGGGTCTCTTCCAACACAGAATAGTCTGTGATTCTGTGATTCTATGAGTTATTTCTTTTAATATTTACCAGTCCATTCTCCTCAGAGCATCAGCTGCTTGTTGGTGATCTTCATCAACTTTCTTGTACTGTTAGCAGCATAGTCTATATAAATTTTTTTTTTGTAATTTTTCTTCATTTCTTCTTCAGAATATAGTTAGACATGAACCAGGACTAATCATCTTTACCTGGAATTGTTGTAGTTTTAAAACATATGAGTTTTGTGTGCAGTGATGTGATTTCACAGACAATCTAACACTTTTATCTTCAAATATCCAGGGATAAGGCTTCTGTCTCTCCTATTTCAGAAACAGTGTAGCTGTAATTCGAAATAATTTCTGGTAGTTTCTTTTAGAGGATTTGTAACATCATCTAGAGAGATAACAGTGTGGCTGTGTTGTGTAGAAAGCAGAAAGTCTTGTAAACTTTTATTGCTGTCATAATAGTACTAACGCTAAAGTTAACTATCAAAAGTAACTTTGGGGTTGGATTTCAGTCCATGTTAATTTTTATTTCTCCCTAATGTTGAAAAATAAAAAAGTATTATAGTGTTATAAGGAGTAAACAGCATGTACTATATTAATAGCATGGAAATTAGGAATTTTGTATTCTGACTTCTCTCCAGAGATTAGAAATTCTAAATATTCTATTCAGTTCCACTGGCAGCTGACAAATGTGATGAGTGGTTTTGTTTTGCCTTTCTTGGTTTGGTTGTTTTTGTTGGTTTTTTTTTTTAGTATTATTTGTTTGTGGTTAATTTGTTTGGGTTTTTTTGTTTGTTTGTTTGTTGTTGTTTTTAAATAGCAGATCCAAGTGCATTAGAGTCATTTTTATGTTTGAAATATGGTCTTGATCAGATTCCTCAAGAAAATCTGAGGATTCTATGGATCAATGAGTCAGGAGAGAGGGCTTTGGCTGTGGCTGCACCACAGCAGATGTCAGCTATTGAACATGAAAGTTTGATGACTGGGACTCTGCAGGGCAGCAGCATTCAAGTTGCAACTGCTCTGTTAGGGCTGTCCAGAGTAGAAGTGAGAAACACATCACTGCAATTATTTAATTGTTCTTTATTTTATGTTTCAGGAAATTGTGTGAAGTTACGGATTTTTCACACATCTGTAATCTGACATTTACTAATCCCAATTCCCCTCAGAAATTACAATATTTTACATGTTCATTCTG
>JAWWLZ010000001.1:111191173-111210069 GCA_035041345.1 Poliocrania exsul | reverse complement strand
CAGAGGGCATCTCATTATTGCATATAAATATCTCAAAGGTGGATTTCAGAGGGTGGTTCCAGACTCTTTTCAGTGGTGCCCAGCGACAGGACAAGCAGCAATGGCCATAAACTAAAACACAAGAAGTTTCACCTCAACATGGGAAGAACTTCTTTGCATTGAGGGTGGTGGAGCACTGAACAGCTGCCTAGGAAGGTATTGGAGTCTCCATCTCTGGAGACATTCCAAACCCATCTAGATGTGTTCCTGTATCACCTGCTCCAGGTGACCCTGCCTTGGTTGGAGTAGATGGTCTCCAGAGGTTCCTTCCAACCCCAATGATTCTGAGATTCCTTGAAATTCAGCCCTATGAGATGTGGCCACTTTGGTGCACATCCAAAAAACCAGCAGGTCTGGGGCATTTATTTCCTCCCAGCTCCTGCCCCACCTGGTGCCCATAGAATGGCTGCTGTGCCTGCTGGGCTTGTGAGGGTATGGGGGATGTTCCTCAGGCTGGGGACACCACAGGGACTGCCACAGCCTGGGACAGAAATCCTGGCCCTGGGTATCGGCACCGCATGGCCCGGGACAAGCAGCCCCTGCCGAGTGAGCGGAGAGGGGCTGGGCTGGGCTGGACTGAGCTGGGCTGAGATTGTCTGGGCTGGTCTGGGCAGAGCTGGTACTCCAGCCTGAGGGGTCAGTGGCCAAGTGAAAGGAGCTCTGATCTTCCCAGCCTTTTATTCTCCCCAGCAATTCTCCTGAAACCCTTGGCACACGAGGAGCAAGAGCAGAGGGTGAAGATGAATGCAATGTTATATTCCTCAGAAAATTATTGGTCAAATTTTGGAGAACTGTTCTATGTAAAATTTAGAATTTAAAAAAAAAAAAAAAGATAGGGAAGGAGCTTAAGCTATGAGAGAAGGGATAAAGGTTCTTTAAGAGATAAAACCAGGAAAATATTTCCTGAGATTTGAACTACTGGGTTTGGTCTATGCACTTTATGTAATTTTTTGATTGAAGAGCCACTGAAGAATACTGGTGAGTTAATTTATAGAGAAATGAGGATATCAGGAAATCCGTTAATTACTCTTTTTCTGTTATATTTTCTACTATTACAGAATAGGAGACCAGGGTAATCAAAGTATTTTGAAAGATTGAGGCACTACACAAACCTTAAAATTCCAAACAGCCGTACAAGTTCAACCACTTGGAGTTTTACCTCTTAACAACTAAAAATTAAGCATTAATCACAGATATTTATCAAACCTTAGAGATAAGATATTGCAGATCTCATGTCATTTTGTGGGTTGCTTCTGCTGACCGCAGGTTCTTAGTTTCTGAGTTGAATCTGCTGAGCTCAAGACATTTATTTCTGATTCTTTCCTTTACTTCATCAGGACACCCCTCTTCCCTCTGAATAATGTCTTTTTCAGTCATATATAGAGGGTTTATGTCTGGGGCAGAAATAATTTTTGTATGTGTGGTTTGATTGTCTGTGCAACCATTAGTGTGTATCTAGAGCTGGGGAGGGGAGAAGTGCCTTTGGAATTCAGTGGAGATGACATGCATTACTCCATCACTCTACCTTATAAAGTTCTAAGCAGAACACTTTCAGTGCCCACAAACCTTTCCATGATTAAAAAGACATTTTTCATAAATTCCCTTGAAAAATGTGAACAGTTTTATGAACTCTTTTCAACTCACTGATGTGTAAACCTTAAGGAACTACTGCCACTCTGCTCTTCATGGCTGCTTCTAGGGGATCTTACAACACATATACTTTCTCACAATTAACTTGCTCCTGGATATGAAAAAAAAACAACACATCACAACAGAACTCATAAGGAATTTTTGCACATAGAACATAAGTCAGAGAGCATATCCTTCTCTGATGCTGAATTAATATAAGGTTAGGGACTGTAGCATAAATGGATTTTAGTGTCTGTAAAATTAGATTCAAATAATTTTACAAGAGGATGAAGTGTAAAGCATTTCTATGAAAACTTAAACTGTCAGTCTCATGACAAAATTTTTTATGCAACTTTATTTTGTTGGTTTTTTTTTTTTAATACAAGACTCTGCTGAATATAAATATTTGATGTGTTGATGATGCCTTCTAATGAAACCTTGGGTAGTAACTTCAGCTGTAAAGGTGCCAAATTCTTTCAAGGCTTGGTTTTACAACAAAAATATAGAACTTTGCAACTTTTTTTTCTCAATGCTGTTCAAAATAGATATCTCCAGAGGAATTTCAATGCTCAGTTAAATTAACTTTCAAGTATTCAGTTACAAAAACTGTTAGTAATTTATAGAACTATTGTAGAATAAATACACAATGAAAAATTATTAAATCCCCTGTTCTTTAATGCATTTCTCTCTCTCTCTCCTGTATATATACATTTTGGATCTTTACAATGTCAATCAAAGAATGACATGAAGGTTGGGTATTTGTAAAAAATGCCTCAAAATAAAGAAATTATGTACCATAAGCATTTAATGAGGTTCTTCCCTGTTCAGGCTAAGCGTTGTTTGGTAATGTATCTGATATTTTCTGAGACTAAATTCTGTGCAACTCCAGTAACCTGACTGCTGAAGGTCACCAAGTTATATTCTTTAACCATAAGTAAATCTGTGTTTTCTATAATCCTCCTCTTTTTATCTGTCCTTCCAATTTCAATCCTTTTGGCTTCCACTTTGTCTACCAGAACTTCTGTAACAGGCTTCACTGAAGAAAAGCCTTCTTCATAGCAATAATGAATGGTACAAACACCTACAGAATTTAAGACTAATTGTCACTGTTGGCAGGTGTTTTTAGGGATGGCTAGTTATGAAATAGTTTAATCAGTTAAGGGTATGGTAAGGTCTTAGGTCAGATGTTTTTCTTGAAATGGGTTAGTGGTCTTTACAGGTGGCCTTGCACATTAGGCCAGAACTAACAGACTGCCTCTCCCACTAACTGGTAGAAGTAATTCCATATCCTGACTCATTTTGGATTGCTTGTTAATCTGAATGTTATTTTCGTTGTTGTTGATAAAAGCACCCCAATGTATGACTTATTTTCTTACTTCAAAATGTGTTTGCCTGTCAATAATGACCTGTAGAAGATTTTGTTAGGGACATTCAGGAACCCTTGGGAACATGGGTTTGCAATTATAGGATACAGGATTAAATAATGCTACATCTGACACTAAAATTGTGTCCTATTTTTACATGAAACCCTCATAAAAATGCATTCAAGTAAGAAATACTGATCTCTAGTATTCAAAGGAAAGTTGACTTAAAGCTCACTGTATATAAATTCTTTTGTTACTTCACTCCAAGCTTTCCTGTACATGCAGAAAATGTTTGCAAAAAAGTTATTGTTATAACAGTCTGCAATTTCTGGGCTTTTTCTTATGTGTAGTTTTAAATTCTCCAACTTTTTCACTTTCTGAGTGTTCTTGGATTTATCGTTATTGTATAAATATATGTATAATATATGTACAGATAAGCAGACAAGTGTTACATAACATTATGTTGTATTAGAATCTCAAATGTCTGTGATCACGTCTCGTTCAATAGGATTCTTTTATATGAATAGTGATATTAGTATAAATTGTCTTGTGTGCATGTGCAAGTGTGGGCCTGCACTGTTAGTATCCATTTGTCATCTAAGGTTGATAATTTAATTAGTCTCAGCAAAAGAGCTGATAAATCACATGGCCATTTGAGCAAGATGAAGTTCAATTTAAGGAACACATAAAAGGTAACAAGTGGTGTCTGTTAAAACCATAGACCTTGTCAAGATGTTGGAGGTAGGAGATGATATTGTGACTGCTGCTTGGGGATTGGCTAAGGTGTGAGTAACTTAAATAGTAGAGACAAATAGAGTTGCTAAATGAATGGCAGTGATTCATTCATGATAAGATGGTGAGTGTTCATATCAGTAGGAATAGTGAGTAGGATGAGGAATATGAGTTTAAATACTGCAGTGGGAGAGATGACAGCAAACTGCAGTCAGCATCAGTTATGAACAAGATTTAGTGAGTATCTGACCCCAGAAGGTTCAATCTGATGCAGGGGAGGGAAGGGAGAATTTCTTCATGTCCCTTGATATGGGCATCGGGATCCAAACGCTGAAACAGTGACCATATGTCTACTAACATTACTGCATTGCTTGCACTCAACCTTTTCCTACTTGGTTATACAGTCCCTTCCTTAACATGAACTTCTTCATTTTAAAATATTTCACCTTCTGTTAGTTCACTGCTCAGAACAGGTTTTTAAAACTTCGCTCTAATGACTGAAAATCATTAAACTTCCAGTCCGTATTTACTCATCAGGAATCCATAAGGGTTTCATATTTAGAGTCAACTATGCCAGTAGTGCTCCTTTTATTTTGTCATCTTCTGGTAGAAAATGGCCTGGTAGGGCCAGTCTGTGATAGAAACTGTATTACCCTACTCTTCTGCTTTTTGTCCAATTTAATCACATTTATCCTGCTTTTGTTTCTGTCTCCATGTTACTTTTTCCTTTAATAAAAATCTCATTTTAGCTAATCTTATATCTATCCTTAATAATTTGCTGTAATTTCTGTTATCCTAACTAAATTTTTAGGTACTTAGCCTTTACTTTTGTACACATTCTTTGTAAACTGAAATGAAGTAGTCCATAAATGTAGGATCATGACTAATTTATTTTTCATCTTTCATTAAATGAAACTTCCCTATTATCATCCCCTTCTTTTCTATGCTTTCTGTTTGCTTACAATAGTTAAAGATACTCTTTTTTCCAAACTTTTTTCCAAGTGCCAATTCAACAAGGCTATTTATTGTTCCCTTTTTTCCCTTTTTTCTTTTCTTTTTTCTATTTCTCTTTGTTATTGTTTTTCCTCTTATCTTTTTTTTCCCCAAGTACTCTCTTTTCCTATGCTTTCTAGTTACTGGACTTTGAATATCCAGTTTGAAATGCAGACTTGTTAGAGAAGAGGAAGATTTTTGCCTTACAGTTTTTTTCTCTGCTGCTTGGAATAGAAGTTCTAGATTGTACTAGCACCTGAGCAAGGCATTATATGAACATAAATGCCATGGAGAGGGAATGCCTTATAGGCATTTATTTTCTGTATCAGAAGACAAGGTGATTTATGAGTTGAGTTTTCTACAGAAAATATTAAGAAAATATTTACTTTAGACAAAGTAACTTTTGGTAGGATGAATACGATCTGTGCATCTAATGCTGATTTTGTTGCAGAAGAAATCTTTGTAGAACGCAGGTCTTCACTTGAGTGCTTGAAAGGCTGACTGTTGGCATTAATGGAATGAATAAATGAGCTGGAAAAGAAATTCAAGCTTTCTGATTTGACTATGCTTCTGCTGAAAATTCACCAAAACAATACAGAGACAATTTCATTATTTAATGTAATAAGAAATTGCAGCATGCAGCAGTACTGCATGAAATCCTGAAGATGTTTTTTATACGACCTCCATGCCTCAGTGGAAAATTGTCACCTGTAGCAGAGTGCAGAAATTGCTGTGTGAATTTGAAATGCTGCCCCTCAGCAGGAGTTTGCTTCAGTCAGGGACAGAGGTAACAGAGCAGAGGGTATGAGCAGAACCGTTCACACGGTTCACCTACTGCTGTTCCAGCAGGGAATCACCAGCAGTGCTTGGGGATGCCTGTCTTGAATGAGTCTTGCACGAGCAGCTGATCCCAGAGTCTATCATAAAAAGCAAGAAGGAAGTGAGAGGCAATTGAAAATACTCTCAGCCTATATTCTTGCAAAGACCTTTGTAGTTTACAAAATCTAAAATTCAGCAGGTAAATTTTTTTCATTGTACACATAGCTACAGTGTATACCATGTATACATGTCATTTACAAAATGTGACACATCAAAAAGCACAGTTTAATATCACTTGAGGTCTAGCAAACGATGTTAAAATGGCACTTCAGATTTTGCTTTGCTCTGTCTAGTTAGATGGATCACTACTGCTGAATGTCTTTATCATACTTCTAAAGAAAATGTATGCGAAATATTAAGGACCTGACTGTGCAAATCTATGTATATGTAAGTAGTTCAGAGCAATATATTTTTAATTGTGTTGAGCAATGACTTCAATATTTGTGCTTGATATGTTCTGTATATGCCAGCATTTCTCTTACAGTATGTAACCTTTCATGTCCATAAAGGCCAGGACGTACTGATAGAATTTTTACTTTTCAAAGCAGGTAGAATGGATATTGCGTCTATAGTGTTCTTGCAACAATAATTGCTTTTGATGACTTTTCCTCTTTGTGAATTCTCTTCACCAGGTGTATTCAGATCTTTCAGTAGTGGCTGGCGCACCATTCTTGCTGTCAACCCAGATGACACAATTGCTTACACTTTGAGTGTATCTCCATGGAGGCAAGGAACCTGTCAAGGTACAATTTAGAATTGTTGTAGTGTGGATGTTAAAGAAGTTCTCTCTCCCTGCCAACACAGAATTCAGGAGCTAATGCCCAACCCCCATGCCAATAGATAACAAAAGGATTAGCCAACTGCTTTGAATTCCAACTTAATTGCTGAGGGAGGAAGGAGAGGTTTTTCAGGAGAAAGGGAGGACATCACTTTTTAATTTTTTTAGCCAGCTGCAATGAGTGAAACCCACCATTTGCTGAATTCATGAAGGTGTTTGGAGGGAGCTGAGTTGCCCTGGTTTTGGCCACCCACAACCCCAGCTCAGCTCTAGTGCTCTGTGCTGCTCATCACAGGGAGAGAAAGAGGAGAGCTGTGGCCACTGTTCTGGATTCTTGCTACAGATCCCTTTTCCTGAGACAGCTTTCCATCTGCAGAGGAGTGAGCACCACCACCACCATCCCCTGTCCCTAACCTTTCATCCATGACAGGAGGACAAAGAAGACTCTGCATTGCCTGCCAGAGGGTTCCATCCCATCCTCTTCTGTGGTCTCCATCTCTCTATGTAAGTCATTGAAGGAGCCAGTGCTTCACGGACTGCCTTTTGTCTTTGTCTTACCAGAGAAACCGTGAGTAACTTCGCTGCCAGCTGAGGCACAGCAGCAACCCCTGTTTTCCATAAACACAATTGCACCTAAGGGAACTGAGGCAAAAAAATTCTGTTTCATTTAAAGAGTTTTCTTCTTTTTTTTTTGCCTTTGGGGGTACAGTGTAGTTGTTTGTTTTGTCCTAGTTGTGGTTATATACATATACATATATATATATATATAGTTAAGAACTGTTATCCTTCATTTTTCTGATTAAAACTCTTAAACTTCAAAGCTGTGGTGATTTTTGGGGGGAAGCCCTTCTTTTCTGGTCTGTATAAATATCTTAGTTGTCTTCTAAACTAAGAAAAGAACTCAAATATACAAAATATCCCTATAAATTAGCAGATTAAATCTGTTTACATTTAATACTTTCATTTGTTCTGCATAATCTTTCTTCTGGAAATAATGCTATAATTACTGGTGATATGGTTTTTACGCTGGCTCATATTTTTATTCATAAGGATATCTTACTGCTAAATATATGGTCAAGTCCTTCAAAAATCCCAGCATATATACAACTTTATGCATTTAATTGGTCTCATGAAAACTGTCTCAATAGGTAGTAATGATTTTTGCATTATCACCAAGTTCTTGGGTCTAAATTTAATTTTTCAAAACCTGGTGAATATCTGTAGTTATTTTAGCCACACTAGAACCAAGGATTTAAAGGCAGAGACCAGAATTTGATTTGTCCCCTTAATTAGTGTTCAATCTGTTGAGCACAAGGCAAGAGTACATAAATAGAACATAGTGAACTCAGTTCCTTCTTTGAGATCTGGGAGACTCAGGATATCTAAAATTAATTGTTCATTATTTATGTCCATCCATGTTTGTGATGGTATTCTTATGATACAACAGCAAAACTCTTGCTTGGTTTAACCAATGTTAGCATTTCATAATCAATTTTGTCCTGAAAACAATTTTTGTAACAATTCTCATTTCATAATTTTTGAATGCTTAGTAATAGTTCTACAATTCCATGGTACTCACTTTACCTCATAATATGAAAAACACAGTTTTGAGAATGAGGCTGTAAATCAGTCTTTTTCTTCCATGTAGGGTAATTATTGTAGCAACTCTCAGCAGAACAAAGTACAAGAGTGCTTGGGAGGGAATTATGGAAACAGAAGAGTCTGTCCTAAATGAATGAATAGCACTCAGGAAACTAAACCGAGACTTGAAAAACTTCTTAAACAGAAGGTTTTCAAATAATGGATAAATCTCTTAGTCTGAAGTATATGTGGTAGTTTTGGCTTTAGTTTTAACTAGGCCTTATCTAGGCCTGTTTTCAGCAGGCCCAAAGGATGTGATGTAGATTAGAAGGGACAAGCATCACCTGACTTAAGCAACCAAAGAGGTATTTCATATCATCTGACATCATCAAGAAGCACCAAGAGGAATAAAAAGAGAGAAAGGAGGAGCTTCTGCCTCTTTTGGTCTTTGCCTCCAGCCCGTCAGGACAAACTGCTCTGCCTCTACCGAGATTAGGCCTTTCTGCCATCCACGCTGTGTTATCTGGGCAGGTCAACATTTTCTTGTTAATTTTCTCCTCTATTACTGGGAAGTTTCTCTGGAAGAGTTTTTGGGAGGTTTTGTGGTGTTTGGGTGGTTGGAATCTGTATTATTTGGTTGGGTGACTCAGTAGCTATTATTGTTAGTTTGGGTTTTCTTTCCTCACATTTGTGTATATATCTGTATTATATTCTGGTTTTAATTGTCTTTCTTTTGTATAAGAAGCTTACTTCTTTGAGTTTTGGGGTTTCTCTCCTCTCCCTCCTTTTCCCTTGGTTGGAGTGCGAGGTGGGGGGGAACCTTTCTGTGTTGGGCAGTTGGCATTTTTCCAGCTCAACCCAAGACTGTATAGTTTTGATTCTGTAGATTCCTAACTCTAAGCACTTTTTGCTGCTACATTCTTAGATGATTGAGATTAATGACAGCTGTTTTCTCAACATTAGAAAGCGATTAACTCTTGTCCCCAAGGATGCCAAACTACTTTGCTTTCTTGACCATTTTACTCTTAGTATTTGATACGTAAAATGTAAGTAATAATGCCATTCCAGTTCACAAGAGATTTGTGCAAAGAAGTTAATATTTGTAACAAAGTTTGGTCTAGTGCCATAGGAAGGCTTCTGTGCCCTGATTTGTAACCCTGAGGAAAAAATCACTTTATATGAATAGAAGTCAGTGTTCAATGAAATTGTGATCATAAAACCATGCAGCGGGAAATATTGAGGATGTACTTAATTTTAACTTGTGCTTTTTTTTTAAGCATTGAAGATTTAGTAATATTCTCTTCTTCTGCCTTAGAAAATCCCCAGTTCTTTTATATACACTGAAAGTTTTAGTGGAAAAGGCTCCAAGGGATCTATCATACAGCAAATTAATACCAGGTGATAAAAGCCATGCCTTCAAAGGGACATAGATGGCATGTCCAGATCTACATCTCCTCTGTTCTGTCATTCCCCTGACTTTTATTACAATGGTTTCCATCATGTTTTGAAGTATTTTCTGTTCACTGAGTTCTAAAAGAGAGAACAGTCAGTCTCTCTACCCCGACAAAAATTTGCTGGTTCAAATGCTGGAAATATGCTCTTTTTCTCAGAAAAGTTCATTTATTTTTTACACTTTAAAATAACTTCATAGAAGGCTAAAGTTAGGCTTTGATAGGAACAGGGCCCAGTCATCTAATATCCACCTCCTGACTCAGTGCTTGCTTTAATCATTCATTCTTCCTCTGGAGCAGAGGTAGTTTTGGTTATGTCACACAAATTTGTGCACACCCTGTAATGATTCAGATGCTTTGGAGGGAAGAGAGGTCACTGGTTTAAAAGGCAGCAGCTGATTTTGTTGTCTGATGTTAGGTTTGAAATAAACCTAACTACCAGTTGTGCTATCTAAGGTAATGTGTTAGGCATTTCTTACATTGTGACTTCAGGGAGAATGAAGTGTCTACTTCAGCCTGTGCAAGGCTGGGAAGTCATATTTGCTCTCCAAAGCAGAATTCTCAGGTACTGGGAAATTTCAGTGTCAAAGCTATATATATATGCATTTTTGGCACTTTCCAGATTTTTTTAACACCCAGTCTGAAGCTTGAGGATCACAGACTAGATGTAAGTGATCCAAGTGGGAATTAGATAGGGCTCAAGAATCTTAGTCTTTTCCAGGTTTGAAATGCTACAAGCAAAGTATAACTGGTTTTTATTTACCCCTAAGAAAGGTATTCTTTATTTAGTTTGGTGGATTTGTTCAGAAAGAAATAAATAATCCATGGGGACAACATTCCAAATGACTGAAAATAAAAAGCAATGCTCAAAAGCTATCCACATAGTGAGTAGATTTTATTCTGCAAGGAAAAAAGAACAACTATTTAGACATCTAGTTAGTTGAAGACTATCCTAGAGCCCATGGATAATTTCAAGTTTAGAACTTCCTAACTTATAAGTATGAAACTTTTTGGCCTTGGTGTTCTAGAACTATTTTCGTCATATTAAAATAAATTCTCATAAAAGAACTTTTACGGTGTAGGTTGTTGTACTGAGCAAATGGTCTGCATTTTTCATTTACTTTCAAAGTCCTTTTAGTTGCAAAATTATATAGCTGCAAAATTATGCTTCTTTTGCTTTCTGTCTTGCTGTTTTATGGTTGCTAAGCAAAAAGTGGGCCTAGTTCTTTTCAAAAGTCCATTTGGAAGCATCTCAATAAAGGGCTAATATTATGTGCTTTAGATGGTTTGTAGCTGCCTGACAGCTGTAACATGGAAATTATAACTAATAAACACCTCACACAAGATTCTATCATTAGCTAAAATTTTTCAGGAATCTATTTTCTAAGTAATAGAGCAATTTCCTTTAGGCTTGATAAAGCATCTTCTATGGATACTTTATCTTTTATCCATTTTTTTATTTCTGCTTTCCACAGAATAGACCAGATTTTTTTCTGGAACAGACCACTGCTTTTGTTTGAATATGTCTTGTGCAAAAGAACTACACACCTGTTACAGTCAGTGCCTTTTTATCCATAATAAAAGCTAGCTTTTGGAAAGGAGCTTTCTAATTTTATGTATCACCTTTCATTAGCTTTTTAAATATACCTATACTTAGAGCAGTGATTTTTCCTCGCTGCTTGCAGCATTTGAAGGAAAATATTCCAAGTCATGACCTGTCAGGTGCAGTTGTCAGATCCAGTGAGACGGTGAAGGTCATGCCTATACAGTCTGGCCTATAAATGAGTTGATTGTACTTGTTGTTTTAGCAATGTTTTCCTTCAACATTGGTGTTTAAAAAAAAATTGTCCATTTCTTTGTTTGCTGAAGTTCTGAAAATTGATCTACTAATCCCTCTAATTTCAATGGAATCATAAAAATCAGATGAGGGAGGAAGACCATCTCTGTAGTTTCTTGTAGCTTTTACTGTCTTTCCAGCAGCTACCTGTACCTTTGCTTTGAGGACTTCCTCTTCACCTGTGACACCCTGACAAATTGAATCTAATTTATTGGTAATAATGACAAAGTTAGGAGGCTTTTCTGGTTGCTTGATAACCATGAATGTCTCTGATGGATCACTGGAGTTCCCTGAAGGAAAACCACTCTGTTCATATGTGCCACCACCTGGGAAGATGATTCCTGGCATACCTTTTCCATCTCTCCTAGTGCAGTTGGAGCTACATGCTCCTGTGTCCTTTCATATTGCAGTTTCTTTGCCAAATTAAGAAGAGACAATTTATGCTTTTGGAACTTTTCAAACGTTGCAATATTTGCTGCAAATAAGAAGTAATTATTCAGAGTGCTTCAGCCCATTATTTTGATGATTTTGAGAGCATATTTTGTGCAGAGCAAAAGAAAAAAGACACTGCTTGTTTTACTATTTCCTTGCTTAAAACTGTTATCACTCATATTCTGTCCCTCTTTCTCCCACATGCACATATGCACAGCATATGATTCTGAAATGCAATTGGTAAAGAAAATCCTCTATTGTGACTGGAAGGAAGAACTATAAGGAAAAATTACTAAATATTTAAAATTAAGTGTAACAAAATATTGTAAATATTGTTCACTATAAGAAGTCTTTAGAATTTCTGAATATATTGATTTTCAGTATTTAGCCAAGGCTTTTTAATCATCTTGAAAGCTGTAATTTTAGATTTTTTTTACTCATTTTCTCATAATTGTTTGTATCTTTCAAGCATATTGATGGTAAGGATGATATTTAAATTAATGAATTCTCTCTTGCACTTTCCTCCTCTCTAATATTGTGCTTCAGTCAACCAAAATAGTATTAGGATTATGTATTGAGACATAAAGTCAGACTAATTAGTTGTCCTAGTTCAGCAAGCTGGAGAGTTTATCACTATGTGGGTATGATCAAAGCTATGTATCCTACACCCTCTATTCATTTCCCATGAACTGCTAACAATGGACCATTTGCAGCAGCTGCCCAGGGCACATCTGACCCCTCAGGCTGTGAGCTGGGTGTCAAAGACACCTGTGAGATAAGAGCTGTGATAACTCTCCTCTAGGAATTCGTTAGCACATCCACACCCAGCCTGAGGTGTCATGTCTGCTAATGGGCCATCAATGATTCCAAAATACCCCATGACTCACAGAGTGAGATCACCCCTTGTGTAATTCCCCTCCCTGAGGGAGGTACTGGGCGGTCCCACCTGGACCTGAGGGGATATAATCTTGGGAGTTTGGGGACTTTGAGGACCTCTTGGTGTATCCAGAGGAGGACCAGAACCTCAACAGGACTGCAATCACCACTCTCAACCAGGCTCCAACTATCATCTGCATCAAAAGGTTTTTCTCCTCCTTTACTTTGGACTCAGCAGAACCACGTGGGGCTTGGCACAAGGGCCAACAAACACCATTGTGTTTGTGCCCCAGGGGGCTTGGTTACACTTCTGGGTTTTGTGGGTCAAACCCGTTTTCTCTTTGTGCTATTGCATTTTTTGTAATATTTTTATTAAATTGTAACTCTGATTTGGGTGGCTTTCTTTCTACTGCTGGTTTACCTTTAAACCAACACATTAGTCCATATTTATCCTAAGATCCATTAGCTATTTGTGCCATTAAATGTATCATCTTACATCAATATTTATACTTTGAGTATTTCTTCAGATTTAATTCCCAAGAGCTTTCCTTAATGGTTTTATTTTTTTACTCATTACACATCTATTTTATCTTTCAAGATTTTTAAAATAATATTCATAATGTCTTCAAATTGCAATCACTTTTCTGCCCATTTTGACTCAATTTCTAGTTCATATACTGGGAGTAATTTTAGCAATTTGTATAAATTTTATTTAAAATGCTTATGTTTTGGCTTATTTATTTTTATTTTACTTTATTCTTAGTTTCTTTTATTTGTATTTTTGTAGAATTTTCTCAACAGAGGATTTGAATGTTTTTTAAATTTAAAATTATATATTATATAGTTCCTCTGGATTTAAGTACAAACCTATTTCCATTTTTTTGGTTTTGTTTTCAACTTTGGTTGAAATATCTGTGCTACCCAGTTGCTGTCTCTCAAAGAAAAAAGATTCTTCTCTGTAATTATTTAATTTAATCCTTCTTAGCAGAAATAATTTGTCAGTTGAAATTGCCACCTGACATAGCTACCAGTGAGAGTATCATGAACAAATCCTGTGCTTTTTCAAGGCTTCCTGGTAACATCTGACTTCAATTATGTTTTATTTGCCTTTTTATTTTCTTTTAAGAGTAACATTCTAGCACAGTATTACTGTCAAAAGTAATCAAGAGGTCATTTTATTAAAATTGATCCCTCGTGAAATGAAATTAGAGACATAGAATGGTTTGGATTGGAAGGGACCTTAAAAATCATCTTGTTCCATGCAGCTTTCTGCAGAAGTCTGTGGGGAAAGAAGTTAATCCTCAAGAACTGCAAATGAGACTGGTGTGCGCAGGTGCCTGTACAGGAGGCTTGATCATGTCCTGGATGCCAAAGTCAAAGCAGCTTCCCAAGCCAAGTGTTGTGGCCTGTGTGGTGCCATCTCCCCCCTCGCTGCTGCTCCCTCTTCCGGGTCCCACCTGAGCCCTGCTGTTTAGCTTGAGCTGTTCCATTGGCTAGAAAGGTTCATTCAGCTTCTCAGGGAGCATGGCACATCCTCTCTGCCGTGTGATCTGTTACCACATATCTATCCCACTCAAAGCTGGAGGAAAAAAAAATAGCGTTAGATGGAGGTAATTTCAAATCAAATTCATCTGGGACTCTCATTTTAGTTCTCCATTTCAAATATTAAAAGTTCCATTATGAATAGTTTTCTCAAGCCCTTAATAACACACTTTAAACGAGTTCCCTTTGGGAGATATTTCACATAAATTCCAAGAATCTCAAATGGGAAAATTTTTTGCTATATAAGAGCATAAAATAAATCACATCCTCAAATTAGTTTTTTATTGTATATATGAGGCAAGAATTAAACCAGCAACAATATTTACTCCACCTTGGAAACTTTCCAGAATGTATTGAAACGCTAAGGAACAGTAACTTAGATACTATGGTATCTATATGTAGTATTTCAAAAAGTTTGTGTAGATTTAAAATTCTTAGGCAGAGGCACATAAAAGAAGAAATGAAACCTGCTTATTTATCAAATCTTCCAGAATATCTTTAATGTTATTTAAAGGAACCATATATATACTAGATATTTTAAACTATTATTATTATTATTATTATTATTATTATTATTATTATTATTATTATTTAATAGGGACCTGCCAACTTAAAAATCCTGGTTTTACTGTCTCTCTGTATTTTTTCTTCCTGACATGCTTGATTACAACTTAGCATAGAGTACAAAAACAGATAACAAGAATATTTAACTATTACATTTATTATCCTATAGCACTAGAATGAGACACTCTATTTAAACAAAAAACCAAACCAAACAAAAAAACCACCAAAAAACAAAACCCAAACAAAAAACTCCAGAAAGAATCAAGATTGTGCATAAAAAAATTGAGCTGGGAATAAGGTACTGTTACTGACCACCGCATTTTATAACTTTTATGAAGTGGGTTTCCTTGTCTTTCTTATTACTGATTGTTTTCAGATACTCCTTACAGATCTTTTCAGGTAAGTAGAAAAGCACTTTTGGGAGAAAAAGGGGTTAATTTCCTTGTACTTGCTCAAGATGTACTTTTTAATCCCATAAATTATAATTGGATGGCTGACACCTAGAGTGGAAGTTTCATTTCATTTTTTATTACTTTTGAATGGAGGAAATACTTGGACATGTCTGGCAGTCTGGTTTTTTTAAACTTAATGCCTGGATAATATAGCACATGGTATCTATTTGTTTCAGGGTAATTTCATTTGTTGCTCTATATGAAGACCGACAGCAGTTTCAGTGCAACTGATCACCAGAGAAGACAGATGGTGAACAGACCCTTCAGAAATTGCCAACAGAGACACCACAAACTCTTGATGCAGTAAACATTGGCATGTTTACTATTATGGATAAACTTTTTTTGTCAGTTTTTATAAAATTGTATCATAATTTGTTTTATATTAAATGGATATTTAGTAGGCCAGGCCACATGCCTATAAGCAGTGTTAAGTCAAATGTTTATTCCAGAAATATATAAAATTCTCTTTTTATGCTTTTCTTGAATATTTTTGGAAGCATTTTTATGAAATATTAAGCTGAGCTTGTTTTTTCTTTTCCTCTTTTTCCTTTGACAATGTCACCGACTGTTGTTTGTTGGAGAGTTGAGGAGTTTTTCTAATGCTTCCTTTTATAACTATCCAATAATATTAACACTGCTGATGTCAAAGCAGAGCACTCGTGAATTTCACATTGCTCTATTTCATTCCACTGTGGAAAAAACTTTCTTTGAACTGCCAGTCATAGAGGGTCCTTTGGTCACTTACAGGAAAATCAAGAAGAGAAAATTCCAGTGTACCTGGTTGCTTTCAGATTGTCACCAGCTAGTTTAGTTGAAACAGTTTCTGCATTATTTTTGAGATTTTAACTGTTCCAGAGGAATAATTTTGTGATTACAAAATGTGCACACCAAATATAAAAAGGTAGGGGGGTTATTTTGATTTTAGATTAATTTCTCCACTTCTGTATTTATAGCTGTAAAGTGAACAAAATGAAAATCCTGGTTCTGAGTTTGTTGTAATTTTGAGATACTTGAAATTGAAGAGGTTTTGATTGTGCCTTAAACTTATGGTTCCTGACCTTTTACTTCTGTAGTAATTTTTTTAATTAACGATCTGAATCTTTCACAAAAGTGGTAGGCATCCCTTACATGAAAACACTGCAGAGTGACTCTGTAACAAGACTGATCTGGAAATATGTAGCACAATATATTCCCCTAAACTGCAGTATTTGCACAATCTCTAAAATGGTGGGTTTGCTTTCATAACCCAGAAAAATATAGGATATTTCTTCCTTACCACTGGATTCCTTTATATACTTCACATATATTTTATTATACCTTATGGCATACCTTGACTCCCATGGGATATTCTGGTTCAGGCTGAGCATTAGTCTTCTCAGCTGTCCAGAGTCACCATCTTTTCTATCTCCTTGCCTTTAATACCTTCCGGTGTGAAGTGTCAACTGTTCTCACTTGTGATTGGTTATTCTAAATGATTTTTCTTCTTTTATTCAATTATTTCATCACTGCTGTATTATGTCCCCCCAAGGAACACCTGGTGCTTTGGGCTCAGTGCTCTGTATGTGAATTAGACTATTCTGTTCTGTATGAATTTTTGCTTTTATTACCTCAGGATCTGGGCACCTCCCAGTGGTACATTAAGTAACCAAATCTGTCACAACTTATTTGCTTCCTTATACTCACCTTAGATTTCTAGTGGAATATTTTCCTTTAGTGTGGTTTTCTGTTTCTATTTTTGAAATGTGAGACATATTTCCTTGTGCTATAGAGAGATGAATTAATTGTCTCTTGCACCTGGGACAGAAACATTGAGTTCTTGAATCCCAGGGATGTTCATCCCAAAGTAAATTCCCGAATAAATAGCAATTGCCTAACTTTTAATAAGGCAGCATAGTGACACTTTTAGTAGAAAGGCAATAATTACTGCTACAGATGATATAGAAATGCAACTTTTGGCTATTCAGAGACTGCTTTTAGCCATGAAATTCACAGAATTTTACTGATGATCCTTAAAGAAAATAACTAACTTGCCATGGAGCAGTGTGTCTAAAAATGTTTCCTGGATATCATATCTAATTTCTGTCATAGATAAGGTAGTCTACAATATTGCTGAGAATAAGGGAGAAGTTTTGTTTCTTAATATACATTTTCCTTTCTTTAACTTCTCTAATAAACTTAGTAGTGGTTATTTTTTGTAAATGCAATTATATACGCAAGTTACAGCTTGCTTGCTGTTGTGTTATCTTCAGATGTCCTGTATTGGGTTCATCATTGTTGTATACTTAGATGCAGTTCTATTGTCATATGTGACCTACTTGAAATGTGAAATAACTATAATGAAAACACAGATGAATACTAGAAACTAATATTTTTTTTCATGAACATGATGCATTATTTGTTTTACAGATTTTTGAGTTAAAATATTATGAGGGAACTAATGGTGCATATCTGGAGGACTGAGTTAGAACTGGGTTTGCATGTTATTTGATAAGAACTGTTGATGGTATCATCTCTCTTCATCCCCTGAATAGAGAACACGAAAGCTCTTCCTGCTCAGAAAGGCTTACTTACTGTTAGATTGCCTTCTAAACTGAGCTAATGCAGGTCACAAAGTGTACTAACTGCTCTAACTGATGAAAAAATAATTGCTGTGTGAGGCAGAAGAAGTTCTAAATGAATTTTTCCTTAGCAGAAAATAGGTGTTATGACATGCAGAGCAACCTATGTTAAAGTACCCTTGAATTTTTGCCTTGAAGGCAAAAACAGCTGGAATTTTTAGTCATGGTCGTGGCTACGTCTGCACAGTTGCATAATGAAGCTTCAGCATCTAAAGAAAATTTATGCATAACCCACACCAAATTCAAAGGTGTTATTCTTCCAGGAAGGAAACCCTGTATAGCTAGGGCTTTCTTTTGCACTCTTCAGAATGATGTCCTTGAGACCTTTTTAATGCTTTGATGTGGACTAGAATGGTAAAGGCTGTGTATCTCAAATTGGTACCTATAGTTAACTTTAGGAAGTCGAAATTAAGTCATTGTAATTTCAGAAGAGTTAACATTGAGATCTCACTATTTATTAGGAGTATAGTCAGGAAAAGAAAAAATCAGGTAATTTTGAATACTTTTCTCAAATTCTGGTATGTAAAGAAAAATGTCAATTGCTAATTAGATCATATATGCAAGTGAGAGTATGAAATATGAAAAGTCTTTAATTAATAATTCATACTGCCTTATGTCATGATGATCAGAGGTTGTTGTTGGGAAGGTAAATGTCAACAGGGTCAGGAAGGGCTTAAACAATTATATTGCCAACAGGTAAAACACTGTTGGTTCATGTTCAGCCTCCTGTCAATCCAAGCCCCCAGGTCCCTTTCCACCTGGCTGCTCTCCAGCCACTCTGTCCCCAGCCTGTAGCGCTGCATGGGGTTGTTGTGGCCAAAGTGCAGGACTCGGCACTTGGCCTTGTTGATCTTCATCCCATTGGAATCAGCCCATCCTTCCAGCCTGTCCAGGTTCTGCTGCAGAGCCTTCCTGCCTTCCAGCAAATTGACACTCCCTCCCCAGCTTAGTGTCATCTGCAAATTTGCTAATGATGGACTCAATCCCCTCATCTAAATCATCAATAAAGATGTTAAACAAAAACTGGGCCCAACACTGACCCCTGGGGGACACCACTAGTGACTGGGGATTATTTGGCTCCCTGTCTCTGTCTAGCAGTTCAGGAGGCCAGTTGTCATGAGAGCCACCT
>JAWWLZ010000001.1:111154004-111165444 GCA_035041345.1 Poliocrania exsul | reverse complement strand
GCCAGCCAGCTCGGCCCAGCTCAAGTCACCTGACAACTGTCAGGCCTAGTCTGAACTTCAAAACCCAAACCCAGGCCCAGCTGGCTAAAACCATAACAAGAAGTATGCCAAAAGTGAATTTGATTTAAAAAAACCCCCAAATACTAACATTTGAGAGAGCAAGGTCTTGTCTAGAGGCATTTAACCTGCCAATATAAACTTAATGGTAATTTTTTATTCTTAGAAAATTCAGGAGAAAAATTTATTCTCAGTAGAAACCTTGGCAATTTCCGTTTTGTTCTAGAATTATCTCTACCTCTATATATTTCATAGAGGTGATAATTATGATATTGGCCTTTAAAATTGTGAGGAAGTGCTTCCTTAAAATCTACTTTTAGAACTACAGAAAGAGAGAGTCACGATAGGTGCAAGATCTAAGGCAGTCAAATTAATTAGCATTCTACTTCTGCTGATTGAGTAACTTGATGGTAGGTGGTGTAGCTGGGATGTAAATTACCTCGTTAGTATGGTCATAAAAATTCAATAAAATGAGATATTTTTGGAGTTGGTTACTAGTTTTAAAAAGTAAAGTACTTTTAGTTAGCTCATACCAGCATGAGCTATGAGTAGAGGCACATAGAATATTTACTTCCAAATTTAGCAGGAGTCATTAAAGCTGATGGAAGTATTACAGTAATTAGTCGTTACTGTTATTCTACTGTAGAACCATTACATTCTGCTAGGTGGTTATAAGTTTATTTTTACCAAGTATTTCTGAAAGTCTCTGAAGCACTGGAATATGGGCAATTCTGGTCACTGCCTTTTCCTGGTCAGTTCTGAGCAAGCAGATAGAATTTCACTGACATAGTATTTGTCATGTTTGTAATTTCATGTCAGATGGAGCTTTCTAATCTCACCACATCAAATTTTGAATCCAGGACAGTTAATCTAAGTATTAATCCAGTATTAACCAAATAGGTTACATTAAATTATCTTAGAGTAAGTTCCTGGAAGTATTTCTGTTGTTTACATTGCTGACTTCATTATGAAAATGCACAAATTATCAGCAGTCACTAAGGCTGCCAAAGTATCTTCTAGTCTATTGAATTTACAAATTTATGACATTGTTCTCACTTTATGTGGAACTTGAAGACAAATAATTGAGACCAGCATAAAATAATTGAAGCTAACTGTTGTAGCATTATATGGGCAGATACAATTAGTTCGGGAACTATATCTTGCTGGACATTCCAAGTCCAGGAATAACAGTGCACTTCTTTGGTAGATTAAGGAATGACATGAATTTACATAAATACTTAACCTGAATGACATTCACAAAGAGTAAGATTTCGTCTAGATCAGAGAGAAATGTTTGAGAAACCTCAGGTAGACAATTAGCAAAACTTGTCTATCAAAAGCTATTTGGAAACTGAAAGTATCCTAAATTTTGCATCTCCTTAACTTTCCTGAGGGAGTAGAATGGTTACAAATGGTGATTGTCACTCCTCTGAGGCTGATTTTGGGCAAGTATCTCTGTGTGATGACATGCTTGAAGAAGAATTCACATGTTACAATTCCATGAGACATAACTGACTCTTCAAAAATTCATTAGTAACTGGTACCTCTTTGACTTCATTATCTAAGAAAAATATATTTAAAACTTGGATATGTTGCACTTTCTAGTGCTTTGATTAAATGACAATAACCTTAAGTATTTTGTTCTGATGTTGTGGATATGACAACCTCTGAAGGAAATAGGACATTCTGAAAAAAAAAAAAAAGGAAATGTCTCTATTTGAGAGGTGCAGCCTGGATTTACGTTATCCCAAATAATCCTATTGCCCAAGGACTGTAAATATATCTACTGATGTGATTCAAACTTTGTTTTCTGTCATTGGCACCTCATATATTGTGTGCATGTACCTGCACACCAAAGTGACCCATAAGAATGATAAATAGGAGCTATATTGAAATCAGTCACTTGCTGAGTCATGCTTTCCAAAAATGTTGATAACTAGATGCAAATGATTTTCCAGTAAAATCTTCTGAAGATTAATTTGGTCCTTTGTTACATTAATTGAGTGGCAGATATCAGATGCAGCCCAGAAAGCCAAGTGTATCCTGGGCTGCATCACAAGCAGCGTGGGCAGCAGGTGAGGGAAGGAGTTCTGCCAGTCAGCTGTACTCTGGTCAGACCCACCTGCAGTGCTGCCTCCAGCTCTGGGGTCCCCCGCACAGAAAGGACATTGACCTGTTGGAGCAAGTCCAGAGGAGGCCACCAAGATGATCAGAGGGATGGAGCACCTCTCCTGTGAGGAAAAGCTGAGAGAACTGGGATTGTTCAGCTTGCAAAAGAGAAGGCTTTGGGGTGACCTAATTGTGACCTTGTAGTACCTGAAGGGAGCCGACTGGAAAGATATAGAGAAGCTTTCTACAAGAGCATGTAGTGACAGAACAAGGGGGAATGGCTTCAGACTGAAAGAATAGCTTTAGATTAGATATTAGTAGGAAGGTTTTGCTGTGAGGCTGGTGAGGCACTGGAACAGCTTTGCATCTGAGAATCTGTGGATACTCCATGCTTGGAAGTTTTCAGGGCCAGGTTGGACAGAGGTCTGTGCAACCTGTGGGAGGTGTCCCTGCTAATGGTAGGGGTTTGGAACTAGATGATCTTTAAAGTCTCTTCCAATCCAAACCATTCTATGATTCTATGACATCCTTCCCCATTGATTCTAGTAATGGGAAATATTAACTTATATTTTTATTAGGACTCTAATTTGAATCAGATTTGATAAGCCAAGCTGCCCTATGCAGTGGCTTAGGCAACTGAGCTGATCTACCTTCAGTAGAGATGTTGGCAAAAAGTGGCTGTAATTTCTTCTTCTAAAAGAAGCAGGAACTAAAAAGGAAATTTGTCTACAGTCTCAGGAGGATGGAGAGTTATTGAGCTTCAGTCTCTGTGGACTCAGAGGTGTCCTTGATTTAAAATATTCATTAAGATGTAAGCATACTTATTACTTTCTCAGTTGTGGGAATTTGGGATATTAATTTTACTTTGAGTCAGTCTGTATCCCCTTGTCAGAGGTTTTTTATAATTATCTTTATATAACGTTTCTCTTAAAATTCAACCCAACTTTGATACTACTTCTATCTATCTTTGTACAGAAGTCCATATATGTGCATATCATTTAGTTCATTAGCCTCTCCTATATGTGTTAGAAATTATTGCAATATCAGTTTTGCTTACTTTTCTCCATGTGCATGTTTTCTTTTGGTGAGGCTGAGAACACCATAGACATCTTCAGTCACAGAATATAATGCTTTTTCAGTCCCCTTCTTTACTTCCATTTCAGAAAAATGTTTTTTGGAATCATCTCTTGCAAACATTGGTTTCCCAGTTTGTTTGCCTGGTACAACGTCTTGTCCCTATTAAGAGGTTAACAGTGTAGTAATTTTAAGTCAGCAAGCTTAGAATTAGTGTAATAACTCATGAAATAATCGTCTCTGTATTCTGTTTTAGGGCATTATTACTTAGGCAGTAATGCACATTTCAGCTAAAAGAAATTCAATTCAGTTTGATTTTTCTATGCAAATTTATATGTAAATTTAAACCTGAAACTCATTGCCCTATTAGCCTCTGATATTAAACATCCTGTGCACATTTTTTCCTTCTACTTAGTTTCCTGTACTGCAATAGCATAAGAATGGATTCCTTAATAAGCAAGTTTTACAAATATATAATTTGCTTAAGGTGTTTTGTCCTAGATTTCAAGCAGTTCAACTTGCGGTTCTGATAGACTTCACTGTTGATAAACAGTTGAAGCCTTTTTGAAAGCTGATATTTTCTAAGGCAAAATATGCCAAATCAAATGGGAAAGTACAGTATCAAGATAATGGCAGTGCTGTGGTTCTCTGTCTTCATAACCCTGTCTGGAAAGGAGAGGGTTATTTTGGCAATTTCTTTACATCACATAGAGGGCAAAAAAAGAAAAAAGGGGCATGCACAGCGAGGGAAGTTGTTCCCTTCACAAAGGTGTGGTCCATTAACTTAAAAGTGACTAGGAAGCCTGAGGGTCTCACAGCCTTGAGACATGGGAGGTTGGGACTTCCACGTGTCTGAATGATCAGTGTGGGAAAGGCCCAGCTCAGTGCGTATGGCCATGCCTGGATTAGAATTGTGTAAGAATGTGATTATTACTGCAGTTTGAACACAGAGAACTGTTATGCACGGTAGTTGTAGAATGTGTCCATCTCCCTGTAAGTTACCTCGTTGAAGTTAGAAGAGGATTAGTTGAGATAGCTTGTTGCGGTGCATACACTAATGTAAAATTGCATGTTATGGACATAATTTAGATGCAGTTACTCAAGGAAGGTTATAGAGAAAGGGATGATGAGAAAATCTTTGGTATAAAATATGTCAAAAAATATTTCAGCAAGGTATAATATCACAAATGATCAGTTGATGATAGTGAGCACCTTTTGAAACAAAGTCTGGTTTACAGAGTATTGCACCTATGCATAGACTTAGGCTATTAGTGGAGGATGAAGTGTAAGCAGTCAACTGTGTCATTGAGATCCATAGAGAAGAAATGTTATTTCATGTTTACATTTCATTTTATTTTATTTTACCTCATGTGAGATTATTTCAAATTACCTGCACTGGACAAGAAGGGGAGCACTGAAAATTACAAAGGAATAATAACAGGATATGTTAAAGTGCCTCTGTCTTGGGTACTGGAAGTCTTGATACAAGAACCAGTTTGAGGAAAGAGATTCCTTATATTCTTTTTTCAACTTTTACACTTTTCCTCTGTCGAATGTTTATGAAAAACACAACACTGAAATGTGGAACTAAATTAATGACTACAGATGTGTTTGGAGTTTGCCTATGATGTTACTCCTTGTCATTCTTCCTGATAAAATTATACTCCCAAGAAAAATAGTGCTTTTAGCAATTGCATGAGTGTTTTTTTTAATTTATCTCAGTATTAGGCCTTCATAAAAATCCATGAAGGCCTAAAAATGTAATAAATATATATATATATACATCCTACTGATAAATATACGCCTGCTCTTATTTCCATCTATGAAATAGATCTTTGAAATGTGTATGACAATTCCAGCACAATTCCATGGAAATACATAATCTTAGGCATTCCTTTATACTGCCAAGAGAACACAGGTTTACATTTTGCTAACACTGGCAATAAAAAATTTCCTTTGTGTACAAGATTACAAAAGTTTCTTTGATAGTTACTGCTTTTTTCCTAAATCAACTGTCCAATATTTCCTTTTTACTGTAAAAGTATTTCTTCAACATAGCATGTAGGTATTTTACTATAAAATTGTTATGAAGCTTTTAGCAATAAACCAGCAGATAGATTTAGAAACTTGTTTACACCAGTAAAAACTATTAATCTGAGATTTAAAGTATTTTATGGCAAATTTAAATCCCATTTTACTGATGCAAGACACTTAAATGATTTAAATTGTTGGTGTAATCTTGCCATCTGTAGAACATTAAACGTGTTTATGTATATTCTGGTAGTTATTGTCTATAAATGTAAATATATAGAAATTTACGAAATCACAGGCAAACTCAAAACAGTGTAAGGCAGCTCTGTGTGGGGACATAAAATTTTCCATATTCATATTTTAGTGTACTATTATTATTAATAGATATTTTATCTTTTTCTCCTTTTTTATTACAAGTTCAATTATTTATTTTTTGTAAAAAAGTACATGGAAAAAATTTGCTGTGAAAAACAAATCTCTACATGGTAAAATGAGGAAATCCATGCATTTTGAAATCAACTGCTTGGCTAGAGCAAAGGAAAGGGATCAAAACAGGGATAGACATAAATACAGTTATGGAGAAATTTTTTTTTTTTTTATTTTGTGTATTTCTATAGATGCATGTATATGAACAGAATGTGCATATATATATGTGTATAGATTTGTACTTGTGAACAGAACTGTAGGGATGCCTCCTGGATTATCACAGTGCTCTTCATTAATATATTCCTTCTGGTCTGTTTAAATTGTTTTGTTTCATAAAGTATATTGGTTTTTACACACACAGGAGACATAGGATGAATTTACACTATTTTTAACCCTACGGTGGAGAAGGGGACCTCTGGAACACTGCTGAAATGCAGGAGCTGTGCAGACTGAGCTGCTTCTGCCCAGTTTCTGCTCATGCTAAACGTGTTTCACATATAAAGTGTGCATTTTTGTCTTATCAGGCCATACTTTGGCTTCCTTTTATTATAGTAACTGGAATTTTATAGGCATCTTTAATAGTATCCATACATTCTAGATAGTCAAGGAAAGATGGCCCTTCTCTGAGGTCTTCATAGACTTTAAACAAAGACATGGAGATCCCAAGTGAGTGAAAGGACCTAAAGGAGAGAAAGTGGGAATATTTATTGTGGTGGTCTTATTTTAATGTCGAGTGTTATGATGCAGCACATAAATTAAGAAGAACAAACACTGCAGAATTCACCCTGAATCATTTGTCATCTTGCAAAGTGGACATTTTCAATTTTCTGTGCTTGGCTGTTGGGGAGCAGCTTGGAGTTTTTGCCTGGCTTACCTGATTTTACCCAATTACAGCAGATTATCTTGGAAAGTATGTTTTGGGAAGCCTTGGCCTTCTCTTGGAAGGTGAAGTAGCTTGTTAGAATGCAGACTAGCCAAAAAGACTTGAACTTTTCCTTATTTATGGAATTAAAGAGTTTACGATTTGAAGGTTGTCTGAGATGTTTCTTGCTGTGGCTTGTCTTGCTTTGGGTTACTTTACATATCAAACAAAGATGCAGCCTGGGTTTGCATAAATGTAAATGACAAGTAAGCACCTCACACTTGTTTGAGAAATATCTTTTATCTTTTACATGTAATGGCTTTTTCTTTCTAGGGTTCTATTAGAATTGGAATTTTCATCACTAATGCTACAGATAAAAGGATTGAGATGGATGTGGTGCTGCACAATCCATCCCATGATGAACCAAGGGCTTCTACTTTTATGCCCAAACAAACATATCAGTATTGGACATTTCCCCAGTTCTTCCTGGCACTTCCAAGGGGAGGTAAGTTGTAAAGTTTTGATACTTGTGGTTGCGACTGCTTTGCTAATAAGTGAGCTACTTTCATTGAAACCTCAGTCACTTGATGCAGATATTGCCTTAAATCCCCCTCCAAAAGGTAATAAATGGAATTAAGAAAATTTCCAACTTTAAATATATTCTATCCCAAACAGCACCTTTCCTCTGAAGAGAAAAACATTATTGACAGGCAGTAGAATAACACTTGTTATTCTTGTTCATTAGAATGTAGGGAAAAATGTTTTAGAAATTTACTTAATATTAGAAGTCCCCTCTGAAAATTTCAGATGAAGTGTTGGTTTTCTAAATTCTTAAATTCTGTAAAGGGAATAACACAATTTCATTTTTCTTCTGAGGAGGAAGGAAATTATAAAAACATAACTAAAATCAGGTGAAGAATCATTTAACAGTCTTCACTTAAATCCATTTACATTCATAATCTTCCATTAATTAACAATGATATACTAAATGAATTTAAAGAGATTTTAAATTACAATTTTTTTATTACATTGGAAATCCCGACGAAACCATGCAGGTATGATAATTAGCAATATAAAAACAAATGACCCCTTGGTCTTAGTTTACCCCAACCTGTTCAGCAAGTAGCTGAATAGTGCAGAATTGCAAAGCTGATTTTCTTGGAATTTGGTTATCAAAGCATTATTTAGTCAGAGGGTTCACTGAAAAACAATTCCCTGTTTTTCAGTTTTCTCAACTGACTGGTAAAACTATGGGGATGGAGAAGAGGGTGGGGTAGTGACTTTAGAGGGGGGCAGAGACAGACGACCAGTGTTGAAGGACTCAATATTTACAAAGTCAAAATCCAGTAAGAGTTTTATTCAATTCACTTGTGTTGATTTTTCCAAAGACCAGAATAATGACAAGTATCGCTGGGCCTTATAGGTTTCAAGCAATACTGTTCTATAAAAATGTTATCACTCTAGTATCTTTGTGTATGTGTATGTATGTGTGTGTGTGTGTGTGAATTTGTAGAAATTATGCATTCTGAAGCTGAAGGTAAGAATTGACCTTTGCGTTGTTTTTTGGTTTGGTTTGTTTGTTCGTTTGGTTGGTTTGGGTTTTTTTTTTTTGGTTTGTTTGGTTTTTTTTCATACTGGATAATATTTCTGGTATCTTTCATGTGCAGAATTTCCAAATAATAAAACAAAGGTTTATTTTTGCTGGCACAACTTTGGACTCAGCTGTTAGTGGGCTATGACTTAGAGGGATATGTGCAATGATGACATAAAGCACACCTGGACATACTCAATACAATTATGCAGTATTGTTCTAGAAAAGTGTCTAGTAGCTCCTTTCAATTGCAATAGATCCCAAGGACTACAGTTAGAGCTGGACAGAGGTACTTCCACATCAGCTGTTTTTCCTGAAGCCATGCTGTTTCCTTTGCTATGTTAGCAGCTGGGAAGAACTGTTGGAAAACCTTTTCAAATGGCTGATTCTCTCCTAAGCTGTTTCATGCTCACTTTACAAGCTCTGTTGGCAGAGAGGATAGTCTGGAAGCTTGAAGTCATGGAATACACATAGTTATCTATCATTTAGAAGAAGAACTCATTCTTAGTGAGTCATGAGTTTGCACAATGCATTTTTTCTAAGTTTTTATATGCTTCCACTGCTTTGTTTTGATGTTATTATAACACTGCTACTCAAAAAAACCTCAAGAAATAGAAAAGTAATTCTGCAGTAGGAAAGAACTCTGTTTAGAATGTCTGTCACAAAAACATATTGCTATACATATCTAACCTAACAGCAAGCAATTTTCAGTCATGACAATTTTTTATTATATATCAAAACAATTTATTGAATATTCCCTTGAAGCATATCTCTTTGTCTTGGTAATAGAAACGTATCTATATCTATTCCTCAGTTTTCATCACTAAATTTGAAAATATTTTCCTTTTTAATGTATAGTATTTCTTTTACTTTGCCCTTGAATTTCAAAATGGCCAAGATGAAAATACCATGACATTGAAAAGAAATGAAAGCTTGCTCTTTTAAATTCAAATCTGTTGTATTTTTGATGCAAGCAAACAAGCAAACAAAAATCTCTAAGCAAGAAACAACTTTTAATGATACAATTTAAAAAAGATGAAGAAGAGATTTTGTTGCATCAGTAATTCTAAATATTATTAGTTTTGGTAGCTGAATTCAGATACCAACAAGAAGTGTTAGAGTGAAACTGGGAGCTAATTAAAGAATTCACTGTGTTGAATTAAGTACGTTTTTCCTGAATTTTAATCTGAATGGTTTTTTCATTGTCTGAACAAAAGCTGTGTCATTTTAAGCTTATTTATCTGTTTTTAGTGTCATATTCCAATCAGATATGTTTGGAGAGTTTTAGTATGCTGTGAATTTGCATGTGAAGGAGCCACGGGCAACCAGTCTACCTGAAATAAAACGTGAGGTTGGAAAGTAAGTATGCAGTTCATAATGCTTTACTGGGTCAGTGTTTCTAAGTATTGTGGAAAACATATGAAGAGTTCACACCAAAAATTCAGCATGGTGCTACTGTAGTAGTTTGCAGATAATTTTCCTATATAAATGTGTAGGTAGGTAAAATTTTCTTTGTGGAAAAAAAATTGAAATGAAATTGTAGCCTACGTGTAAACTTCCTCTGATGTCTTTATATAGATATCCCTCTGAAAACACTGCAGAATCAAGATCCATTATAACGAGTTCTGTAGGTTTGTTTTACTTTCTGTTTCTTTTCCTTATTCTGAGCTAGGAATATACTGAAAATCCTGCTTTACAAATGCTTGTATAGCAACTAGAAATTTCTTTTAACCTCTCAAGAAAAGGCAAAATAATACAACTTCTGACCTGCAGGTCCCAGGGGTAGGCATGGTTGGAATATTGCAAGTGTTAAGAAAATGAGCTACTTAGAGAAATGAACTCAATACTATGATCCTTCCATAAAATTTCAACTTGCATTTTGATAGCATAATGTTCAGTTCTGATTTTAAAGACAGAAACTAAAACTTTTAGGATAAGAATTTCAAGAATGTTAGATTTTCAGTAGTGCTTTTCCACCTATTACCTCCACTTACTAGTAGGTTCTGTGGACACACTGCTCTTCTGAAAGCTAAATTCCACTTAACTTCTGTGTAAATCTCTAACTAAATCTGTAGTTAAAAATACATTAGGACTGAGCAAAAATGTTGTTGGAGAAGAGAAAACTGAGATGAAACCTCATCAGTACATTTGAATATGTCAAAAGCAGGTGCCAAGAGGATGGTGCCAGACCCTTTTCAGTGGTGCTCAGTGACAGGACGAGGAGTAATGGTAATAAACTAAAGCACAAGAAGTTTCATCTCAATATGAGGAAAAATTTCCTTCCATTGAAGGTGGCAGAGCACTGGAACTGCCTGGGGAGAATGTGGAGCCTTCCTCTCTGGAAACATTTCAAACCAACTTGGATGCATTCCTGTGTCACCTGCTGTAGGTGACCCTGCCTTGGCAGAGGTGGGGTGGACTGGATGATCTCCAGAGGTCCCTTCCAACTGTAAAGATTCGATGATGCTTGGAAATTAACTTATCCACATTTGCCATGGGCAGATAGTGGTGGAAGAACAAAGAAGTACTGTTTAGTTTAGTTATCAGCTACAGCAACAATAACAATAAAGGATAACAGGAAATTAACAGTAATCTTTTTCATTTACATATTTATATAAATAGTATAAAACAATATAACAAAACTGACAAACTTCTTCCTTTTCTGTTCTCATTGTCTGCCATATTCTTGGTTTCATAAAGTTTCCTACTTTTTGTTCAGTTCCTTCCTTCAACACTCCTTTGTCTAGAAATCTGTTTCTATTGTGTCATCAGCATAATGTCATGACCACTCTCCTTGAAGTACCAAGTGTTGGAGAATTGCAGTTGGTGATGGCATCGAGGTTAAAGTTAAATTACTGAGAATTACTCTGCCAGCTGAAAAGATGAAACAGTCGAGTAAACTGGCTGCATTCATATATCCACCTGCATTGCCTTTACATATCCAGCATATCTCTATGTTGTCTGTTTAAGGCAGGTATGAATTTAATTTGTTTTGAATGGATGTACTTCCTCACTATGTACCCAGAGATGTGAACTGTAAATATCATCATATATTGAAAGCACTTCTGGTTGGTGAAGATTTGTACTTGTTTAAGAGACTAACTTCCATTCTACCACCTTTTCCTTGAATGTGGATGAAGTCTTAGCACATGTCATTTCCTTCTAAGAGTATCATTTTTCATCATGGGCTGACTATATTCTTTTTTTCAATTTATCCAAAAATTTTAAGAAACTGTGTCCTTTCAAGGACATCTGGAACATCACTGGGAACTGGATTAGAAGGCAAGAAC
>JAWWLZ010000001.1:111116833-111129846 GCA_035041345.1 Poliocrania exsul | reverse complement strand
TCTGCCCAACTAAAAAGGAAAAAATGTCCCCAGAAACAGAAGGGGCAACCTGGCCCCACCCAAGTGATCAGCAGTCAGCTACTTTCTTTGTTAACTACTGGCATGGACAACTGGCAGGGGAGAGAATTTACATAATAATCCCAAACTACAACACATGACATGGCAACATGAATGATGTATTCTAGCCATATTTATCATCAGAGAGATATGATGAAAAAAAATCAATGCATTCAAGCTGGTGGCGTTCTTGAGTGCAGGTTGTCTCTGCTGTCAGCATGGAAAACCTTGGAGAGCTTTCCAAAGCCACAGCACACCTGACACCTTCCTCACGTGGAGAAAATCAGCAGGGACTTTTTTTGTGCTACATTTTAAGGCACTTGTGCCTTCCAATGTAATGAACAAGAAAGCTTAAAGATATTTCTTTGTACTTCTCTGCAACCTCATCAGGCCATATTTTATATATATTTGTAGGACCTGTTATGTACCCTGTTTTTAGTTTCAATTTTACTTTCTTTACGGATTATATGGTGTAGACATATCTTCATATGTTTTTGCAGCTCAGGAATCCTTTTTAGTGAAATAACTTGAAGTTAAGGAAGTGAAAGGCAGCACTGTAAGAATAAGAAAAAGATCTCTGTTACTGGTTTCTTAAAAAAACAATCCCATGAGTTGAGGGAGTAGAACAGTACATTCCCTTGACTGTATTTGGAATTGATTTATCTACTTCACCATGCTCTCATGATGCCACAAAAGAAGAGAGAAAAAAAACATATTCAGGATGCAAATAAGACAAGGGAAGACAACAGAAACCCAGCTTTTGCATAGTCTCATGCTGATCCACATAAGATTTCCCATGTAGATTTATCATGGCAAACTGATTTTCAAGCTGTAATTGCCTCACAGATTTTAGCTAGACCATGCAGTAGGTTCCATCAGAATCTTATGATTTGTTACTGAACACCCAGAGTATAGTACTTCAGAGTTTTTAAACTATGCAAATCAGCCTGAGGGGGGAGGCTGTTACTTCACTTTATCTTAGCCTATTTCTCTACTTAAAACTATCTGCTGTGTCTTATAACTTGGTAAGAAATAATCTCCTTAAATTTCAATAGAACTGGAAAATCAAAAGATGATTATTTTTTGACTTAGAATAGCATATTGGTACTAATCTATTTGATAACAGCTGTGGATGGACAAGGTGGAGTCAGAATGTGCCCTTGAATAAGACATAATTCCTCCCCCCTTCCAGGTTCTTGCCTGTAGCAAGAGGTTCTTGCCTTCTTCACCTATTAAGGTAATAAATCCAGTGAAAATTCCAGAGACACAGCTTTGTTTCATCTTGTATATTACCCAGTAAATCTATGTCTAGCTCTAAATTTGCCATAAAAAATTGTCTGCACTAGTATTTTTTTCCCAGCCACACATACATAGTGGGGAAATTACCAGCAGTATTAAGCAATTGTTTCTAGAGCAAAATTGAAGCAGCTCAATTTTCTAGATGTTTGTTTTGTATCCATTTTCTGTGTCCTCCTCTGCTCTTGAACTGATCACGTCTCTGTTTCCCATTAATTCATCTGTGCAAGACCCTTCCACATTTATGCTGCACCCCAAATACACAATGAAGACTGTTTCCTTCCTTCCCTAAACTTAGTAGTAATTTGCCAACTCAGAACTAAAGTTGTTGATTCTTATGTAGCTTTTCTTCATTTGTGTTTCTAAGTTGACTTTCTTCATCTATCCAGCTGTTGAGTTCTGCAGAGCATTGAAGATATGTTTAAGATGTATGTCTAAACTTGATGTGAGAGGACAAGACTAAAAATGAAAGAAATAGACAGAAACCCCAACCCTACTGGCATTGGTATTAATAGAAAAAAATATGGAAACTTAGACAATTAGAAAGATCCTTTTTTTCCTAAATAAAAGGCTGAAAACAATTGCAGAGTTCTTGAAAATATTACCTTAATATAAGTTCTGAGATTTTGAGGGAAAAAAGAGCTAGTTTTTTTCAACTCTTTTTTTTTTTTTTAATAGCTATATACTTTCCACAAGAGAAACACAATTTAAACTTATCTCATCAAGTAACTGTCTGGGGCACAGATTTTTTTTTTTTAAAGCACAAATGCTAGAAGGCAGTATTGAAACTGATCTTTCAGCATTGAATTTTCATGCCTTAAGAGTGCTTGATAATTATACTGTTGAATTAATGTTCTTTTTTCATATACTGAATTTTTCTAAAACTCTTTTGTAAAATGTTTTAATGGATTTTATTCTTTAGTCAGTGAAGGATGGGTCTCAGCTGTAAGACAGAAGCTAAGGGAAAGTCAAATTATAAATATAATATGCATTTAATAGTTAAACAACAATTTTTACCCAATGGAATTTTTAATGGTGGAATTCTCAGTATAGTGGCTCACACTTTAGTCATTGAATCCTTAAGGTTTTTCTTAAACAGAATTCGATTTAACTGGCTTGTAGAACATTGTGTACTTCATCTTAATTTTGAAGGTCTTACTTCCCAAGTGTTAAGCTTTCTACATATCTCTGATGGTCCCTGTTCTGACCCATTTTTCTCATCCGAAGTAGCATCAGATCCTCTTAGAAGTCCAGGCTCCAGCATCTGTGTGAGGAGTCACTGGGCACAGGAATTTAGAAGAGGAGACTCTTTTGAAAACCCTTGGTACTCTCTTGAACTGCTATATTGAGGGACTGTGAACAGGAGGATTTGCCTGGAGTCTCTTTTGGAATTCAGTGCCCTGGTATATTACACAGAAGTGTTACTCTTTTACCTTTTTACTTTGTCAATCACACAAGTCAAAATTATACAATCAAATAATCCACAACTGTCCTGCCAAAAAATTGACTTGCTTCTACACATGCTCCAGAGCTCCAGGAATTATTTTGTCTTCCTTCTCTACTCACAGTTTTATAACCCTTCTATAGACGCATATTTCTGTAGCTTTCTGTTGTTTTTCAGAAATGTTCTGAGTTGGAATTTCATGAAATCTCAACCTTAATTGCAGTAATGCAGATAGGCATTTTCTCCTTCTTGGTGGAGTTGGTGTTGGCTGGGCTTTAGTTTAGCAATGTACATGATAGATACATCCAACATTCTTTACCAGTAGCAGAGAAAGTCTTGCTGAGTAAGGAAGTTTAACATTTAAGAGGGTCTAAGATGTAGTGTAAAGCTTAGTTTGCTTAAAAACCACCATGAATTTCAGACTGTGAGAGTTAAGAATCCAGCTGATTTTAGGACCACAGTAGGTGGCCTCCTACTTGCTGGTTAGTCTGCCTTGATCCTGGATAGCAACTGACAGCCAGCTCCCTCCAATGACTGGTCTTTGGGACTACCCAGGAGCTGACACTCAGCCTCATGCAACTTGCTGACTAGTCCAGCAAGAATTTTGCTGGTGACCAATTCCCACTGAGGCTCAGGATACAGAGTGTGTTTACACAGAAGATAGACACAGGATTTAATAAGGGTGTAGGATAGTTGTCAAGCCTGACATATTGTCAGTTGGCTTTACTGGCTGGCACCTGCTTACATTACTGGCATATTTGGCCTTCTTTCACCTTTATTCTTGTATGCTTGTTCCTCCGTCATCTGCTTTGGTCTTTCTCTTTTTTTCTCCTGTGTTCTCTGCCCAAAACATCCCATAATAAGTTTTATTCACAGTTAAATAATGTATTTTGTTCTGTGGTGCAGTATATAATCAATTGAAAAAATAGCTGTTAACAGCTGCATTCAGAAATCAGATTATTAATTATAGTGAAAGATATATTTGGTTTGTTCAGTTTTTGGTTTAGTAGAATATTTGAGTTTGTTGAATTTCAGGTATGTATGACAATCCCCAAGCAAAGAATTTAAGTTTAAACAACTGTCTCAGTTGCACTGAAACTATAGGAAATATAAATGTTTATGTCAGACAAGTACTCTAATTGCTGTGATATGAATTGAAGTGGAATTATTTGTGAGATTAATTGTTTTGATAAATTTTAGTATGCCAATATCTATATGTTTACCTCAAAATTATATATTTCTCCTTGTTTATAAGATATAACCTGGATCAATAATACTCTAGCCCCAGTTCTTGACAAATGAGATCTTTAAAATTGTTCTCTGTAGGGAGGAATAATTTAATTAAAATGAACATCATATCCTTCGTATTCTGCTGCTTTCATTCTTCCCCAGATATTTTGTCATATTATTACTAAGATTAACAAATTATTCAAAATATTATTTTATGGGGAAGAGAATAAAATATTCACATTCTGATTAAAAATTTATATCTTTCAGTCACCAGAGGGAATTTGAATTCCCTGATTTACTTTTCTGTCACAAAGCCTGAATGATTAGGTAGGGCCTGTTTTGATTTGATAAAGCCACTGGGATTGTACCTGCCTGAGTGTATTTGCAAAGGAATGCATATCACTAGTACCTCTTTTCTCTCCATATAAGTCTCTGTAAAAAATTATTTTTCTTTCTCTTCTACCTTTTATGATGCATACAGGATCTTATTTTTAGCTTTTACAATATTTATGCTGAAATCCTTCCAGTTTACCTGAAGATCAGGTTGATATCTTCTATCATGATGAGTAGTAACAATCTTGCATCTTACACTACTTAGGTTTAACCAATATTTATTTCTTCAAATACATTATTGATACCAAGTTCACCCAATGGTAATTACATTATTGATACCAACCCCACCCAACCCCCAAACCAATACAGAAAAAAAGAGAATATGGGCACTACTGCTGTGTGCAATAGAGGGGAACGTGTTTTGACTGTGACCCAGACTTGGCTTCTATTTTAATGTGTTCCTTATTATTCTAATAAATTAGAGCATATAAGCCAACAGAGGGGATTTTCATATTTATATTAAGTGTAGGATGTAATTTGTGTATTCTTAGACAAGTGCAGAACTAAGACTTGCATAACAAATAATTGAATTGTGAACTTTACTATACAAAGAGTAGAGTCTCACAACTATTGAAGCATGCAACACAAAATTCCTCATCACACATTGGAGATTATATTAACTCTGTAGATAAAGTGCTTTATTACATTCATAGTCCCTTGGTCTAGTACCATCTTCTGCCAAGTGGAGGGAAATTAAACTTATTTCTTTGCACATTAATGATATCTTTTGAGATGAAAACACCTTTGAAGGATCATGAGAGCATTGGAAGAATGTTTTACTTTCTCAGACTCTTTTTGCTAGGACATTAATTTTACCATGAAGTGGTTTATATGCAAGGACTTGACACTTCTAATATTATTGGTAATATGCTACTTTGGATAAAACCTGTATTTGCAAAAATAGTTGAAATCTTTCAAAATTATGTAGCTAATAAAAATGCACTGAACCTTAAATGGTTTCTACACTTGCATCTTGTTAAGGTACTTGATAATTTTATTTTCATAAACCTCCACTTGAGAGAAGCAATTTCTCTCTCTCTCTTTTTTCTCTCTTTTTTTTTTTTTTTAAACCAGAGAGACAGTGGTATGGGTGTACTAAAGTTTTTCCTTAGTAAAACTGTGACTGTTTCAAAGTAAAAACTTGAGGCTTGACTGGTAAGCAAATTCTTTTTTCTCATAATTGTTTGGTGAAGCATTTGGAAAACAATTTTCATACAAAGTCTAAAAGGAGACTTAGAATGTAAACTGTCTCATAACAACCATCAAGAAGTCCATGAAACTTCCTAATATGACTCAACTTTTTTATCTCTTAATTGGAACTATTAAGGTCCTCTTTTAAGTTGTTAAGTTCAGTCTAGTTAACATGAGAGTTCTTTTAACAGATGAACTTAAAGAATGCAAATCATGTTTTGTGTTTGCCTTGTTTGCCTGCTTGTATTATAAGAATGTTTTGTGGATTTAAGTGAAAATTCTAACATTGAAACAACTTATGATGTTGAATTTGTCCTTTATGTGACTGCTTCACAAGAACTGAAAATCCCTTATAAATTAAATAATTTTCTCCCTCAGAAAGATATTAAAATCCTCCAAATATTATATGCCCATAAAGATTGATATCTATTAATTATAGGTAGCCTTTTTCACAATGAAAACTAACAATATAAGCTGATCCCTGAGGTTTGCTGCCATTTTTATTATCTCTGCCACATACAACCTGCAGAAACCACAACCAGAATTGCATTCTGTCCTGTTAGAGGTTAGTCCAGTTTCTTTTTTTTTAAGCCATTACATACAATTTTCTCCTTTCAATTAAAGAGGAAAATAAGATGTTGATTGCTGAAAAGAACTGTTTTTCAGACCTGTGTTTTTTACAAGCACAAACAAGCAAATCAGTTTTCTCACATGCAATAGCACAAAATACTATACATTTTATTAGCATGTGAGTAGTTGTTGAGGAAATTGTGGATGATCCTCATTTTCCAGCTTATCTTGCATCCTTTCAAATGTAAAACCACCAGCTGTATCCTATTAGACTTTTCTTCTTATTGTTTTATCCGTTTTCTAAATCAAGACTTAATTTTTATGTCATTTTTATTTATTTGATGCACAGATTTACCTAATTCTCCCAATTCTAAATTAAGTGGAAATGCCTTTTTCCTACTTTTTGGTTCCTCTGTCTGTTATCAATTAGAGAAATACAGAGGTGTTTTGAAGCCTATTTACTTATGGAATCACTCCATTCTATATACAAAGTTAATTAGACTCAGTTGTTTTCTACAGGTCTTGTTAGTCTTTGTAACAGAAGCATGTTTAAATGATTCAAGGTGAGAGGGAGAGATTCAGTGATCCCAAATTACTTAGATGACCAAACAGAAATTTTGATGGGAATACATCTGTTATACCTCTCCAAAAAAACAATATTGGTGATGAACCATTCACTCTCACGGGGAAAAGCAGGGACTGAAAACAAGTCAATGTTATTCAGTAGCCAAATAAAAAATGAAACCTATTTTTAACAATGAGGTTAATTAACTCAGAGAACAATTCTCAATGAAATGAGGAGTATTCACTATCACTGACAAATTTTAAATCAAGTGCATGAGTTTTTTCTAATTAAGTTCTCTTGTACAAGAAGAGTTATTGAGACTAAACCTTGATTTTTCAAATGAGAAATCCTGTGTATTTAGGTCAAGTTAGGCAATCACAATGACTGAAATATTTAGCAGTGAAGAAATGAAAAAAAATCTCTGCAGAGTTCTGGATAAGTAAATACTTTTTAAATATGCTTTTATTAGTACAAGACAAAAAAACCCTTTGAAATTTCCAAATCAACATTTTCAGAACTTTCATTATGTTATTTTTCTTATTCTTTTACTATGTCAGGACAAAAACAGGGTGTGCTGGTTTAAAGGTAAACCAGCTGGAGAAATGAACCCAGCTCAGGAGAGATTATAAGTCAGTTACAATTTAATAAAAAAATTATTATAAATACAATGACACAAAGAGAAATTGGTTTTAACCAAAAAACCCCGGCAATATAATCCAGTACCCTGAGGCACAAACAGAATGGTGTTCATTGGTCCCTGTGCTGAGCCCCACGTGGTTCTCCTGAGTCTAAAATAAAAGGAAGGGAAAAACCTCTTGGTGCAGATGATGGTCACAGTCTTGTCGAGAGTGGCAGTCACAGTCCTGTTGAGGTTCTGGTCCTCCTCTGAATCTGAGAAGTGGTCCCTGAGGTCTTCAAACCCCAAGATTATATACCCTCAGGTCCAGGTGGGACTACCCATTACCTCCCCCAGGGCGGGGAGTTCCACAATGGGTGATCTAATTCTGCGAGTCATGGGGGTATTTTGAAATTGTTTCTGGCCCATTAGCAGACATGCCCCCTCAGGCTGGGTGTGAAAGTGCCAACAACTTCCTGGAGGAGAGTTATAACAGGTCTTATCTCACAGGCTTCTTTCACACCCAGCTTATAGCCTGAGGGGTCAAGTGTGCCCTGGGCAGCTGCTGCAAATGGTCCATTGTTAACATTTCATGGGAAATGAATAGAGGTTGTAGAATACATAGCTTTGGCCACACCCACACAGTGATAAACTGGTTGCGCCTGCTCAACTAGTACACAGGGGCAAGAAATCAAGTACTTCCATTAGATATAGACTGTGCAAGCTTCCTTTTCTTTACCATTACAGTCTATTGCTTCCAAAGGATCACCATTTTCTTTTAAGTTTTATGGTCATTAGTCTTTATACAAAAGGAAAATATGTAATAATGAAATTAAATTTGGAGATCCAATATATTCCATCAGAACAAGCTATAGATTTTAAGACAATTAACTGCTTTTTTTTTTAAGTCTTTCTCACTCTTCTCCAACTTCTCACTGCCATGTATCAGAAAATAAACTTTTTTTCCTTTAGGTTGACACCAAATGACAATTCATAAAGATCTGTTCTTTGTCATCTTTAAAACAAGAATTTTTTTCCTCTACCTTTTCTTCAACTTGACACCCATGACACGCAGCTATTGGGAAAAGTGTTTGTTCCTACATTTGTTCAATGTTTGACTGCAAATCATTTATGCCTTGAGCTGCTTTGGAGACTGTACTCTACTGTATGGAAAAGGAACATGTCTTAGAGTTGAAGAATGACAGCTTCTTGTTTTGACAGATTTAAAATGGATTATCTTCATTGATAAGTCACTTGCAAGAACATTTTCGTTCTCAGTTATCTCACAACAAGTCCTTGTCAGTGAAAGTTACAATTACGGACCTAAAATGTCTCATTTCTATGCCAGAAAGGTATTGTTTTCATGTGGCTTCTTCCACTACTGCACTTTAACTAAGTTTTAAAAAGGAATCAGCAATGATGATTGGTTTTCTTCTTTCCTGAATCAGAAGAAAAATAACTTGTCTCCTACTAAGAACTAAAAATGAGCAGTTTGTGCAAAAAATAAGTAAAAGCTGAATTTCAGACATTTGCTTTGTATTTCATAGGAAAATGAAGTATTCATCTTGCCTCCTAAATTGTGGTTGATGGTGTGTGATTTCCATTTTGGGATTCACACAGAGGTACAGGGTCTGTAGCAGCCACCCCTGTTCAGAAACACTGCACATCCTGTTTACCACTGAGCTGTCCAAAGCCTGCCTTGTGTGTCAGTATGATTCATAATCATCTTGACACTGCCAAGTAATTTGGGTCCTTGATCCCTTCCAGAATATATTAATTCCCAATTTTAGGCTGGAATTTATTTATTTATTTTTTAAATCCAGTTGATTTCCTACATGATTACTCCTAAGTATGTTGCTCTTTTTTTTAATTTAAGTCCTTGAGCATATTCCTCTCTAAATTTAAGAGCCCACCAGCTTATTTATTTATTGGATTTTTGGAATATTCACTACAGTTTACTCCAAATTACAGCAACAGAGTGAATTTTAACCTTGTTCACACAACAGGAATTAATGCACAGGCCCCAGGCATGACCTGCTAATTGTCTTGATGTCTGGAAACTAATGCCACATTTCAACTACTCCTCAGGGAACCAGTAGAAATGCAATAAATATCATATTAGCTACAGGAATTCAGGGGATAAAATATTATGAAGCTTCCATGAAGTATTAATGAAATTTAAATATGATCTATATCTATACCTGAGTCTGAAAGTGAGCAGCTGCCACATAAACTGATCCAACATGACCCAGATCTTTGCAGCAGCATTAAAATATTTCTTAATATTTCTAAACTGATATGTCCTAACATGGTGTAATGACTGACTAGCGGAGATGTACATAAACAGCATGTGAGAACACGTGACAATAAAAGATGATATTGTGTAGATGTGAATTTTCAGAGTTTGAAAAAATGGTTCTGTCAAAAATCATTACTTGTTATAAAAAGAACAAGTCAGTGTGAGTTACCAGTTTGGCCATAAAAATCCAAAATGTCTCTAAAGTAGAAAAGCACTTGACAGCTCAAGGGTTTCTTGCTAGAAAATGTTGATTTTGTTTTCTATGCTTCCTCTAGGGACAAATCATTGTTTTGTGATAGTCTTGATAAGCTCTGGAGCAGGTTTTGCATGACAATGGTAACAGTCAGAGCAAAAGATGTATTCTTTAAATTGTCATCCTAGACATATGGTTGCTGGCCTCTGTATGAGGCTACTGCAGTTAAATCAGTACTTATTCTTAAAACTATGATAAAATCCAACAGCAGTGACATCCAGGTCATTTTTTGACTGCATTTTCTCCTGGACCAAGGAATTGATCAAAATGACATGCTAATACCAGAAATGAAGTCTTCTCTCATGAATTTTCTTTTCCTACACAAAGTTTTATAAACTTGTTTTCAGAGTGCATGAATTTCATCTTTTCTTTTTAACATCAGACCACAAGACACATCTTGAACTCATAGGTAGCCTTAGGAAGAGAAGACTGCTTGGTTTTAGTACCATGTTGTCTGTTGCTGCTGTTGTTAATAGGTCGTGGGAAGTCCATATAACACATCTTAAACCGAATAAGCAAATGACTGTTTTGTAGCTGGTATTGCTTTATATGTGTAGCATATAAAACACAAGCAGTTAAATGCCTCCCTGGCATCTGATCCTGTCAAATCTCAGAAGCTAAGCAGGGTCAGCCCCAGTTAGTACTTGGATGGGAGACCTCCTGGGAATACCAGGGGCTGTAGATCCTGAGGACTTCACTGTCACCGTCCAAGCTTGCTCGGCCATGGCAGATGAACCTTAGGAGAGGTAAAGGGTGGGGCCAGTTTCACTCACGCTGTGCCTCACCTAAAAAATCCACTGCACAGGCTCGAAGGACACACCCACGTGGGTAGAGCCCTTCCCAAATCTTCATTCGCAAAGCCGAGCCATACATAAGAAACAGTAGAACAAAAGTTTTGAAATATTTATTCTGCTGTCTGAGAGAAAGAAACTACATAAAATTGTGAAACTAAACTTCTATAGAGAGAAGGAATGAGATGTCAAGCTTTGAGGATATTCTGTGAACATACCAGCTCCTAGATAAACCCCAAGCACTTCAGTTACATTGCAGCAGTATTTTGGTTGACCTTTGAATATTTTCCCTATAAGGACAAGGACAAAGAATTCTATCTGCAAAGTTCTGAGCTTTGAGGAGAAAAGTTTTGTTTAAGGGAGACAGCTTTTAGAATAGTTCATATAAAGTCTGAACCTGCAGCTATAAGAAGTGGTGGTCTGCCTAAGGATTTTTAATGAACCACTGGTAATACAGAATTTCATTTTGTATTTTATTTGTTTTCATTTGAGCCTGATATATTTTCAGGTGGAATAATAGGTGTAACAAATTCCTTCTGAATTTTGGAATCTAGAGATTACCTGTTGACAAGTTTCATTGTTTAACATTGAGGCTGGCATTGCCACATGTTGGGTTTTAGGATGTTACACACAAAACAGAGTTGTCAAAAGGATACATAAGTGGAGCAAATATATATTTGTCTAATTTGATAGGCTAAAATATGTTATTGTTAGTCCAGGTACAGTAATACTGCCATTCATAGTCAAAAATAATACAGAAAAGTCTCTGTTACCATGGTTAAATTGTTACATAGAAAAACTTTCCTATTATCTCCTCTCTTTTTTCTAGTGTAATGCTGACTCTTCTGATGTCCCTTTGGATTTTAATCTTGACAACATTCGTCCTCCTCAGACCTAGAGGTCAAATGAGGATGTCAGAGCTGCCACTGCCCCCATTCCTTTGCTTGGAAGGTGGTGAAAGTGTTTATTCCTCAACAGTTTGGGCATCTGGCTGGATTTAGTTTTATACATTATCTTAACACAGTCTGCAGTCTCTTTAACGGTTGTCAGTTATTCAGTTTTCTCTTTTCTGCTTTATCCAAACTGGTTTAACAACACTGTATTCCTGTAGTGACCATTGTCATTTGTGTTTATAGTTTTGGATGTCAGGTACCATCCTGTGTTTATACTCTTGCAAACTGTTTTTTTAATTCTAAAATAATAAATAATTCAGTCTGTAGTGTTGCTTACTCATATCTCTATAAACTCAAAATATCCTAAACAAAACATGAATGGTAAACAATTGCAATAATAAATTTTAAGAAGTTAAAAACTTTAAAAATGTTTTGAGTGAAAACTTAGACCAAGACAAACATTAATCAAATCCTAAGACCTTGCCTTGTAATGCTACTAAAAAGCATTTCAGTAGTAATGCAAAGAAATCATATTTACTGGATGTGGTAATTTTGGCTTTAGTTTCAACTAGGCCTCACTAGGCCTCTGTTTCTGCAGGCCCAAAGAGACTACATAGATTAAAGGGGACAAACATCACCTGACTTAAGCAACCAAAGAGATATTTCATATCATTTCGATGTCAAAATAAGAGTATAAGAGAAGGTGTGGGTGGTGCCTGTCTCAGACCCTTGATGGTCGGGTGCTGAGCTGACCTGCTATCACCCTTGCTGGGGAGTGTTGGGCGTCATTCACCACTTTACAGCTGTCTGATTTGGGAAGTACCCTTTTTTGTTGTTGGTTTTCTCCTCTCTTGCCGGGATCCTTTGGAGGGAGTTTGTTGGGTATTGGTTGAGTATTTTTTGTGAGTTGGTGTGGTAGTTTTAGCTAGGCCTCAAATTAACAGGCTCAAAGAATCTATGTAGATTAGGAGAGACAGCTATCACCTGACTTAAGCAAGCAAAGAAATATTTCATACCAGATGATGCCAACCTGAGATACAGTAGTACAGTAGTAGGAGGTGTTCACTCAGTTCCATCATGGCTGAAGTAGAGGAAAGAGATGCAGCTGCTGCCCTGCTGTCTTGGGCCCTGCTGCTGCTACTTCCATTTTGTTTTATTTTCAGGGAAGTAGAAACCTTTAGTTGTTATACTTTCTGTTTCTTACTGGGTGTCTTTTGGGGTGCTTATAGATCCAGAGTGATGGAATCTGTTTTCGGAGGGAGGTAGAAAATTGTTGTATAGCTAACTTGTGTAAATGTGTGTTATATTGTAGCTTGCTTTTAATTTTCTCTTTTCTGTATGTCATAGGTTCACCTAGGTGGGCCTAAATTTGAGTTTTTTGAAGTTCAGCCTGGGTCTGGGGGCTGTCAGCTGAT
>JAWWLZ010000001.1:111069076-111092189 GCA_035041345.1 Poliocrania exsul | reverse complement strand
GCATAATGCCCCTTTGGAAATCTTTATTTGCACAAAACAAAACACTGAAAGACTGAGAATAATTGTCTTTCAGAAGGAGAAATGTTTAATGCTTTAAAAAATTGTCTTGGAATAATTACCTCACAACATATTCTTACCTCAAAACGTGTAATATGAATATTTAATTTCTTCTAACTAAAGGTTCTATATACCTATGTCAAACGAAACCAAATGTCTTTGGATACTAAAACCAACATACTCCAAATCATGTCATCCTTTCTCTCCCATTGATTGTCAGTGTCTGAATCTTCATGTTCTAGCATTTGTCTAGGGTGACTACTAGAAGCCTTGGGCTATGTTGGAATCTGAATGCTTGGCATAAATGTTATATTTTTTAAATAGAGAAACAGGAAAGCGTTGGGCAATGTAGGATGATACTAAATTTTGTAAACTGTAGGAAAAATGTTCATGTGTAATTTAATTGTGGCAAAGTACATGTATTACAGTTGGATTAATACATGAAAATCCTATGTATTTGGTATTCAGTGTGTATCTACTATGAGTGATAGCCCCATAGGTTGGTAATAATATTTTGCTTACATCTGTGTACCTCTTTAATATAGTGTAAACTGTACAGAGGTCTCTGGAGCATCTACTTTAAAGTTAGAAATGTTTCAATATAAGTTGTTACATTTCTTAGGGTTAATATGTGTGTTATGAACATAAGACAACAAATTCACACCTTTTGTCAGCTGATGAAGTAAGAAGAAAGAATTTAAATATTTCAGAGAAGAAGGAAGGTCTAAAAGTGTAAGAAGGCTTAATACTCACTTAAATTTGGGTAGTTTTACAGATTGGCAGAACCAAAGTAAGCTTTTTTTCCTGACTGTCTCACAGTGCATTGTCTCTTTGACTTTTTATATAAACAAATATGTAACTGTATTTTTGAATTCCAAGTTGGTAGGCCTTGGGAATTAACACTACAGCTGACTGGCCTTCTGTAGCCAGGATATCTATATGGGGATGGACACACAGAAGTTCTGTACAACACATTGTGCTCAGCTATGCAAATTCAAAATGTGCCCTGAGATACGTAGTCATAGTAAATGAAACCTCCTATAGGATTTAGTGGCTGAGTTAAAGCACTTCTCATCCACAAAAGGTGTAAAACTTTTAAACAGATTAGCAGCTTGTGATTCTTTTCCTCATAGAAATCTTCCCCTGTGCACAAATTACTACTGTTTACTGAATATCTCAGTTTTCTTTATTACAGCTGAAGGCAACATTTGGTTGAAGAAGCTCAGCTATTTATTCTTATGTCATTGCTACCTGGCCATATCATAGCTGCTACAGGGAATAAAATAAGAAGCTACTGATGATACCTTCACTATTTCTCTGTATTCTGTTTCTGAGGCTTGCAGCCATCAGTGGCACTGATGTCCTTAATGATTTCATTCTTTCTTTCTTTTTTTTTTTCCTTTGAGATTGTCCCAGTGGTATTACTCAAAAATAGTATTACATTCTTGTAATTTTCATTAGGCTGATGCCCTAGAAATGTCTCACTGTAACACAGAAGTGGTAGCCAAAACGTTATTGCTGTTGCCATTTGCATATCCTAAGTAAGGTTTCTGGCTTCCATTTTGCTGGACACTCTATAGCTTGTCATATGAAATGGGAAGATTTTGTTCTGCAATTAGAAGCAAATCAGTCAAGTTTTAGATAATTACTAGTTTTACTTATTTATAATTTTTAGTAATAAATGAAAGAACTGTAACTCATAGCCAGCCAATTGTGACAAAAAGGCTGATCTTTTTCTCTTGTATCATTTAGGTTTCTCTGTAACAGCAGAGTTTCAGTATGAAACCCAGTATCAATCAAATGAAGTGGAAAGATCTCAGCTTGAATCTTTGGTTGATATACATGTGACTCATAAAGAATGGGATACAGAATCCAGAATAGTGACACTAATCTTTAATCTAGTGTTTGCATCCAACAAACCAACAAGGTGAGCTCCTAATCCTTTTTACCAACAGAACATGTAGTGAAATCCTGGCTGATAACTCTTAGTTATATAAGCCCCTCTCTGCATTCTTTTCTTCATTTTGTTTTCACCTCTGAGATCTATTATTTAAGATTTTCTCTTTTTCTGTTTCTCAGTATGGTATCTTTGGTGTTAAAACTGACAGTTTCTTTTTAATTCCTGTGAGATGGTTCTGTTGGGTTACTTCCATGGTCTGTGTGTGCATCATTTTACTTCTAAACATTGGAGTATTGAAAGACTTCCAATGAAAATCAGTTCTTCTCAAAATTCACAAAAGATCTACAGACCTATTTAGTCTATGTTCAAGTCAAGTACACCTGATACATACTATGCCTTGGAAAATTAAGGATATATTCCAATTTAAAATAATTTGTAGTTAATTTTACTGTAGTTTACTTCTCCACATTCATTTACTTCTCCAAATTCTCCACATTTTTTTGAACAGTAATTGCTTATATTTTATAACGTTTTCCTATGTATTGAATGTTTTTATCTGAGATTTTAAGGATCAAGGTTACTCTTGTAGTCTACTGGACTACAGGAGGTATTTGAAAGTTTCCAATGCTGTTCATTGCTGTGGAGCCAGTGGTTGAGGTCATTGACTTTGAAGGAGTTGACCTGAGTAAGGAATCTGGAGTTGAGTTAACGCTTACAAGCCAAAGTAAAAATATTTATGCTCAAGTATTTATGCAGTTTTCTGAACATACAACTCACACAGACACATTGGTTAGAATAGATTTGGGTAACAGAAACATAACTGGGCCACAGCTATTTCATTATTAATTTCAAGTGCTGCATTGTTTAAGTAACAAATGTGATTCTGAAGCTGTACTGTTGAAAAAATAAGCATTTTATATTTGGGTGCTGGCTTCTCAAGAGAAGATTTGTGGAATAGATCCAGACATTTATGTTATGGCTCTAGTTTTTCCTTAAAAGGCTTGGGTGTGTGTTAAAATGTAAATTACAATGTGAGGGAAGGTGTGTCGTGATATTGAAGGGTCACTATAAAAGCCTTAATATTTTTACTAATAGATTTTTTTAAAGTACTTAATGCTTACACCAAGAACATCCATATGTTAAAATACTGATGTAATTCTTTAGTATTTAGTTGCTCTCTTTTTAAAAAAGTCCTGCAGAAATCCCTGTTAATGTCACTTTTACATATTTCAGTTATTTTCTCAGACTTTCACAATATTATATCAAACTCACAGTGTCATTTGTATACAGCCAAAGAATGAATTGTGTGGGAATGATAAGATTTAAAATAGTAAATAGTGAACCTGAAAGAATCATGATATTTACAATCTATTTAGCTGATGGAAGTTTTTAAGTTTCTTTTTTTGCTTTCAAATTAGCTATTCTTACTATATATCTGGAAAGTATGCCAGACATGCAGATGGATTGACACTTAGCTTTTATTATAGATCCTTCCTTTTCTAGCATTCCTCTCAGGAAGTCTCTTTGGTTCCAACCAGGTTTATTTTTATGAGGTTATTTCCAAAAGCTGTGCCTCTAAGATGTACAGTTGTTCCAGGTTTTAGATGTTTGTCAGTGATGATAATTACTGAGGACTCTGAAAAAGGCTCCTATCACAGTGTTCAAGTTAACAGCTTCGATAGAATGGGCTGTTTCAGGCACAAAAGGGAAGCAATTGCTCTGGCAATACTGTAATCTCCTGGCAGGTATTTGATAGTAGTGAAGATACCAAATGTTGTCCAGAAAGGTATTATAAAACCTGAGTCATTATAGTTATATAAAGAAAGAACCATAATGTGAGACAGATTTTTTTTCCCCTTAAACAAATTCACACCCTATTTTATATAATAAGTGTTTGCCCCATACATATCAAATACAAAATGTAATGTATGTACTAAATAAATTCCATATTGTAAATTATACCAGCAACTGCACTCATTGTACACTGGGAAGGACATTGTCAGCAGGTCGAGGAAGGTGATCCTGCCCCTCTACTCAGCCCTGGTGAGGAACACCTGGAATGCTGTACTCAATTATGGACTCCTCAGGACTAGAGAGATGTGGAGCTCCTAGAATGGGTCCAGTGGAGGGTGACGAAGATGATTAAAGGACTGGAGGAAAGGCTGAGGGAGTTGTGCCTGTTCAGCCTCGAGAAGAGACAACTGAGAACTCATGTACAAGTATCTGAATGGAGGTGTCAGAGAATGGACCAGACTCTGCTTTGTGGTGCCTTGCAATAGGACAAGAAGCAAAGGACAGAAACTGATGCACAAGAAGTACCACCTGAACACAAGGAAGAACATCTTTCCTGTGCAGTGACCGAGCCCTGGGATAGGCTGCCCTGAGAGGGTGTGGAGTCTCCCTTAGTGGAGATATTCCAGAACCATCTGGACACAATCATGTGCCATGTGCTCTGGGATGTCCCTGTTTGAGCAGGGAGGTTGGACCAGATGACTCACTGTAGTCCCTTCCAACCTTACTCACTCTGTGATTCTGTGAACTGTTCTGTAAGTTTTGTATTTCTTTCTCTTATCTTTGATTTGCTTAGGAGATTTTGGTGGTGGAGTTTTTGTATAGAAACAGAACACTCAGCCAACCAACATTTAGTATAATGGACCTGCAGAATAGATGCAATTACATAAGAAACCCATATATTACAGATGTGATTTATTGCTTGAATAACTCAAGTTACTTAGATCAAAAATAAAACAATGAAATATTAAAACATGGTTTAAAAGTTTCAAATGGGATAAGGAGTGTTATCCTTTAGGTCCTCCATGAAAAAAATAAATAAAAAAAATCAGCCCTTTGGTGTTTTCCAAAGTAAACAATCAGCAGCGCAGTCCCATAGAGAGTCAGTTCAAGTACTTAGAGAGGTGGTTATTTTTCCACCTTGCATATACATATTTCCTGTCTTCTTTTGTTGGGCTGTAGCTTATGGCAGTGCTACCTTGAGTATAACTGTGGGGGAAACAGAGACATATTTCTGAGTAACCTGCTAGAAAGGAACTCTGCAGATCTGTCTTTTTCTCCTGCTACTGGCAGGACAGAGGGATTGCACAGCATCACTGACAACACCTATAAATCTCTTTGAGTAAGTAGGGTGCATTTCTTTACACCTACTGCAACTTGAATGTGGGCTTCTCCCTCTAATTCCACCTTCCCCAGCAACATCTTCAATGTGTTCAAAATATTTCAGACTGAATTTGTGATTTTGATGTAGTCGCTTCAGGCACAATGAACAGTTACAAATGGGAGGTAGTTCCTGTGCTCTTCATAATGATCTGTAATAATGAAAACTCTGACAGTTGATGTAAATATGTAATGCACTCTCTTTTGGTACATTTGAAGTTGACACATACATGTCCCCAGTGAGAAATTGCCCAATATATGCTTCAGGAAATAATGAAATACACTGAGAATGCCGCTAAACTGTTGCTGTATGAAGAAATCTCAAATACATATTTTTTTAAAACTGTCTACACCTAGGAAAGTTGTGATATGTGAAGAGACCAATACTTTCAGCTTTAAACTTTCAAAAGGGACTTGTTACTGACTGGTTTCTTGTGTTAGCATTAAGCTTGATTAGAGTAAATTATGGCTCTATATTTAATTTGTCATAATTTCTATTTTCCTTCTTTGGATGTAATTTCTAGTCTAAGAAACATTTTCTATCCAGTATATATCCAGAATCTTTTGTGTAGAATGGCCAGTCTTTGGTGAGGGGGAGGGAAACAGGGAAGTTTTAGTATGACTACATGTATTCATGTAAGTGTGTATGTATTTATATATTTTATATAGCATAGAAAAAAATATAGCTCCCTTTAGTACCTGTGTCCATGCTTTCAAGAAGCATGGAGATTTTCTTTAAAGCTTTTTTATTACTTTTCTCCATTTTTTAAAAACAAAAATTAAAATCTGACAAGGTTCAGGCAATAAGATTATTTTTGTCTGACTTGGAAGGTATCTTATGTGCACAATTATAGATCAGTTCTGTGACAATTTCCATCTAGTCCCTGTGTTGGAGAAAAGCTACAGCTTTCTCCCCTGTGAGTTTTCTGACTGTTTTGAGGTCTCTCAAAAAAACCCAACAAACAACCTACTGTTGCATGACACCCTGCTAAGAAACAATTTCTTCAGGAATGAAACCCTTATTTTCTTGTGTCTTCTGTGTACGCAGCTTGTCCCCTATCTCATCTCTGTCAGTATTTCATCATCACATCTGTAGTCAAAGTCACACTCTTGCATGTCTTACAAAGACACAAAGTGCTTATAAGGGGTTGCCATCCCTACCTACTTACTGGAAAACAGACTGAACATGTGAGATGAAGAAAGTGCTGTCTTAAGTGTTCCTGAATGCAGTCTATAGAGCAGTGCTGTTGGAAATGAAGACCTGTGTTCAGGTCTCTGTATCCAGAATGAGGGTTTGAATATTTATCTCAGACATTTGTGATGAGTAGATGAGTAGTCTACTCTGCTACTCAGTCTAAGAGGCATCATTTCTTTTTCATCCCTTGCCTGCTCTTTGTGTGTAGTCAGTACGCTCTGGGCATTCACAGCTGAGCAGACCTTATGGGAAACAAAGATGTGAACAGTCAAGGCTTAGATGGCACATGGATGGGAACTCAGGCAGGATTAGTGCTTATGGCCCAGGGCTACAAACTCAGCCTCACAGCTTTAGGCACTACAAAAGGAGACTGTGAGCATAAGTTTGATGTCACATGATGAAAGGTTGTTGCAGGCATTCAGTATTTTTGCCCACCTTGCTGTCACCTAAAATAAAAGCTAAATCTGCTGATGCACCCAAGTCTGATGGCACTGCTAAATATCAGTTAAATTTTTTTGAGGCAATAGAAGCGTTTTGGTTTTTGTTTTCTGCACTCACATTGTCTGTTTCCATAAATTTACAGTGTGGCCTTTATATTTTTCATGAGAGCATTTTGAATATAGCAAAACCTTTTGTGAGAACATATTCCAAAGGAGAGCTAATTTTAAAAAAGATGACATAGACTCAGCACACCACCTACAGAACAGAGCTTGTCCAGGAAATGTGGGACATTTCAGTAGAGATATGACTCGCCATAAAATATTACATTTCATTTCTTTGTGAGCGTTTTCTTTGAAAAGCAGTGTTATTTCTAGTGTGACAATCCATGAATAAACAGATTTGAACAGCTTTTCTTTGGGGTGCTGTTAGTTTTTCATTCTTCAGGTTTTATCAACTGAAAATGTGTTCCCTCTAAGCTTGTGTGATACTTGCCCTGCTGTACAGTGTCAGGGTGCTGTGGATTAGTTTTTGACAATCCCATTGTATTTCCAGCTCCAATTTCATATGTTCTCTTTCTGTCCAGATAGTGATAGAGTTGTCCTCAACAACACATATAAAGACTAAAAGGAAAATGACTCACCAGAAAAGACAAAAATGAATATTCTTTTCATGCTGAGGACGTTTATGGCAAGGAGTCCCTGAGGAGCTGTGATGTTCAGGCTTCAGTTTGGGATTGGCCTAAGACTGTTTGGTAGTACTGAGCTGCTGTTTTCACCAGGAATTAGCATTTTTTTTAGGTCCAACAGCACTGCCATGAAACAAACCATTGGAAAAGATCTGCAGGACCTGTGAAAGAAATTCTTTGATATAAGAGATATGCAATAATATCAATAAAGGAACCTAATTATTATTATTGCACTACCTTAAGTTGTTCAGTTGATGAGATATGAAAAATGTGAAAGTAGTGATATAAGTTTATTATTTTCCATATCTTCATTTCAAGGCTTTCAGAACTGCTTCTTACTCTAGCAATACTCCACCAGATTGCAAATTCAGTTCTAGTCATAAACCTGACAAAACAGGTAGCTTGTCAGTTTTATTTGATTAGAGATTGGAAAAGCAGGCACTTTTAATAGAAAAAAATGGATTTTTACTCTGAATTTGCTTTTATCACTATTATTACATTTTACAGGTCAAATGATTCTTTTCTTTCTAGTGGCAAATGCTATCATTATTCTGTAGTTATTAATTTGATATTTATAATTGCATGTAAGTATATTTGAAATTGAGGATCAGTAAGCAGGTCCCTGTATACCAGGAATGTAAATATTTATAAATACAAATTGCTACAGAATAATTACTCTGTAAGTAAGAATTATATTAATATTCTATATTCATTCCATGGACTGCCATATTTCCTGAGTCATACCACATGGTTACCTAAATGTTAAATTGCAGATAAATTGTGTTAAGATACTGTAAAAGACACAATAGTCTCCTGTGCTTTTCCATAGGTATCCAGAGCCATTCACTGCACGCTTCCTGGCAGGCAGTGATCCTGATTTCTTTGTGATTCTGCAAGCTGGACAACTTCTTCCAGCAGATCGCATGGGAACCCATATAAAAGTGGGAGACAGGCCAAAGATCTATAGCAAGAAGCATAAGACAACACTGATAATCGAGGTGAGCCTCCCTGAAAGCAATACACAAACACACCTTCAGGAGTGTAAGCAGGAAAAGAAATCCTATTCAACAGAGCAGCACTGAAGTACACAAATGCATGTACTGTTAACTGTTTTGTCATTCTTCACAGTGGACAAGAGCAAAACTAAATTTTGAAAATTGGCTCATGACAAGCAGGAAAAATATATTGTATTTTAATTTCTATGTTATCCTTTTGCCATCAGCATCAGAGACAGATACTTATCTTAATGCTGTTGCCCCAGCTCCATAGACAACATGATTTTCACAAAGAATCAAAATAATCACATTAAGAACTGGTGGAGAATATATGAGTAATTGAATATATGAGGCTTGGGTTATTGATTTTTAATTGTATTATACCTCTTATGATCAAAGGCACTAGAAGCTAAGTACTAAACTGTAGAAGATAGAATTTCAGAGCACAAAGCCAGTAATAGCTCTTCAAAATAAACAAAAAATTATTTTGTAAACAAGTAGCTTGTGTAAGTCTGAAGGTCAGGAGACATTTTAAGGCATTTATTCCTTCAGCAGTAAAAATGTTCATATTAATGCAGGAATTAATCTGTTAAAAACATACAGTAGCAGCAAACACCCCTCATTCTCTATAGATAATGGTTTGCACTTTAAATCTATTGACTGCATCCTGGCAATGTTTTCAGGCTATTACAATGGAAGTAAAATGGCAATACCAATTTAAGAAATAAGGTGGTCAAAACAAAGTCAATAAAAAGATGCATGGCAAATCCATCTAATGTTTTACCTCTGTAAGTGACAACTTGTAAAACAGTGAATAAGAAATTCAAATCCTGGAATAATAAGAAGGTCCTTTAATCCCTCCTACTTGTTTTCTTTTACTGTTTTAGATTTTTGATTAATTTAGTCTCTTTGTATAAACAGCAGTGATGCTTGTCAGTCTTCCATTTGAAAAAGGAAATGGCTGACTGCATATGTTCTGTGCACTTTTATATTTACAAGATGCTGTATAACACAGTTACAGAGCTCAGAAATGTCTAATGTAGTTCTGGAACTGAACTCCTGTTTTTAGGCATGACACATGTAAATGTCCAAGCTGTACTTGTCTTTGGCTTAGCTTCTATTACTAACAAAGAGTTTTAATCATAAATCTGTCTGGAATGGAACAAATAAAAGTCATAGGTCATTATTTCTTTTTAGGAATTTATCAGTACAGATGGCTTTTGTCTGTTGGGATTTTTAACCTACATCTACTCACACCTCATGCTCTGGCTGTGATTTAGGCACATAGCTCTTTACATGTCCACCTTTGGTACTCTATGTGTGTGTGTATGACATACACATATCAGATCATATCTTCTTGTATCTATTCCAGTATGTTCAAAAGTGCATCGAGGACTCTTAATGCTCATAAGCACATTGTGTACCAGTATAACTCCATCACAGTATGCTAGAGATATTTCTAAGGTTCTTACTCTAATTGAAGTATTAAGTGGCTTCAGCAATGTTTTGATGAGGTTTTTCTCTTTGTTCTTATTGGCCCCTTTGTGTACTCCAGACTTCTCCCTTTCCTCTCCACACAAGCTTTAATTCCTGTAGTTCTAATGGAAGCCAGAGCATTTGCAACTATGTGTAATTCAGCTGCTGTGCTTTCAGCTTTGACCTGAAATAAGATGTGATGACATGTTGAGAATACTTGATACTCATTCTGCCTTTTCTGTTTGTTGAAATCCTTTTCATTAGTGACCTGAGAGAGACAGATTTAGTTAGATGGCAAAAGCAGTATCAAATCACTCTTATTTGGGGAATAACAGTGGACGTGGTGGAATGCAATTAATGTTGGACCTGACACTGAAGAGCCTCTCTTGCATGTGTCTTTTCTAGCCAATGTACTGGCTGAGGCTTTGAGCTATTTTTAGAAACTGTGAGGAAGCTTCTTTTCTTTTACAGTGCCTTTTTTCTGATGCTGCTGTAGAAAAGGACTGCAGTACTCTTGCTTTAAAATTTCTTTTGCATTTCTGAGGGTAAAGTCATAGCCCTAACAATAACATATTTTTGTTATTAAACTCTTTGAATAGTGAGTACCAGTGAATAGTGAGTACCAGACTTGTAATTTTTTTGTGCTTCAATGAACAGCAATAATTAAGCTGTAAAGTAGCAGAGATGACAGTGTAAGTTCTTTGGTTTATGTTCATCATTACAATTGTGTTGTAAAGGAAAATGGGAGGTTAGGATTATGGAGAAAGATCCTGCAGTCATCTTTTCTCATTTCTTTTAAACATTAAACCCAAATATTACACATGCAAATTTTTTGATTTCATTACCCTGCTGAGAGCCCAATGCTGAGAAGCTAATTAGCATTAAGATATATATTACAGTTTGTCTCTACCAGAACTTAGTGTGTACATTTTATTAACTGAATATACATATATAAGTGAAATAATGTTGCCTATTTTATATTTTCTGCACACAAATCAGGTACTTCATGGGATAAGTGGATTCTTTAAGACGTTAATATTCATGAATATTTACAGTGGATTTTATTAATAGCAGGAAACCTTAATTACTTTGCTGAAGCAATTAAAGTTCTTTAACCATCATTAAAACTTCTGTACTCAGTCAACTACATATCAAAACAATTGAAATTAGATAATTATTTAAATAGCTGTTAGGAATCTTAATTTTGCAAAAATGACATTGAAAATTGTTTTCCAAACTGATGTAGATCAATGAATGAAATATAATAAAAAAAACAGTAAGGAAAATAATAATGCTTGTTTCTTTGAAAAAGTTTGTAGCTTTTAAAGGGATCATAACCTAATTGAGCTAAAGTAAGAAACTGAAGAAACAGTAACATGGTGCCTGAAGAACATTTTTAAATAGGCATTGTTCTACAATCTAACTTCCAAACTTATAGTTGCCTTCATAAACAGTGCAGTTCTAAATGAAAAGAAAAAAAAAAAGGAACCGTCCCTAATGATAAATTAGCGATGGGAACACACTTCTTAGATAAGCCATAAAATGCTGTGAGGAAAGAAAGGAATTCCTCAGCTGCAGCGACATCTCAGAAACGTGATGTGCCTGTCAAGCTGAACAGAAAACCAACAGATCTGAGGGATGGCAAGATGTAGCTGGGACAGGGGGATGTTCTGCAAGGGCTTCCTGGGGCAGGAATCATGGACAGGCACAAGGTGGAGCAGCCAGAAGGCTGGAAAATCCTTGGAAAAGGGCGTATTCCTGACGGCTTGCAGTTAATTTGCTTTCACTGTGCTGAATTCAGCTAGAGACCTGAGCAACTGCTTTGTAATTCATGTGTGAGACTTCAGAGATATTCTAAAGCAGAAGGCACACACAATAAGTCTTAAATGATAAAATAGGTGTCGGAGTGAACCAGATTGCAGGTAACATTATCAAGCCCTCCAGAAGTCAGGCTTGTGCACCTTTATTACTCCATAATCACTAACTTAGCCTATGGAAGATAGCATATCAAAACCATTTGTCATGCTGTTCTGGAAATAAATGATGCAGTGTGCCAGCCACAGGACCCAGGTGTGGTTTCTCTAAACTTGTCTATGCAAGCTTGCATGTCTTAACAGCAAACAGCACTATTACATATTCAGTAGCTTGGTGAAAGTGCATTCTGCCTTGTTCTGTGGATTTCTTAATACCCATAGTTTAATGTTATTCTAAATTGTATCTCTTAAACAGAATGAACAAGGAAAAATATAACAAAATTACTAGAATAATTGAAATAGATTCATATTAAATAAGATATCACCTGTGTTGGTGTTTGAGTTTAATGATTTCAAGCAAAGTGCAGAATCAATACTCAACATTTTTGATTCACAAGCAAGAGGAAAGGTTATTTTGCTTATTGAGACTATAATTCTGATAATGCCAAAAGTTGATAACAATATGGGAACTATTGCTGTATGAAGGTATTCAGACCATTATCAGTCCTGGAGGATTTTGATTGTATAACATCTAAGCAATATTGGGAACCATCTAACATTTGATCTACAGACGTTAATTTAGGCAATTTTAATTCTATCTGGAAATGTTCTCTAAACTAGGAAAATTATTCTTAGCCATCTTCTTCATTAGAAATTGATCAGAACCTGGGTAGGCATTCATCAGCCTCTGGGAGGTGGTGAGTGAGTGCCTTTGCATCACTTGTTTTTTATTGCTTTGGGGTTTCTTCCTCTCTTTCATTCATTTGTTAAACTACCATTTTTTTGATAGTTTCCTTACCTTTGCTCTTCCCTTACACAGTTCATATAAAGGTTTAATTTACTTTCATTCTCTATGCACTGATCATAATTGGCCTTTTTTCCTCTTGTAATGAGTGCATTGTAAATTAAGGGCCAGAAAATATTTGATGCACTACTTGTAATTTCCTATGTTTTAGCTTTCTTGAAATTCTTGAAAATTTTATTTCCAAATTAACACTGTTTGGAAGCTAATTGGAATACAATATTCCTTGAAATTCCTGATTCTTGCTCCCAATATTTATCAGTCTCCAAACACAGATTTCTGCGGCAATTAATTAGCATGTAATTCAGTAGCACTTCCAGCCTACAGTGAATATACATGGATGATCTGTGTTTTGCAAATTAATCCTATGAATCATGAGCCATCAGTAAAAATGGGTTGGATACCAAAGGAAATAGACTTTTATATAAATTATTTGGTGACTGTTACCAGTATTTGTTGAATAAATTACTTTCTGAACATTACTTAGTCAGCCATAAAGATAGTTGAATTATCAGATAACTTATTTAGTAAAAAGTAGCAGTGTCTGGCTTATTCTTGAATTCTAAAAACATTTTTCAGAAAGATTTATCTCTGCAGATGACCATTACTCCAACCAGGTGAGCCAAAATATTTATCTCTGCATACTTTGATTCAGGAATATTGAGCTTTTGAAAGATGAAAGTCATTCATTTCAGCAAGAAATCCTCCCTCAGATTGTCAAGGACGTTCAGGAGGTGGTCTGGCCTTTCTTGAATTGTGTGTGAAATAGGCCTAGATATGCATCTCAGGGAACCTGGGATTTTTAGCACCTATGGTTATATCACATATATCTTCTTAACAGAGATTGTCTTTGATAATTCTGTTCTAGTTGATATTACAGATTGTAGCAGATTCAATGCCTTCATCTTCGCTCTTTGTTACTACCAGAGATAATATTAAAATTGTTCCAAATTTGATACTATGAACTGCACTGCCTTAAAAATAGGAAGAAGAATTCCTCTCATTTGGGCAATTTTGTCCTATTTTTGAGGCAAATAAATGCAGTTCTCAAGTCAAATATTCTGTCATATGGTCATATATAGTTGACCTTTGGAAGTCTCCCTCTCTCTCTCTCTTCTCCATGATCACAGAAAAGTTGAAAATGTGATCTATGTTTTGCTTTGCTGCACCGTGTCTGACCTGGAGCCCCAAAGCAGCAGCTTCAAGGAACTTACATAGATTTTGAACATGCTAGACTTGCTCTTGCTGCAGTTTTCTTATTGGTTAGAATAGTTGTTGAGGTCAAGCTAAAGAGACATCCTGAAGTAAACACTTATGCCTTCAGCAGCTTTTGGAAACCTAGTATTTTACCCTTGGAAATTAAGTATTCTAGTAGAATAGACATTTGGGGTTGTCTAAGTTTACTGAAAATTACTCAAGTCTAGGTTGTTTTGAAAGTTACTGAATTCTGTGTGGTTCTAATGCTAAACAATGAACTAACCCAAGTTATGTTGACAATAACAGTAACTCTTTACCATGAGTGGAACACTTGTTTCCCCTTTAGCAGAAAGTGCTGAACTAAAACAACAGTATTTTTTTTTTCAGTTAATCAGTATAGAAAGGAACAATTTTTTCACTATGAGTGTCTCCAAGTATCCTGGATGATGACACCTGATTTACGATTGATGGGCAACCACAGTTCAAGATGATAAATTAGGGTGGAGTTTTGTTTTGTGATTGCCCTTTTCACATCATAGATTCTATCTAAAGGGTTCATGTTGTAGCATCCATATTTTCCCCATTGAACCCAATGACTTTCCACCAGGCAAATGGCAACATCTCCTGCCACAGAACACCTGACACAGCAGCAGAATAGGCTTTTTTTCACCAAGTCAAGACACTTTTTTTTTTTTTCATGGAACATACAATCTAGGATATTTTTATAGCAAACAGGAAATTAACAAAAGGTTATTACTGCCCAGAAGTCTATATCAGTTGTTTGATGCTGATGATACATGAAGTTGAGAGATAGTCCTGCTTCAAACTATTACTAACATTACAGACAGTACAGTTACAATATATGTAGATTTCATGAACAGAATTTTTTTTAGTACTTTCATACTCAGTTTAAATTACTGTCTGAAACACATAACAGATCTTTTCTCTGACTTTGAAATAATCAATGAGACTTGCACACAGTGAATGTGACCCTGAGGATATTTTTTTAAAAAAAACAACCCTGAATTGGTTATCTGGTGTGGCAAAGAGAGAGAAACCATTTCATTTTGTATAGAAGTTAATAAAATAATTAGCTAACTTTGGAGAGCCGCTTCCTTTTCATAAATGACAGCTTTATCTTTACACATGAGATACTGATGTTGGTTCATGTCACACCTGCTTTTGCTGGATTTTATCTTTACAGTCAGTAGCGTTACTAGATCATTTCCCAGTATTAAATATGGTTGAGAATAAAGATGAGTTAATATGCCTGTTTTATGCAGAATAATATTAAATTTAAAATAGATTTTGATTTTAGCATAATAGTAATAAAACCTTTGAAAAATTATGCACACAGTGAAATATCTACTAAGATCTCTTGCTTACTAATCTTATTGGAATAAGGTGAGTCATTCAGCAGACACTATGTAAATCAGAACTGCTGATTTTCAAATAGAGGTTTCTTTAAAAATGCACAGCAAAAAACTCATCTCATCTTTCAATATTGGTGCAGAAAAGTATATATTCAGTTGCCAAAATGCTGGTTAAAACCAATTGTCCAACAGTTGCACTACAGCTGGAGATTCTTGTGGTGATGACATTCAAGAGATGTAAGTGTATTCAGCATATCTGTGAAACAGTGTACATGCTGCATAACTACATAGCAGAGAACAAAGTCTGTGCCAAAGAGTTTATGGTTTAAAGTTGTGAGACTTCTTCTTGTTGAATATCTGCAATATAAATTCAAAATTCCTTCCAGTGATATCCCTTAACCATACTTTAGCAAGGAACAGGGTATTAGAATGAAAGGAAGAAACATGAAAGATAACAAAGATAAACATCAAGTCAAACTTTTTCAGTGTCAAGTGTAATACAGACATGTAACAAAACTTAATAAAGTCAAAGGCACTTTAACTATTCTGTATGTTGCTATAATTATAGGAAGTCTGTAGAGAAAGTTAGAGGTGGAGAAGGTTGACTGCTTATCTCTGTGACCTTTGTAGTGTTTTACCTAGACCATAATTAATTGAAAGAATGCAATAAGTAATGAGGTGAGTATACACAGTATCTTTAGAGATGGGTGGCAGCATTAACACTATGTGAGAGAGTGTCACAGTTTGTATGGGTAGTGTGACACCTCTATAGGCCAGATCTTGGTGTACTGACATGGCCAGCAGCAAAGCAAAAGCGGAGTGCTCAAACTGGCATGAGTAAATGGACCACAAAACCATGTTGGAAGCTGGATTGTTAACCTAGGGAAGAATTCATGAGCTTTGAGATGGACTGTTGTGCTGATTTCCAGATCGATTTGAGAGTATACACAGCTTTTCTGACCTTTTCTTTCCTTGGATGAAGAATTATGTTAGGTGTAATGCTTATATCTACAATTGATTGTTCTAAAGATTAAGTTAGTTTTAAATGGGAGATGAATTACATAAAATACAACTCTTGTTGCAGTGATAAAAACTTTTGACTTGAAGCAGGAGAGAAAAGTGACCTGACAAACAATGTCTCTGTAGTTCAACACACCAGCATAGCAGCAACAAACCTGCTCCAGAACCATAAGCAGCACAGCTGTGTGTCTGCAGTGCTGTGGCAAATGTAGAAAGGCAGACCTTGGGAATTTGGAAAGACCACTTATATCATGTGACTTCACTGCTCTGGGGCTGCAAAGTCTCTGGTGTGTTCTGTGCACTATGTTCATGCACTATGTTCTGTATTAAAAAAAAAAAATCACATGTATGAGTATATTTTAATAGACCTATACCATGCTGTACTTTTTACCTTGGTCTCCCATACTACTTTTATCTTGGAAGCAAACAAAAAAAACCCAAACGCTGGTGCATTGGGCTTTTCAGTCACTAATTATGAGGGAATTGATGACAGGGAATGTCTAAACTGGGCATGCTTGTCCTCCTTTTGCGTAGTACAAAGCTAGATGTAATAAACATTTGAGGATTTGTAATATTTGTTGGGGTTTTTGTGGGGTTTGGGGTTTCTTTAAGGAAAAGGAGAACAGGAAATTATAAGTCAGGAATAGACCTTTTCCTAGATGTAAAAACAGGAAAATGCTAAAGATTTGGAATGAAGTCCTGCTTTAAAGAGCTAAAGGGATACATTTTGAAAGGAAAATGATTGAAAGATCTGCAAGTTACACAGGAGTTTTTAGCAACCAACATTCTGTTTTAGGTCACAAATGAGGCATGGGAGGTAGACAGTAGAAATAAGATATTTCATAGAAATAATAGTCCTTAAGTATGGATAGATGGGATATGCAGCAAGAATAAAATCATGTACTCAGAAAGAATCAAGTACCCAAGCATTATAAGACATGACATAGAAACATATGTTCCTTTCCTAGAGACCAGTTATAAACAGAGAGCAAATGAAGAGTGTCGTTTTCAATTCACATAAATAGGCTTCAAATGAAGGATTTCAACATGAAGCTGAAATTCTCTTCTACATACTCAGAATCGTTTTCTCTTGGTTTTGTTCATTATTTTAGTGCAAAAATTCCACCATTCAATAATATCATTGTTACCAATAACAAAGCTGCAATTAAATCTTACAGTATAAACCTGAGGCATTTATATTATAGAATGGAATAATTAAATACCTTTGGAAAACATATAGAGCTATGGGATTTACTAAATAAAAACAAAATTTTAGATCAGCCAGGGAAGGTAAATTTCTCATCTTTGTTATGCCTGGTCCTGAATAAATCTAAATGTTATTTCAGTTCTCTGCTCCATGAGTGCAATTCTCATTCTGTGTTATTCCAGGATGTTACATGGAAAAGGATAAATACCTTTTGAAAGCAGTGTAGCATCTTAAATCACTGACAGATTTTCAAGTTATTTGATCACTGATTATTTTTTATGTCTCTGTTCAGTATTTTCAGACACAATCAATGCAGCAGACATACAAAATCCATGGACTGAATCCAAAGACTGTACCACCTACAGTGTCAGCAAAAGTGGTTACTACTGTCCTGAGGAAAAAATAACAATGCTGTTTTATTAATCCTGTAACATTTCACCATCTTAGCTAGTTATATATAGCATAGAAGTAAAAACATCTTTCCTCAGTATTTTAGTGTTAAGTACATTTTACAGAATGCTTTAGAGTGTTGAAATATAGAAGGCAGGCAAAAGTTAATGAGGAATCGAGACAGATGTTCTTTTTTCCCCAAGAATAAACAAATCAGAGGTGCTATTCTTGATGTGTTTCTCTTTCCATTCTTTCCATCCATGGGTGACTTTAGGTGGGAATTCAGGCTTTCTTTGCTGTTGATGCAATGTGAAAAATCAGATCTACACATTTGTGAGATCACTGGATGGGTAAATCCTGCCTTCTTTCTTCATTGAGACAGTTTTCCCTGATTTTACCAAGAGAAAGTAAATTGTATTTTTACCTTTATTTTGATGGCAGAATGGACTTTGAAAAAAAAAAAAAAAGAAAAAGGCTTGGCACAGATTAAATGCTTTCTTGGTGCAAATACAAAATGAGCATCATTGCCCAGGAATGGGGAGCCTGAGAACAACCTATGTAGGTCAGTGCAAATGAGCACCAATAAAACCATTTTACCGCAATGCGCTTGAGGATTTTGTTTATGCCACACATTTTAGAGGAGCTATTACAGAAAGTGTTGGGAACATACAAAACAGCAATGGCACTGCTTAATATCTCATTTTAAATGCAGTGTGCCCCATTTTGGTCAGAAACCAGGTAATCTGAAGTAGGAATAAAATCAACCTTATAAATTCAGTGCACAACACAAGAAAGGCTTTGTCAATAGTGGTACCTGGTATATACCTAGAAGGAACTAAGAAGCTATTGCAATATTTATCTTAAATGCTACTGGGCCCACAAAACCAGCTAGATTTCATATGAAGGCTGCTGTGTATATAAATGATGCAAGTGTTTGACTGCAAGAAATCAGAATTTATGGATCAACAATGATTTCAAAACTAATGATTGGTGTTCAGGAAATATTTCAGTGTCACCATTTCTTTGTAAAAGGTTTGTTTTCCTTGTTTCGCTCTTTTGAAGTCATGCATTCCTATTTAAAATTACACTTTTTTGCAAGATGTTCAAAATTTTTTATTTCTCTCAGAGATGGATTAGCAGGTGGCATAGAGGTGAATCACTTAAAAAAAATGACATGGTGCTCAATCCAGAAATTTTATGCACAATTTGCTTGCCTGCACTTATTGCTACATGGAGTAGATTTTCTAATTCTGTCATACATTCAAACATTTAAAAAGCCCATCAGCAAATATACAATAGGATAATACCTGAGGGGTGTTTTCAAAGGAACAGTTTGATTATATTATCCGTTTTAAAAGGGATAAATGAATAATCTATGCCTTCAGGAAAAAAATTATGTGGGTTTTTTTTTTTTCAATGTGTGCAAGGTCACTACTGAGTTATGCAAGATATGCCATTATCAGATGAATTTGGACATAATATTAGAAAATTATTCTGTTTTTCTTATTTATTAGAGTTTAAACAGAACTAAGCATATTTTTTCTGATATAAGGAATATATTTGCAAAGGTGATTTAAATAAAGACCATTGTAGCTGTGTGGTTGTACCATCCAAAATGTTTTACATATTATCTATGTGCATTTGTGGATTACAGTGACTACATAAATCATTAGAAATAAATTCATTTTTACTATGTAGCTTGATACTTTGCCCTTCAATCAGTGCTGTGTCTGTATTCTTTATAACACAAGGACTAACTCCAAGTATATCTCTTAAAAAACAAGTTTTAAGCAGCATCACTGGAATATTTCCAGAATAAACACTTTTATGCATTATTTGTTTCCTCCTCTTAACTAGAATTACTGAGCCATTTTGAAAATATTAGAGTTTCAACTCCTGGAAGGAAAGGACTGACATGGAAAAGATTAAAAAATGCTGCTTTTGTTATTTAAACTTAGAAAATACACTTTAAAGCTTCTGGACCCAGCATTAAATCTGAGCTTCAGAACAGGTGGATGACGTGTTTGCCATTCATCCTGCACTTCAAAAATGTAACCTGGAGAGGAATTTAACTACTGGAGATAAAGCTAAACACAATTGTTGCAATTTGGGCTCACGTCTAAAATAAAGCAGCCCAAATGATTTAGCTTCGAATTAATTCTAAATTACTATTCATTATCATAATCTTCTTACAAGGCAATGGGAGAGAATGAACATAGCTTCGAAATTATCGCTTTTGAAGATGACTCCACAATGATTTCTGTGCCCTCACACCACATCAGAACAGTGACTATCAGACACTGGAATCAAAAACAAAACAAAACAAAACTTTGCTTCTGCACATTAGTGCACCCTTCAGGATACTTTTCTTCTGAAAAGGATGAAAAAAGTTTTCCCTTTCACATTAATCTGTGCAGGTACAGCAAAATCTCAGGGAAATAGGGATATATTGATTATTGTTGTAAATAATAGCTTTTCATTTCTGATTGCTAATACCAATTAGTGATCTAAAATTACTTCTACTGATCCCACTTATCTCGGGACCAAGATGGGGAACATGCTCCCAAGATAATTCACACACACAGAGGTTTGGAGAACATATCAAAAGTGTTTTATTTCCGGCTGAGGTCTGGTTTATAAAGGGTCCCGATAGGGGCGGGGTTTGGAGGGGATTGGACAGCACATCTGGGGGCAGGGTTAGGAAGGCAGGGCTGACAGAGGTTCAGGTGGCTGCAGCAGGACAGGGAAGGGATGTAAAAAACACACAGAGAGGGGGAAGGAGCATGGAGGATGTAAGCCCAGGAGGTTGAGTCTGACACAATTACATGTTTTTATTTATGGAAATATCAAATTCACAAAGTAACACAAGTTTTTCAAAGTCACTATGATACTTATGGCCAATGTCTTAATCATAATCTTACATGCCAAACATGAGTCAGCTGTGCATCTGCTTGTTAGTCTTAGCAGAAATATAAGTTGTCTAACCAGTGTAGTCACCCTGTGTTTATTTATATTTCTTTCTCTCTTCTCTCTCTATGTCTCATTATAATGATTCATCTATCAGAGTAATTAAAACAAGGATTAAAACCTTATGAAGGGACATTATTGTGTAACATAGAACTCATTACTTTGGGAAAGAGGTGTACATTTATAATTATTATTAAAATACTGTGCAGCTTTTGCAACTGTCGAGCTCCTGATTTTATGTCCAGTAGTGGGAGCAATCTGCTCTAGGTTGTTGCAGGACTGTACAGTCAGAGTACCAGCCTCAAAACAATACAAAGCAATCAACCTTCTAATTGTTAAATGTTCAGCTGAGCTTTATTTGGCACAATACCACACAGGAGAATGACACAAGGGTAACATGGAGAAATCATTAGGATGCCTGCCATTAGCAGCTGAACTTGGAGTGAGTTTTGCTGTCCCATAACTCAGATTTCATGCTTGCTTGTTCTACTCATGTCTGACTCACCACTGTATCAATGACACTCTTAAGACTATTTTGCACCTGATCTCACTAGATATAAAACTTTTGTGAGTATCAGACTTGCCCTTCAAGAATAATAAGAGCCTAATATTAGGTGCAGATTTTTTCTGAGTCAGGAGAGTTGAGAGATAATGGCTGCTTTAAGCACAGAAGGTAATCATGATGAGGTGAAGAGCTCACTAGGGCATGGGAGCCTATATATTCCTACTGCCAACTGCAAGGAAAGATATTCTTTTAAGACAGCTCTTTGGGACCAAAGCCAGGTTAGCAGAGAACTTAATGCTGAACCAACAATGCTCTTACTTCAATGGAATAACATGGCAGCGGCCAAACCTGAGCATGCACTTTTTTCCTCTTTGATCACAAACTGAAACTACCAGAAGAAATAGAAAGTTCTGACTTACCCTGCACACAACAAACAACGGGGGAAAATTGCTCTATATTAATAATATTCCTAGGAGGAAGGCTTAATATTTAGAATAAGAAAGAAAATCCCTGGCTTTGCCATACTATTTATTTGCGTGTGACACATTTCATAATTTTATTTCTGCCTGCAATGACTGCTCATTCTAAAATAAATGACTGAGCAGTGTTTTACTGCTGACACAGATCACAGTTTGTTGCTAATGGAATGTTAACTGCTTTTTAAGTAACTCTGAATAAACCTACTGATCCATGGAAGATTCATCTAAAAAGAAATCCAATTCATCTACTGGCTTTTCTGCTTCCACTGTGATGAAACATGTTCTTCTGCAGCTTACTTTACTGCAGTTATTGTAATATTGGTAGTGTCAAATTTCTTGTAGTAGGGTATTTTATATTTTGAGACCATGGTATGATAGTGTGATGAGGTCATGGCAGGACATTGATGTCAAGATCACTGCACAGAAGTCTTTCCAAAAAGGACTGCTTGGTGCTAGGGAAATAAAGAGAAAATCATGGGGGCAAGGAAAATCTTTGAGGGTTTTTTTCCCCCTCATTATTTCAAGACTTACTTCTTTTCTTCAAAGTTCACAGTTTCTCATGGTAAAAGAATAAAATTAAAAAGAAAAAAAATCTGTCAGTGGAAAACCTGACAACTGACTGTTCATCCCACCACTTGAGTACACAGCAGATGCTACCAAATCAATCTGGCACAAGTCTTAAGTGACAAAATAAAATCAGATGTATTAAGAAGGGTAAGACAACAAAGTAAAATCCTGCCACTTATTAAATGGATAACGTTTATCACATGAGATCCAATTTACCAATCTGTACAAAAGTCAAAGGCTCAGTTTTTTCATTCATTATAACAGGTTTGCAGGGTGCCTTTGCTATATCCTACAGGCCTGATATTGTGAATAGGAGGTCCATCCTGACTTTGTCTCCTCTAGTCCTGATTGTTTCATATAATACTCAAGTGCAAAGTGTTCATTGTGAATCAATAAAACCCACCAACACTCCTCAAAAAAAAAAAAGAAATAATTTTATCCACTCACAAGCTTTGCTAAATAAAGCCTCTCAGATTTTCATTTTGAAGAAACTAGTCTGTGAAAAGAAAGATTCCTGATGATCTATTCATAACCAGAATTCAGGATGAAGTGTGAAATTTGCACATTCTTTGATGAGTATAGGGTGCATTCTTCTGGAACTGTTTAGGTGTATCTATTATGGGTTTAGTTGATAGACCTAAATTCAGGCTTTAAAGTTCAGACCAGGCCTGGGATTGTCAGTTGACTTGAGCTGAGCTGGGCTAGCTAACAGC